>JARHVA010000650.1:0-410000 GCA_037957365.1 Torreya grandis
CTAACAACTATAACAACCTAATTATTCATGAATATATTTCATGCATCTATGAACTATAAAAGGTATTTTATGAGTTTATGGATCCATGGTTGACCAA
The DNA here is from genome assembly GCA_037957365.1 of Torreya grandis. Taxonomy (NCBI): domain Eukaryota; kingdom Viridiplantae; phylum Streptophyta; class Pinopsida; order Cupressales; family Taxaceae; genus Torreya; species Torreya grandis. The sequence continues at coordinate 98 of JARHVA010000650.1, forward strand.
TCAACATGTCAAAGAATATTTCACTAGGAACAATAGTAAATGGTGTGGCCACATGTGATAGATCAGCCTGTAAAGGAAGTACAATCTCAACTAATGAACTCAATATGTGTCCACTGAATCCACTAATAACTATGTTCATTGGAGTGATAGCTTGCTTTGAATATCCCAAATGTTAAAGTAATGTCATAGTACACATGTTCACACTGGATCCATTATCTATGAGAACACTATGAATGGGATGGTGATCAATGTAGGCTTTGATAAAGAGTGCATATTAATCTAAAACATCCTAAAATATCTCCTATTCTGAGAAGGAGATCAAAGGTCTAGCTAAAACTCTAGAATTATACACACCAATCATGTTTCTCAAAGGATGTGACTCAACTGAAGGTTTCTAGTATGTGGACTGGTGGAGGGTGTGCATGATATGCATGGTAAATACTTGATGTGGGCCGCCTATCTCTTGTTTAGAATGTTATGGAAAAGGATCTGATAAAATTTTAAGAGCCTTATCCTATGTTTTCTTTGCCTGAGGAGGCTAAATTGGAGTGCCAAGATTAATAAGGTTGCCATCTATCAAGTCCTATATCTTGTGTCATAAATTGATGCATCTATTTTTTATGTGGCCTGATGCCCTATAAAAATCATAGAATGCATTTTGATCACATCCACGTGGAAGAGGCTTTATCGTATCAACTTTTTGAATAGGAAGGAGAGATAAGACATTGCATTTCAATAGTTACTATAAGACTCTTGCTAGAGATACTGGTAGATTGGTAAAGGATCATCGAGGAGGTGCTGATAAAACCACTCACTAAGGGGGATTTGAAGCTGCATTAACTATATGTTGGTTTTTGACTTTTACTATCATTAAACTTTAATTTATATGGGACTTTACTATTGCTCTTGTTTGTTGTTTTTGATATGCTTTTGTACTTGCATTTGCCCTTTGAAAGTAATTTGACTCCCCTTTCCTTTAGTGTATGACATAACTCAGTGAAGGAAGAATTTTTTTATGAACATTATTGAATCATGCAAAGCTAGTATGTGAATTTATTTGAAGAGATCTTGTAATTCTTGATTGGCCATGGGGCAAGTCATTTTAGCCAATATAGTCTTATATAATATATAGAAGATAAACACAATCTATGAGATGCTCATTTGATCTTTGTTTTTGTTGTGCAACTTGGGCATTAGAAACCTTGTCACATATTTTAATGATAAAATGAGCTAAGAACATGTTAGCTAAAGGAGATTAAATGCTTTGATTAGTTGATTTAGTAGACTATAGAACCATTGTAGATAATAATCCTTTAAACTCCATGGAAATAGCTTGGTTAGTAACTAGTCATTTAGCACGTAGTCCAAGCATGCTACGTGAAAGGATCTAAAGTGTGTCTCTAGATCACCTTTGCCATCATATAGAGTGAGCTTGAGTTAAAAAAAACTTGGTGGGCAAGGGTTGTAGAAGAAATATGGCATGCTAATGGCATATGGAGTAGAGCAAAAGAGTCCAAAGCCTGTGTTTGTCTAGAGGCACCTTGCTCAAGATGTAGCACCTTGGATTGAAGAGATTTGATCTCTTACACAAGGGTGTCCACATAAAGAGGCAAAGATGTACTATCCATAATTGGTGGTGCCACATAGGGAAGTTAGGCTGCTATAGGGAATTGTTGAGACATAGTTACCCTTGTAGTGTCATTTACAATTGGTTGTTCTGTGGTTTGAGAGGATTGACCATTATTTTATTTTTATTGTTATTATTATAATATTTTAAGCATATCATCTTGCATATTATGATTTTTTGTTAAAAATTATTAAAGTTCCCTTTTATCAGTTTCATCAAAGCCAGTATATTGGGCCATTGTTAAAGTAGAAAAACAAAGTGAAAGTGGATTAATTTTTTTGAAATAGGTTGTAATAAGAAACATGCAATGGTAAGAAAGTACTAAATAAAGGAAATGTAAATTCCTAAAAACAATAAATTGGAATATGCATAAAAAGGATATGAAGCTCACTAACATGTAAGGTGATACCTCAAAAGCATAGGGACGTAGTATATTCTACTAGGGTTTGAAAGAAATGATTTTTTAAAAATCACTATGGTGAATATTTTAAAAATTAAATGTGAAATTTTAGTTTATATATGTAATAAAAATCAAAAGAATATTGTTAAAATCAGCAAAGAATTTTCCCTGGAGTTTCTAAGGTTTTTATACACAAATGAAGTAAGTTGGGTTCACCAAATGATTTAACTTATTTGGGAATAATGGAGTTTTATTATTATTTTAGTTAAGGGGTTAGATTAATAAATCAATACAAAATATAGAAATAAATACAGTCTTGATTTATGCAATTGTTTATTTTTTTCACCTTTCTAAAAATAACAATAAATAGGAAAAAATATAACATAGCTAGAAAATAGATTGAGATGGCTGATACAGATGCTGAAAATCATTGTGTAGGATAGACTAGGAAGGTGTCATAAACCTGAATCTAGATTTTGTTTGGTAAAAGGATAAGAGCACCAAAAAGTGGATTCTTTGGTATTCATTTATGTTTTCCATTTCTACCATTGTTGTCCAAACTAATCATAAAGACCTAAAACTTTTTGGATAGTTGCATTGTGCCTGTGTGAGTGTCCCTATGAGAAAATGAGTGTTGGTTGTTGATAGAACTTGTTATGGAGATGATTTTGTCTTCAAACCCTAACCCTCCATCATGCTTGATAAAATGATATTTGAGTCACTTGAGAAAGGGGGGGTTAATGTGTAAGATGTACTAAACATGCAATCCACAACCTTTATGTGGGCATGCTGCCTACATACTAATACTTTCAAGAGGGATCAAGCCATATGTAGTTCTCCCACCTAATGTGATTTGTGAAATAGTGTGATGTAGATGAAAATGCTAATTTGATATTGTTTGAGGTGGCGAGGGACTGGTATGAGGATTTGAGTAGGTTTGTAAATGTGTTGGGTAACTGTGTGCAAAGAATAGGGAAGTTTGCCTTAGTGATTTGTTTGTATTCTTACTTGATTTGTAAGTTGTGTCACCTCCTTTATAAATGAGCTATGAGTGAGATTTTATAGGGAAAAATTGGTTATGGTTTGGATGTATTTATGCTAAGATGACCTAATTAAGGATAAGGACCAGATGAAAATGACCATTGGGGATCAAAGTGCAAATGGATAGGACTACCAAAAATGGGACACTTTGGTGTTAGATGCTATAGTCCAAATGGGACACTCCTATCCTATAGTCTCAAGACCTAGGCGGATAGGTTTGGCATGGGGAATACTATTTGGCTGAGGTGGAATGACTACTCAAAAGGTTTTGGATGACTGACGATGAGAAAAAATGTGTCTAAAAGGGTCGCAAGAACATGCAAAAAGGACACATGGATGGGGTGTTGCAAGCCACACTCAAACTAATAATTTGGACATTTTATATGACTACAAACTAGTCTTATGACTATTATATAAATAGGTAAGAATAGGGTAGTATAAATTAGTTATGCAAGTGATTGAATGAGCTTGAATAAGTTCTTACTTGGTATTTTCTAGATGAATAATGAGTTGGCTTTAATTTGTATTTATACCACACCTTTTGAAAATATTAACATGGAAGGGTTATGAAACTTATTATCCTAACCCATACATATTAGAAGATGTATAAATTTGAGTGTTTATAAGTCAAAAACACTTATGTTGGATTTGGAATAGTAGTGTTGACACCTAGTATCGAAGTTTGAACATGATTATCCATGAAGATGGAAGGTTGTTAGAGACTTTAACTAATAGTGAAGTATATATATCATAATTTAAATGTACATTGGGCTACATGTGATATGGGTAATTATAATGTCATGGTTTGACTATAACATAAACATTTAGGCCCAGTGGGAAGGTAAGCTTATCAATTGCAGTGTAGGGCTATAACTAAAGGGTAGAGCCTTAAGTGATATTTATCAATTTTACTAGAATAGTTTAACATATAAATCCATATTTAAGAATGTACATGTGCACTCACCCCCCCACATTTAATACAGTAATGCATAAGGATGGAATTAGTACTTTAAAGGAAATAAAATGCATATTGTGGTGTGTATAATACACCTTACTTTATGTGAGCCCCAATTGAATTTTTTATATGTGTATGACCTAAAACCAATATCATGTTACAAGCTTAATTAATGTGTATAATCTAAAAATAAATAATTTAAATTGCTTGAAAGAGAAGATATCAAGGAAAAATTACACCTATGTGTTGATGCATACATGTTTCCGCTTGATAGTTTACTTTGGTAATGACTATTCCTTACTAAAGCATTTGAGAGAGATTCACAATTGAACCTTAGATATGTGAATAAGGGGATTGAAAGGTGATCATGCAACCAATCCAATTATATGGGTGAGTTGTGCCAAGTCTAATGAGATCTTAGAATCTCAATCACACAACTTAAATGTAATATGATCTAGCCAATCTCACATAAGTGAAATGGTGTAACCATATAAACATAAATAATATAAGTAGTGCCAATTCCATTGAGAATGCAAAATATAAATTGCACTAATCAAGGAAGCCAACTATTGTAGTAGATAAAATCTCAACTAGTGCATCTTGGTAGATTTGGTGCATGAATATTGGTATAATGTGAATAATGTATATGTAATTTCATACATTTTCATGGAATATGCACATCAAAAGTGTCTCAAGATGAAGTATCTATAAAAAATTAACCTCGACTCTATAGAATATGTATAATATGTATCATAAATATGAAAAAATCTATCCCAAATATGTGCCAAATACATAGAATTTTGTCCCATGTGTATATCTAAATCATTTAAACTAAATCAAAGTATACCAATTATGTCAACTGTAAGCATGTGGAATCATGTATTAATGGCATGCCCCCACTAATATCCCCCCCATTGAGGTGAGGGGCATGAAAAATTGATATTCACCTTATCTCAAAAGGATAAGATGATTATGTTGTATATGTGTGAACCATGTGCTAATGAAGCATTTAGTAGTGTCATGTCATAGTAGGTATATCAAATAAGATCATACTATGTATACATAATAATATATAAGATGAATGATGTGAAACATGGTAATGTCTAGAAGATAAAAAACTCAAAATATAATCAAGCACACACACAAGAGTACTCAAAATTTAATCAAAGAGGTCCCTAAAGAGACTACAAACAAGGGTCATGTTCAAATTCCGCATACTCAAGATGAGGACATATAAAAATTTACACACACTAAATAAACAAGTAATAGTGAAGGCACTATGTCTATCAAGCAAGGAAATGTTCAAATTTTCCACTAGCAATTTAAAGAATACAACAAGAAATACACTCAAATAATCCATGTGAATAAATTAAGTAAATGAAATATACAAGTAACTAGCATAGGCATATCATATTATTCATTGCATACATGTGTTATCAAAAAATCTCATGTAGAATAGAATATCAAATTACATTGTGTAAGATAGTAACATTAGTATAGGCATGTGTAAATGTTAGTATATAATCTCAAATGGAATTGATCATAAAATAATAAAACTAGTGTCAATCATGATCATATGGATGTAATATTCCCCCAAAGCAATGTGTCATGTGGGAATAAGAAAGGTCTAACATCTACATGTGTATATATCATGGATCTAATGTATGCCTCTATCACAATGAAGTACCCATGAAAAATATGTGTGTAGATAAATGATAGGATATCTAATAACATAAAGTAAACAACATATGTATAAAGCTAGTAAATAAGTGAAATGCTAAATATTTTTGTGTTTTTGATTTATTTGAATTTTATAGATTTTTTTTTTTTGAAAATTTGAATTTTTTGATACTTTTTTTTAAATATTTTATATAAATGACTAATCCAACAATTCCTTGTCATCAAAGGGTGTAGGACCATTTGATAAATTTAGCAATCATCATTTATAGTGATACATTACCACCTCCTTAGTGTTTTCTTATAGTTGGTTACCAGAGGCCATTACTATTGGCTCATCACCATATCCATAATGTTGTATGTGAACCTCCCTACCCTCAAAAGGAAAGGTTAATCACATGTTTTTAATATCCACTATTGTATTTAAGTCAACCAACTATTATTGCCCAAAACTAAATGTGACTCTTGATCCAATACCATATGATTGTAGAAAACACCTGTGGTACACATGAAATAGGTAACATAATTTATCCAAGAGATATTGGAAAGCATGTGCAATAGGTTAAATCCTCTATGGTGTGTCCTAATTGTCATAAACATGAAATGTTACAAATTGTGTTCTAATTGTGAATATCAATCTTGAGATGCTCATAATAGTTCCCATAAATATTTACAATAATTGTTATATCTTCTTGTCATGGGAGATTTTGAGTATTCCCCATTGTACTTTGTATGTTTGAATTATTTTATATAATAGATATTTGGCCTTGTTCTTTCATAATCTATATATGCCCTTCATTTTTTATTTATGAATGTGGTTTTTCAATGCCTCATAATGATTTTTATCATGTCATATGAGTCGATGATAATTAAAATATGGTAATACTTATTTTTGGATAAGTCTATCATCTGATATGTGTTTGTTATGAGGTAAAGATATGAGTTTGTGCTCATATAACATAGAAACAATTATGTTTGGAATATCTTATGCTATAGTGATTTGTAATATCAGTTGTGACAATCTAAGAAGATTCCACATTATGCACATGATGTACTTGAATTTATACCTTGTAAGGTTGGTGTTGACTCTTCAAGTCACCTTGATACCTTATGTAAAAATTAGAGTTCTCAGCACCAAATTAGCATATGCAACACTTTTCAAGAGCAATTTCATAAGGCTAAATCATTCTCATTTCTCTCCAAAGCTTGTATGATGGTAGCCAATGGGAAGAATGTGCATGTTAATAAACTTGCAGAAAATTCATTCCCACATGTAAAAATCACAAGGTTAAAAGATGGATTCTGAGCTGATTTTTACTTAGTCAACTTTTTATGTTTCCAATTTTTAGATCTAGCCATTGTGCACATTTTAAGCTCCTTTTTGTAATAGTAAAGGAGGTCAAATATTGTTCAAATTTCTTAAGGTGATAGCTAAATGTAATTATAGTGTAATGGGAAATATAGTGCACAAATATTAGATATAATTTTTGGAATGCACAAACATTAAAATCATCTTTTGTGCTAATTGTTAGTCATTTTATGCATCTCCTAGTTGTTAAATCTGCCTAGTGAGCACTTTTGAATCTCATTTTAGCAAGATCAAACAAAGTCCAAATTCCATGAATTTTTTTATGATTGTATCCTGATGGAATGAGAAGGTAATGCATTTATTTTTGAATCTATTTTAATTTAAAGTGAAAAGTTATGATGGTGTGAAGTGACCCTCCTGGGAAGATTTATCACTTAGCTAACTTTTCAACATAAAACACTCAGAGGAAAGTTCAAAGGGGTTAATTTTATTATTTCAAAAAACTAAAAATACCATTTTGAGAATATTTTTAAGAGATTTATGTAAATATAATATATGATGGGTTTTTCTCATGTCTTGTTTTACAATTTTCTATTTTTCCATATTCTGGATGTGTTGATACAACTGCAAATGTGTTGGTTTCTTAACCATATATTTTGATCCATAGCTCCATTTTTGATACCACTGGTTACATTGGAAAACTAATTTCTCCCTCTTTAAAATTATTTTATCTCAATTTGGAGAAATGTATAATTAAAATTTGTCAATGTCATAATTGGAATGGTGTATTGATTTGACAAGTCTATGGACTTCAATGCAAAAGCAACTATTGACATCATTGTAGCACTTAAAAGACATGGAATGTTGTTGAAAGACTTTACTCCTCATCCTCTACATTAGATGGCCATAAATGATGGTATAATCACATTTATGGAGGATTGAAAGCTTTCTCCTCCTTTTTTCTCTTCCCTCATATATATATATATATATCTTTCCTTCTCATTGTAAGATATAATCTCATTTAAAAAGGTAAAACCCTATCAAATTTTATAAATAACAGCCTTTGAAGCAATAATATTACATATTTTGCCTAACTCTTTGACTGCACTTTGTGTTTTAGGTAGCTTGTGCATGATTGCCTTGTGAAGAAGTCTTCTTTCTTGGTGATTGTTCTCTCTTCCTTGCCTTTTTACAGGTGGTTTAAGGTGTTTTTAGGTCTAAATTTGTGTTGTTTTAGTGATAAGTGAAGGTATATCATGAAATTTACCATTATTCTATGTTTTACCCTTATCTAGGATGCTTCACTTGGAATCATTTATGAAAAACTAGCTAGTGCAAGAGATTATGTGAGTGAGAGATCTTTGAGCCACCCTTGTGTTTATTTTAGATCAATAAGAGTGTCTTATAATTTGGTGCATCACCCTTTTTATTATTTTTCTCTTTTTATGTAGCTATTCTACCCCTTTCCATAGTAAAATCATTATTTTAGGTGATCTACCAAGAGGAACCAACCTTCTATGGAGGTTCAACCCCATCATAGGATACCCACAACCTGAGATTGATCCCTTTGTGTGGCTAAGAGTGAGAGAGCCTGAAGAACCCTCTCATAGGGTATAATTCTAAGCCACAATAGTTGGATTAAATATTTTAACTGAGAGGGATGAATGGTAAAACAAACACTCACATGTTCATATGTTATTTTTACCTTGCCTTTATCTGAAGTTGATTTTATATCCTCTAATGATGAATTTAACTTGTAAGTAACAGGGACCATAGGTATGAATAGATAATTCAAGAGATTCTCAAGTGGATCAAAAATAATCTTTCATATTTTTTCATTAGTCATATCATGAGGAAGCTCCTCATCACTATCATAATAGTCTAAAACCTTACCATATTGTTGTTCTAAATTGACTTAAAAAGGAAGCTAAACTATTTTGTTTTCTTATGGTGGTGATATCATGGCTTCCTTTTTTAATGGAAAATACTTGATTTCCTCATCCTTATGTTTATTTGTATGTACTTGGGAAGTTAGTGTATTATAAATATCATAATAAGAATGATCTATCTTACTTGGTTGACTTGTCTCATATGTTGTTATATTATCAATTAGAATAAGTTGTTTAAGTTGTATTATTTTAAGAACTTCCACTGTAGTGGAATGTAACATTTTGAAAAATTTAAAGGGCTCATCATTTGCATGCATTATCCATAATGTTCCATCATGTAGAAATTTTACACATCAATGTAAGTAGATGGTATGACTTCCATAAGGTGTATCCAAGGTCTACCCAAGATTAAGTTATGATGCAATGATTTAGACATTACAAAAGTAACATATATCTTTTTGACCCCGTTGTCACACCTAATGTAATCTGATCAATTGGAGGGCTGCATTAATTATCAAATCTTTTGATATATATGATTTTTGAATAATATCTTTACTAATACCCATTATTTGCACAAATTTTATGATGTAAATGTTTAAAACTGATCCATTGTCAATGGTTACTCTCTTAATTCCCTTATTTTGAATATTAAATTATGTGAATAAGGGAAAATATTGATCAATTATGTCCTTTAAGGGTAAATTTGTATGGTCAAAAGTAATGAGATTTTCATTATGTTTGAGATCTTGCATAATATCCATAAAATATGTTAGTTTTATATCACTTGGTACTTGGGTTTCATGCAAGTATTCATATAATATATCTTTATAGATAGTTGATTTTTTGAAAATATTGAGGATTGATATCTTCAAATGGGTATCACTTAATTTTTCAAGTATATCATACCCCTTAGATTTGATTACTAACTTGGGCTTAGGAAGTACCTATTATATATTAATAGGTGGTTGAATATGTTAGGTACGTTTTACTTTCCATGTTGTAAAATAAGTTATGGTCAAATAGTGAGAGTGCATAGTAGTTGTCACTTGAATAAGATTTAGGTGGAACAAAAGGTTGAGAACATGCACGTTGGCACCTAGTGAAGCTAGATAAAGGCTCAATGGTATTGCAATAAAGATCATAAAGAGGGATTAGTTTTTCATCCTATGTTATATCTTGTTATTTATTTGTTCTAACTTATGGATTCCATTTTATCATAATTTTTATAAATGTAAAAATGTATGAAATACACAAATTCATGATTATTATGATGTTTTTAACAAAGGAAAAATTAATATGTATATTCATTTTGTTGAACATAATTTATTCCTATGAAATTTGAAATAAAAAGTATTTTTGAAAATAATTTTAAATATTTTAAAAATCATAAACCCTAAGGAACACTAGGATTTAAATTATAAAGACTTAGATTTTAGGTTCGTAAAATGTTTAACCCTTTTTGTAAATAAGGGTAAAAATGAAAGAGTAGCCTAATCAAACAAGGAGTAAGATCCTCTTTTAAAAGTAGGCAATTTAATGAATCTATATTCTATAGATATTTTGATAATAAATATTGAATCTAAGTATGTGCTAAATATATATTGTAAAACATTCAATATTATAATAATAGCAATGCAAAGGAGGAATTGTACTTAGCTTATACATTGATGGTTAGGTGAATTTGAGTAAAGTGGGTGTAAAAGAGACTATCTGAATATTCTAATCTAGTCTTCAAGTTCCAAAAATTAGCTTTTTTCTAGCACATACACTTATGTTTCCATATGGACACTTGTGTCAATGCTTATATCCATGCTTCAACACATTTATACTATATGAAATATTGGCTTTTGACTGAAACTTACACCTAGGCATTTCTAGGTTTTTTTCACCTTTAGAATTATGTGTTCATATTGTGCACACATGATTTCAATATAAAAAAATATATCAAATCCTAGGCTCATAATTCAACTTGACCTCAAGGACCCCTCTAAAAATGAGCAATACCTACATAATCAATACTCCAAAGAGCGTGTAATTATCCCCTATGCGTTGTCTTATGTGTGGACAAGGGTAAAATATACTCTATGCAAGTGCTCGTAATGATCTAACTTGTAACTTGAAAAATATTGTTGGTGGGTTATTATTTGAATGCTTCAAACCTTTAATATGATTACACTTATGACTAGTATACAAATATGAAAGAATGGGGTAGTATAACTTAGTTTTACAATTGATTTAATGATCTTGAATAAGTGTTTACTTGGTATTTTCTAGATGAATAATGAGTTTGGCTTTAATTTTTATTTATACTACACCTTTTGAAAATATTTCCATGTAAGAGTTAATGAAACTTATTAGCCTAACTCATACATATCAAAAGGTTTTCAAATTTAAGTGTTTTTAAGGCAAGGACACTTATATTAGATCTAGGACAACAATGTTGATGATATTATTCAAGTTTAAACACAACTACCAAGGAAGATGGAGGTTATTATAGCTTTGTAGCTTATAGTGAATGATATATATCATAATTTAAGTGTATTATGGACTATAAGTGATTTGGGTAATCATAATATCAGGTTTAGACTATAAGATAATAATTTAGGCCCAATGGGATGGTGAAGGTGACCCTATCGGCTACTAGGAAGGTCTTTAGCTAAATGGTAGAGCCTTGAGTGATTTTTGTCAAGTGTACAAGACTAGTTTATCATATCAATATATATTTAAGCATCTATGATATTATATCACTATAAAATATCACCAAATTATTATTCATTGTTTGAAACTTTTATGGGATAAATATATGATGAGAAACAAGAAAAATTTCATCAATTGATACAAAAGAAAAAGGCCTTGAGAGAGAAAGTAAAAAATAAAGAGGAATAGCTTAGGAAAAATGATATAATCATAACTAGTTTAAAATATGAAATTTAAAGGATTTGTGAGTTTTTCATACAAATGTTGTAGTGTATACCACCATGTAGGGTATAAACATTATATATTAAATAAAAAATTATTTGGAGAAAAATACTTCATAGGACCTCCTTTGTCTTTTTTAAAGCTTATTCTAGTAGCTCAGTTTAGTTTAGAGATTTGTTGTGTGAGTTATATCAACATGGGTATGTAGTAATAATGGATTCTGAGTATAACCCTAATACAATAATATATTAGGAATGATATGAGTAAGAAATAGGATATGGTATCCTACAATGCATCAAAATAGTTTGTTACACTAGATCTTAGAAAAGAGCACCCGCAACACAACTTAATCATTAAATTATGGAATGATTTGACTATGTTCCCTTAGTTTTGCAGGTCAATGCAATAATATAGGAAGGAAGTGTTAAATTTTTTCATCAAAATATCTAATAAAATACTTAGGTAATCCTATAGTGCTTGTGGAGAGAGGTGGAAGGAACTCACTCCTTCCTTGCATCAGAGATAATGTTATTTTATTTCTAATTTCAGAGCTAAAAATAATAAAGCCAATAATTAAATGAATTTATTGAGGTAAGATAGTTTTGAATGGATGTGATTAAAATTTAGGATGCCTAATTCATGTTTTCCCATTCCTACTTGGATAAGGAATACACTAGTGGATGAGAAGGAAAATAGTAATTAATTTGAAAATTTGAAAGAAGATAGAGGTTACCTTCCAAAAAATTCAGTTGGAGATACTTCACCCTATGACTTGAGAAATATTTTAGCACATTTTATGTTTCATATTAAATCATTTAAAGCTAACTATAACTACATAGGGACATGTAATTACTTAATATTATCAGAGTGGACCACAATCAATGATCAATTGGATATGGTCAAATGCATGAGGTTGAATCTGTATGGAGTAGTGAAATCTAAAGAAGAAATCATAAGAGTACGAAGTTTTTCTTCACAATATAAGTTACATTAATGAGAATTCATTAATTCAATAGTGTTATCCAAAATTAAATAGGAGGGTTAATTATATAGGTGTATGATAAACATGTACTCACATCCTTATGAATGTGGGGTTATCTTCCCCAATAACCTTTATTACACACCTAAGCAAGCTAACCAGATCATGTAGGTAAAACCACATAGTGGGGAAAAGTCTACACTAACACCCCCATTAAGCGTAGCTTAGGTGGGTAGAATAATTGGGTCCAAAAATAAAGGTTTGATGAGGTACCAAAGTATATATAAAATAGATAACTAAGAAGTCCCCATAGAATATGTTGAAGCTTCCTGTAGCAGAGCTCACAAAATGACCAAGGTCAGTAATGAGATCCTTTACTTGAAGACTGAATAACCTCCATCTGCATCAAATAATGTTTATTCTCATTGATAAATTAATATCACAATATGTGTACTAAATGTATATCCATTCCATAATGGAATATGGATATTGTAATACAAAGAACTTTGAATAGGCCCAAATTTGATGTGTGGCATAGTTATGACAATATCATTCACAAGAATTGAATGTAATGCCACTAAAGTAGACCTATCAGAAGAAAGACATGGAACATTCATTGAAATAATTCTTGTGTGAAGTATGGATCATGGATTAACAACTCTTGAAACTAAATAAAATACTATAGATGAAGCACACAAATATATAGAATGAATATCCACGTGAAGAGATGAGTCATGAATGCTCCCAATAAGTTTACTCTCACTAAAAAAGTAAGTTAATCTAAAGTGAAAATTTGTGATGGATATAAAAGAGAAACATCTTGTATAGGAATTAATGTAGAATCTACAACAGGAGAGCTAAGGTTTAGCATAATCTCATCTCGTAGTGGTGACTTGACAAAAAGAAGAGCACTGTCCATTAGGAATGTGTCATCACAAGAAATAAAAGTAGGTAGAGAGAGTACAATAGTCTTAGAAGAGATAATAGAAATATGAGGAGGAGGAGTGATATGAATCTTATCAAGATATTTTAAACGAGTCTAAAGAGTGCTCCAAATAGTGGAGGGACACTCTGTGTGCTTCACATGGTGGTGTAGATCCCATGAAACATGCATCAATAAGTGACCATAGACACAGTCTTAAGAGTTGACTTAGTCATTGTATTGACAAAGATTATTGGGGGTATGAATCTATCCATATATAAATGGAATAAGGTCCTACTTCATGAGAAATCATTCCATGTACATCCACAATAAAGTGTAGTTATTATTTCCAAGAAGAACCATTGGAGTAGAATCAACTATTATCATCTAACATCTCTCAAGGTGAGTCGACATAACCACAAGTAACCACTCATTCTCAATTTGATGGATGTTAGACTCAGTTAAAAATGAATCTAAGTAGAAATTAGTATAATAATCACAAAATTTCCTTGATATTACATAGGTTGGTACTTTACAATTGAGTGCATTTATAATTGACACATTTAAGTATGTATATAATTAGCACTTTATAAAATCAACATAAGTATTCAAAAGATAATAATAAATGAAACCCCATAAAACTATAGAGATTTAATTTTACAAGGCACAATAATTTTACCAATGTGTATATCTAAAAAAAAATCACTTAAAAGAAAATTACACCTCAAAAGGAGTAACAAGCTAAAAGTTATGTGTTTGAATGTTTTTTGCTTGCAAAAAATAATGATCTCCATTTTTCATAGATTTGGAATTTTTTGGGTTTGTAAAAGTTTGTTTGAATTTTTTTGAAAACAACTTCCCACAAAAAAACTTATGCCCTTTGGAGCAAAAATTAAGCAATTTTTGGTTGGAAGTGACCAGGGGCTTAACACTTATGTGGCCAGGGGCTAAGACCTATTTTGAGTTATAGATTAGGGGTTATAGTTTAGGGTTTAGGGTTAGGATTTAGGGTTTTAGGGATTTAGTGTTAAGGGGTTAAATAGAGTTGAGGTTTTATGGTTTATAGTTAAGTTTTTAGGGTTTAGGGTTAACAATTTAGGATTTTAGGGGGTTTAAATTTTAAGAATTATAGTTTTAAGGGTTTAGAGTTTAGGGGTTTAAGGTTTAAGATTTAGGGTTTCGGGTTTATGGGTTATGTTTCATTGATGTGATTTATGTGTGAGTGATATCACCCAAAAAATGCCTCATTTTTTCAAATGAATAGTGTCACTCTTCATGTGATTAAATTTGACAATATTTAAGATGTGATAGGGTAAATGGAGAAGGTGGTAATAAATAGAGGTCTTCTCTAGCAAGTTTAATAATATGAGGAGTACCTAAGAATTCATTAGAATATGCAATGTTTTTAGATAGGTGTCAGAACTTGGAGCATGTTTGATCAGGCATCAGAACCCAATAGGTGTTTGAGTAGGTGTCAGAACCCAATAGTCTGATAGGTACAAATGTAGGGTAAAATGTCTATCATGGTGAAAAAGTCCATTGAGGGTTATTTTTTCACTATGAAATGTCTATTGAAGGTTGTTTTCCTATCTGGAATGTTAACATATTATTGTATTTACCTTAGGTTATTTACTAAGGTAATTTATGTTGGTTAGTTGCCTTAACCACTTTGGTTAAGAGGTTAGTTGTTTGTTCGGTCTTTGCTATTTCATGCAAGCCGACGTAGGTTAGTTTTCTTATACCCATCTCATGCTTCATGGGTATTTCATTTGTTTGCCTATTTAATAGGCCTTCATGCTTGGTTGAATATATTGAATAAGTGCTCTGCTATTCTCAATCTCATTTTCTCTCTGTGTTTTGTTTAATCTAATATGATATCAGAGCCTACAACTTGTAGAACCTGAGTGGAGGTTTATGGAAGCCAGAGAGAGGTCAGTGTCTTTCTAGGGAGGAGCTTCAGGCACCCAGTGGAGAGCTGAGGAGAGAGAAAGCATCACAAAATTTGGAAAACTCAACCAGAAGGTCTGAAAATTACTAGGAAGCATCAGAAGGCTAAATAAGACCAAAAGGAAGTGAAAATAGGCTATTTTAGAGGCTCAGTTGAATTTATCTGTGTGCATAGGTGTCGTACGGATTTGACAAAATTAGAAAAATTCATTTCTTCATCTTTTTCAGTGAAACAAAAGTCTAAATCGCGAGTTAAATCAAAACTAAGACACTGGTGAAAACGGTTTGCAATTTGGTTGAGAAATGGGCTCAAAATCTTCACCTAAAGTTTCAGAGGTAGGCCAATTTTCTGATTGGCTAAATTTTTTAATAAAATTTTTAGCCTAAAGTTTTAATATTTCAATTATTTTTAATTTTTTTAATTGAAATAAATTGAAACTTTGAATTTACATCAGGGTATGAAATGATTTCACTTATGAATGGATTTTTAGGCTACAACCAAATTTATATTACACTAAAAGACCAACATTAGATAAAATTCACCACTCTATGGGGGATAATTTGTTATTAAGTTATTACATTTGGTCTCAAAAATTTGAAATAAATTAAAACTTTAGCCAATAAGGGTTATTGGGGACCTACCGTTGACTAATAATCATGGAAGCGTCTAAAAAGCTAAAAATTTTACCATTTTTTGGGTTTTTTATCTGGATGTCAACGGAGAAAGAATTTTTTAAATCAGAATTGTAGTTTTCTCGATTTAATTGTTTCAATCGTAGAATTTTTGTGATCTTGAAAATGGTATTGAGTTTGTTGCTGAAAATGAATAGGGTTGTTCAGTGTCAATATAGAATCAGTGTGTAGAAGGAATTTAAAAAAAAAAGTCATTATAGTTTTTCCAATTTTATCATTTTCATGAAAAACTAGGTAAAATGGCTAGTATTCAACACCTGTTACTATCAGATTCTCAAAAATTGACTAGCAAGAACTTTAGTTTGTGGAGTCACAAGGTTTTGACAATATGTGAATATCTAAATATTGATCAAATAGTGCTCGGTAAAGAGCAAAGGCCAGCCACTACTACTAATGACTATGATAAATGTCATCGTGAGGCTCTCATGTTGTTAAAATTGTCAGTAGCAAATAATCTAATCTTAGAGATCAGAAATGCGACTATAGCATCAAATTTATGGAAAACTTTATCTTCAAAATATCAGGCTTCTGAAGTCGGTAGAGTATTGTATTTGAATAATTTGTTGTTTTCCACTAAGATGTAGGAAGGTGGCTCCATTTCTAAGTTTTTTTTGCAGATCAAGGACATCAGTAACCAGTTGAAAGCAGTGCAAAAACCTGTTGATGAGCAAGATTTGATTGCTCTTGTTATGCAAAATCTTCCACCATCATTTGAGTCATTTGTGGAGTCCTTGCACATGATTTCTGAGATGCAGACTTTGGATTTTGAAACATTGTCTACATTGCTATTGCAAAGGAGAGATGACAGGAGCAGGCAGTGTTGTCTACATCCACTTCCACAGAGAGTGCATTCTTTATCAAGGAAAAGGGTAAGCTGTCTGGTAAAAATAGCTATCCATTAGAATCTTCACAAGTAAGTGGTAATAAGAGATCTAAATGGAAATGTTTTTACTGTAAGAAACCTGGTCACCTTAAGAAAGATTGTAGGAAAAGACAACATGATATGGCTAACCCCAGAAAGAAAGATCATCATGCGAATGTAGCTGAAGGTGAAGGCGAGGAATCACCAAATTTTGCTTTCATGGCTTCTAGTGGTAATTCTATGGTGGATCAAGCTTGGTACTTTGATTTAGGGGCATCTCGCCATTATACATGCCATAAGGACTAGTATGTGGATTTTGTTAAAGATAACAGTAGTAATGAATCTGTATCTTTGGGAGATGGTACAACATATTTTGTGAAAGGATTTGGTAATGTTCATATAAGTTTTGATGGTACAGTAAATTATACATTCAAGAATGTTAGGTATGTACCAGATATGAACAAAAATCTTCTTTTAATCAGTGAGATCACCTCAAAATCTAATTTTGTTGTAAAATTTCAAGAACAACAATGTTTAGTCACCACTAAAGATAACAAGATTATCGCTGTTGGGATCTGTGAGAAAGGCTTGTATAAGCTTGCAAATCCAATCAAAGCAAAGGAAAGTGCACTTGCAGTGGTTGATAGCACAAGTTCACTATGGCATGAAAGGTATGGGCATTTGAATTTTTAGTATTTGACTACATTGAGTAAGACTAAGATGGTTAAGGGGATTCCTTCTATTCAACATAGTCATCATGTATGTACTGGATGCCAGTTGGGGAAGCAAGTTAGACATTCATTTGATGTTGGTAAAGCTTCGAGAGCTAAGGGAGTATTGGATCTGGTACATGTGGATTTGCATGGTCCAATGCAGACACCTACCCCTTCTGGTGCCCGTTATTTCCTGTTACTGGTTGATGATTTCTCTAGGAAAAGTGGGTATACTTTCTAGTAAAGAAATCTGATTGTTTTTCTAACTTTCTTACTTGGAAAGCTATGGTTGAAAAATAGGTAGGATGGCTAGTGAAATATCTTAGAACAGATAATGGGGGTGAGTTCATCTCAAAATAGTTCAAGAAGTTTTGTGCCACTGAAGGCATACACAAACAATACACTACACCTTACACTCCACAACAAAATGGAGTTGTGGAAAGGCATAATAGGATGGTGATGGACATGGCTCACTGTATGGTCCAAAGCAGAAATGTCCCATATAGGTATTGGGTAGAAGTAGTAAATACATCAGTAGACATCCTCAACAGAAGTCCTACAAAGGCTTTGGAGAATATGACTCCAGAGGAGGCTTGGTCAGGTCGAACTCCATATGTAAGTGATTTCAAAATTTTTGGTTGTGTAGCTTTTGCAGTTATTCCTAGTCAAAAGAGAAAAAAATTGGATGCAAAAAGAAAAAAATACATGTTTTTTGGATACAGTGATCAGTCAAAGGCCTACAAATTACTTGATATTTCTACTAACAAAGTTATGGTAAATAGAGATGTCATAGTAAATGAACAAATGACATACTTCACAGCAACTAGTCAAGTTTCAAATATTGAGTCATTGTTATCTAATGATTCAATTATTAGTTATAATGTGAAAAATGACCAGGATTCTTATTCATCAGTGGAATCACATTCCAAGGAGGGAATTGATATAGGTCATTGTGAGGTTCCAGCAGAACAACCAAAGAAGCCAAAGTGGTATACTGCCACAATTGAAGCACTAAAAGAAGGAGACTTGCCACAAGGTGTGGAAGGTAGAAGACTGAGATTGGGAAAGCAGTTTGGTAATAAAGGTGAGCATGTCAATCTTACTCTAACAACTATTGTTTCACAAGTATTTGAGCCTAATTATTTTTTAGAGGCCAAAGGGAAGTCTGACTGGGAATCAGCTATGCAATTGGAATATGATTCCTTGATGAAAAATAAGACTTGGAAGTTGATGGAACTACCACCAGGAAAGAAATCCATTGGTTGTAAGTGGATTTATAAGGTGAAATACAAAGCAGATGGTTCCTTGGACAAACACAAAGCCATACTTGTTGCAAAAGGTTATGCACAAGAGGAAGGGGTTGATTATGAGGATACTTTTGCTCCAACCACCAAGATGGTAACTTGTCATTTGATTATTGCTATTGATGCTCAGTTTGGATGGCAGGTGCACCAAATGGATGTAAAGAGTGCTTTCTTGAATGGAGATCTAGAGGAGGAAGTCTACATGGTTCAGCCATAGGGTTTTCAAGTTCCTGGTAAGGAACATCTTGTTTGTAGGTTGATCAAGTCCTTGTATGGACTTAAGCAGGCTCCTCGAGCCTGGTATACAAAAATAGACTCTCTATGTAAAGGTGTCTGGTGATGATATCTTGATTCTCATTATATATGTTGATGATATAGCCATCACTGGGAGTAGTACTAGTCTCATTCAGCAAATGAAAGATGATGTTTGTTGTACTTTTGACATGACAGACTTAGGACTACTGAAATATTATTTAGGTGTTGAGTTTTGGCAAAGTGGTAATACTATATTCATGTCACAGAATAAGTATGCCAATTCATTGCTAGAAAGGTTCAGAATGATGGATTGTAATCCAACTCACACACCTATGGAAGTAGGAGCTAAAATTTCAACAGACACTAATTCACCTCCGATCAATGAAACAATGTATCGGCAGCTAGTGGGTAGTCTCATTTACCTCACTACCACTAGACTAGATATTTGTTTTGTAGTGAGTTTTCTATCTCACTTCATGTCTAAACCATAGGAAGTCCATTGGTTAGCTACAAAATGAGTATTAAGATATGTCAAAGGTACTCTTGACTTTGGCATACTATATAAGAAGTCTATAGATTTTGAACTTTCAGGATATTCTGATTCTGATTGCACAGGTTCAGTTGATTCAAGAAAATCTACAACAGGGTATGCTTTCACTTTTGATTCAAGAGTTTTCTCATGGCAGAGCAAACTACAAACTACAGTAGCATTATCTTCAATAGAATTAGAGTATAAAGTTGTGGTTAGTTTAGGTTGTGAAACCATGTGGATAAATACAATTTTGGAGGATCTTCAGTTTGAGTCATCAAAGCCTACTCCAATTTTTTGTGATAACCAAAGTGTTTTGAAGATGGTGAAGAATCCAGTATTTCATGCTAGGACCAAACACATTGAGGTTCACCATCATTACATTCGATAGTTGGTTACAAATGAAGACATTAGTCTCTTCTACTGCCCCACTGTAGAGCAACCAACTGATATAATGACCAAACCACTTGGTACAGACAACTTCATAAAATTCAGAGATAAACTTGGTCTTGTTTCTGGTTTAGTCATTAAGGGAGGGTGTTAGCATATTATTTTATTTACCTTAGGTTATTTACTAAGGTAATTTATGTTGGTTAGTTGCCTTAACCACTTTGGTTAAGAGGTTAGTTGTTTGTTCGGTCTTTGCTATTTCATGCAAGCCGACGTAGGTTAGTTTTCTTATACCCATCTCATGCTTCATAGGTATTTCATTTGTTTGCCTATTTAATAGGCATTCATGCTTGGTTGAATATGTTGAATAAGTTCTCTGCTATTCTCAATCTCATTTTCTCTCTGTGTTTTGTTTAATCTAATATGGAAAGTATGCCAACTATCAAACTTGCATATGAGGGATAGAAATCCCATTAAGTTGAAAAACTCTCCAAAAATGTAGATTTCGTATGGTTTTTCAAAAATCTAATAGAGCCCCACTTGGTTTTTTGACAAATTGTTTTTACTTAATGTCACCATATGTATATATTTATATATAAATCAAAAAATAACCTTGAAACCCTCTAAAAATGGTTAAAACTGAATTGTCATGAAACTAAGTCATGTTTATAACCATTCCTAGGATTTTTACACATTTTGAATCTAATGAAATTCTTAGATTTCTCACTTAGAGACTATGGGTATACATATTTTCATATATTTATGAGAAACCCCACCAAATCCTAAAAAACTAAAATCAATGAAAATATATAACAAGCAAGAAAGTAATATCTCAAAATAGAATCAATGGATTCATCTATCAACAAAGATTTGATACCATGTCAGAGTGGGTCATAATTGAGGATCAATTAAATAGGGTCAAATACAAGAGGTTTAATCTGTATGGAGTAGTGAAAGTTGAAGAACAAATCACAAGAAGAATAATATTTTTTTCACAACAAAAAGTTATATTAATGAGCATTCATTCATTCATTCATTAGCATTTGACAAAAGTGCATAGGAAGGTTAATTATATAGGTGGAAGAAAAAAAATTCCTCACATCCTTATGAATGTGGAATTATCTTCCCCCCAATGACCTTTATTACACACCTAAATGACACCTAAGCAAGCTAAATAAACCACGTACATAAAACCATATAGTGGGAAAAAACTTACACTAACAAAGTAGGGGGTATGATGATCCCCAAAAATGGTCTTTATCCTATCGCTTAGTCTCTCCTATGATATTTATCTTGTCATGTTAATTTATCTCCATGAACTCATGATGTTTTTATATATGTATATAATATAGATGATACTTATGTAATATAATTTTATACAATATTCTAGATTAATTGATATACTTAATGGTTTTGAATTTTTTAAATAATGAATGGGATTGAATGCCATATTGGGGAGCATAAAATTTTATCATTAAAACCATGTTAGGAAAGAGTAATTATGGGAAATTCATCATGAAAACCATCCACAAAATATTTAAACAATATAAAGAGATTTACTAATAAAATCACACTGTATTACACTAAATTGAATATACAATGTACATGTGCAACCAACAATGGTTAACTAAAACATGACTCCTTAGAGATTGCATCTCCACTAGCTAAAAAAAATATCCTATACGATCCATTACCAAATAATGACATAAAGGGTCCTTATATAATAAAATAAAGAGGTGAGTGAGAGATTATTATTGGTTGAGTGAAAGGTGGATAATTCCCCAAGTTATTCCCAATACTTATCACACACATGAGGATAACTACCACATTAAATGTGCATTAAAAAATTTTGTTCACATATTAAATCACACATTGGTAGCACATCTACCTAATATGCAATAAAAAAATAGGTGTGAACATGACACACACCAACTATTTTAATATTTCTAATGTTGAAAAAGATGCAAAGTTATTTTTTCACATGGTTTTCACCAGTGGCCACCATGGCAGGATCACTTATCCATTTTTGGATAGGAATTGTTCACTATGAAAGATTCAACCATTATAAAAACTACTTGTGACCACTCATAGCCACAAATTTAGGTGACTTTATCTAAGATGTAAGCAATTAAGTTATAGATATCACTTCTAACCACCCAAAATAGATTTATCAAGTATGATAAAATGGTTTTCCAAGCTATAGGTTGGTATAAGTCCATCCATAAATGTCCTCATTCTTATTGGATCACATTTTTTCTCTTATAGTCATTAAAATTAACCATTTATTCCTTAGATTTCCACTTGAGGTCACTTTACCCTTATTATAGCACTTGACCTATCTTAAGAGCCCTTTGGATCCACTTTTAGTCCCATGGAAATCATGAGTAGCACCTAGGCCTATAGAACACCAAAAAAGACCCATAATGACACAGTACCCTAGTGATTCATGTCCCCACACCCTCCAAAAATTAATTTTGCATCTCCCTAAGATGATTAGGGTCAACCTAGACCTATTCTTAAGTCACCCTCCCATGTCATTTTTATTAGAACACTATATAAACACTACTTTTACTCTTACACCCGAGGGGGTACATTATCACAAATAATCACACACAACTACCACTTCACATTGAGGTAAATCTCCCAATTTTTATAGTATTATACTTACTTATCCTATACATTAAATAATCCATCCCTACCACAGGTATTCAGGTCTCAAGTGGCCTCTAAGGCATCTTCTCATACATTCATACTCAGGCATTCTAGAATTCATAGGCATTCACAAATATCACATAAGAGGGAGAACTACATCAAGCTTTACCCCCCCTCAAAGTATTGGTATGTAGGGATTGTGCCCACATAGGGGTGTGGATCACATGTTCAACACATAAGACCCACTAACCCCTTTTTCTCATGGTGTTCATTCAAACCCTTACAAGCACAAAAACTTAGAGTTTTCAGAGGAAAATAGAGCTATAAGAAAAAATATTAATTGTAAATTATTTAAATTTTAATATAAATTTGGAGTAAGACCTATTATACAAAACCCATAAATCATTTACAAATTCTAAAGGAGGACATTAATGCACCGCCTTGGACAATAGCACATCATGGTACTATCTGACTCACCACATTAATGTCCAAGGCTATTTATGACACCTAGATCTTGTTTATGATAATTAGATATATTTTATCACTAATTTTCATAGTCTAATTCCTATCAGAATCCCTATTTCTAGCTAAGTTATTTATCTCTCATCCTTTCCACATATAGCAAATCAAATAAATCAATTATTAAACAAATCAAAGGCTATAATTATTGCATATTTATTCCATGATTTATTATTATATCACTTTAGTAAACTAGGGTTTTAAATCCTATAACTCCATTAAATGCTAAATCATTTGGTGAACCCAACTTACTTCGAGTGTTGCTTTATAACCCTAGTTCCATCCTAGGGTTTGCCTTTTACTTTTTTGTGTGACAAATTAGGGTTTATAAATTATGATTATTTTCTAATTTTTACACATCATAATTGATCCATATCAATCCTATATTAGGGTATCATTGATTATATATTTCAAAATTTTGTTTAAAACTCTTCAAACCTTAGATCCACATATTAGGTCTTTATACATCCAAACATTAGCCTTTAGGGTTTCAAGTCAATTTCTGTACTTTGTGTTGCATATATAGAATATTTTAAAATACATTTATGTTGGATTATATTCTACCCATTATTTGCTTATTGTTCATTTTTTACATCTTATTTTG
Source organism: Torreya grandis (assembly GCA_037957365.1). Classification (NCBI taxonomy): domain Eukaryota; kingdom Viridiplantae; phylum Streptophyta; class Pinopsida; order Cupressales; family Taxaceae; genus Torreya; species Torreya grandis. The sequence goes on from JARHVA010000650.1 coordinate 24,284, forward strand.
TGGTAAGTTTAAAATTACCTCTAGGGAACCTCTTCCCCCTCACCCAATTGATCAATTTTTCAAATTTTTGCATAATTATACAAATGAATGGACCAATTTTCAAAATTGACACCAGCACATGATAATGAGCATAATTTAATTTATAATGATGATGATTATTATTTTTGTAATTATGGATATGGTGATTACTATGAGCATGATTATAAAAGTGAAAATGAGGATAGAGTATATGCATCTTCTCCTCCTTCTCCCCCCTCTCCCCCTAATTCTCAAAATTAACTTAACAACATAAGGCCAAAATAACCCCTTATAGGTAATGATTTGTATGAACAAGATCCTATATTTTCAACCACTTATGATACATCTTTATTCAAATTAAACCAACATAATAGTAATCAAATCAATTTAATTTTGCATGATTCAAGAAATATTATTCCTCCACATGATGTTTTTAACATAGAAAATGCAAATGCACCTTATTCACCTTTCTTAATTCAATTTGAAAAACCATATACAATGGATATTACACCTTTTACAAGTTTACAAATTAAAGTAGATTATATTGTGTTGTCACCTTATTTTACCTTTCAAAATCAACATATGGATTCCATGAAAAATATAGATAATTCAAATATCTCTAACCCTTATCCTACATGTCATAATGTGCCAACTAAAAATATGATTGTTACTTCTTTTACCCTTGACTCAATTATTGTAAATAATTATAACTTGTGCATTCCACTCATATCTAGTTAATATACACATTGCATTTGACCTACACATGATGATATGTTTCACAGTAGTAAAAAGTTGAAATATTCTACTCTTATTGAGCATGAAATTGACATTTATTCTTCTCTTACATCTACACGTGAAATAAATTCTAATTTTGATGAAACTTGTAATAAAAATGATTACTATGATTTTAGTGAAGAATAAATTGAGTCTAGTCCTCTCTCTACTTCACCCATCTCTCATGTCAAAATTGACTGCTTATTAAATACTAATTCAAGCAATAATATTTATTCAAATAAAAATGTAAAAACTTACACTCATGTTGCTAGTTTGCATACTTTCTATTTGCATGATAGTGGTACATCTTCAATTCCATTAGCATGTGATACTTATTTATCAATCAACAATATAAGAGATACCAATGAATCTCTTCCACCCCTCCTTACTATAGTATAACCCATTTCTCATCCTAACCTACATGATGGTGATAGACAATTTACCTCTTACTAGGTCCAAGATATCACCTTTCCAAAGGTTATGGTGAACAAACCCAATATCTCTACTAATGTTCATTGATGTAGTGTACCAATGCTAAAATTAATAATAATATTCAAGGTTTAAACAAACCTCTTGATGATGTTTTTATACCTTTAAAAGAGGTAATATCCTTGATGAATAATGTGGGTATTTTACAACAAGTACACTAGCTCACCTTGGAAAGTAAAGCAAAATACACTTGGTTTGATTCCAATGATATCCATGGTAATCCTATCCCACAAAGAATATTTAATAAAAAATTACAAAATTAGTTTTAGATACCAATATTACCAAATTTGAATGGATATAGAGATCCATACTTGCACCTCAAAGATTATATAAAGGATATGGCACATGTCAATCATAGTTTGATCCTCTTATAGTTATTTCCATAGACTCTAGAAGGCAAGGACTTAAATTAATTCCATTAGTCACTCATAAATGTTTCACTACATATATATGATGAGTTAGAAGAAGTATTTCTCATGTATTATATTTAGAATAAATGACCTTGAGTCACATATGAGAGGTTACCTTCACTACACCAGGGTGAGTCAGAAATAGTAAATGATTAAATCTTATCATTCAAATCATGTATGAAACATTTGATCTACTAGCTAATAGATTTAGAGACACAATACATATTTTATATTGGCCTCATATTCCATCTTAAGGAGAAATTTTTATGAGACATCCATATCATGTCTACATCTATGTTACATAACTAGAACACTAGAGAAGAAGTTGGGACTAGTTGAGACACATTCCATGGTAGATTTGGAATTTGATCTCTCACAATCACAATCATACAATATGGTAAAATCACCTAATCCACCCATGATCAATGAAAAAGTGGAACAAAAATAACCAACAAAGATACTCAATAAAGTCAAAGAGCTACTTCACAAAGCATCTCCCATAGTGAGTATAAAACAGGACACAAATAGAGGGGATATATATTTTTTAGATAGAGATAGGCCTCATGATATCTTATTTACATTATTAGATAAGACGATGCTCACACTTCCTCTTACTCATCTTCATTCAACACATCATTTACATAGAATAATAAATAAACCATACTATAATTATCATCAAATCAATGGACATTAGGATAATAGTTGTTATACACTCAGAGATTGTATTGACCAATATGTTGATAGAGGCATTATAGCATTCACACAGGGGGCATCAAGATCTCCTAAGAATTCACCTAGATCAGATTCCTCTATGAGTGAGTTATCACAGGATGTTCCTTTCAGGGATCCATTGGTTACTCATCGTAAGATCCATGTGGTTTCTAGGACACTTATGTGAGATCTCATGCATCAAAGATTCACTAGAGATGGAAACCAATTCAGAGAGATCAACCTAATTATATAAGCGTGGTGACAAAAGGGAAAAAACCTCAACCACTAGTCTTAGTACAATAATAAATTAAGATAATTGGCATAGATCATAAATATCAGATCAAAATTTTAGTATAATAACTAATTAAGATATTTGGTAGAGATCAAATCACAGTCTCATTATAACAATTGATTAAGATATTTGGTAGATATCATACATATTAGTGCATAGCATCAGTATGACAACCAATTAAGATATTTTAAAGACATAATGCACAACACAACACAATTTTAACATGATAATCAATTAATATATTTAATATAGAGTCTAGAAATATAGTTACTAGTAGTACACCATGACTAGTATTAGTTTTAGAGGCTATTCTGACACCTACACAACATGAGAATTATGGTCACTTATTTACTCTGCTATCAAGAATCAAATAGTGCATGACATAGTCCATAGGATAATATAGTTAGCTTCATAGGTTCATAGCCCTATTCTATATGAAATTTAAGATACATATTACTCAGTACATCGAATCCACATATCTCAAATACCTCATCACATATCATGTGCAATCACTCTTCATTTCTTTGATACAAGACACCTTGATAGCGAGTCTCTTGTGAGACTCATTGTTTAGTATCTTCCTCTCTACTTGTACATAATTTATCTTAACTTGATCCCTGTACATAGTTTCATTTTCATATTGCTTGCCCATAAATTATACTCAGAAAATAAAAAAATAATATAACATATTCAAAAATACAAAAACATTCAAATATTTCTCAAAAAATATAAATTTTAGATTGTATACATTTCCATTTTTAAATTTATTATCTTTGTTAGATAATACATATGCTATCTATTCTAGTCAAGTTAGTTTTATCATACATACATGCTTCACTTGTTTTCTTCTAGTGTTCACATATTACTATAGTTTTTAGGTCCTCTACATAAATCCACACATACACAAAGTAAGCATCGATACATTCACCCATTGCAGGCATCATACTACATAACTTATGGTTTGCCAAGTTACATCTTTCTATACTCTATATTATAGATTTATCATTAATTATATATTGAAATTTTCTCTTATACAAACTTATACCACATGTTCATGCATACTTTCATTTCTAACTTTACTGGTTTATATTTGATTGTGTCTCTCTACTTTTACATCTATTTGAGTGAATTTTAATATGCCATTGTTCTAATGGCTCTATGCCAATTCCTTTCATTGTGTGTATGCTTTGGACATGTGCCTGTGTCCTTATGTGTACCTTATTAATTGTGTATGCAGACATTTAAACATATCCTTACATGTGGTTCTAAGCCAACCTTTCTTGATTTATGTGTATGTGGACATTTAAACATATCCTTTTATGTTTGCTCTTTCTCAGACTTAGTGACATGTGTCCACGTCCCTTTTATTTTGGCCCTTTGGCCTACTTTACATGTTTCATATGTTTGTATGTATGCTCTTATGTATATGTATATGTCATGGCCATGACACTTGTCTCTTGCTTGTTTCACTTACACTCAATTTTCAATGCCGTGAGGGACCTCATACATCTCCCCTTCATCCTTGGGTGCCTTGATGGACATCATGCCTCATCCCACTAGGTAGTTACTTAAATTATACTTATATTTGTTTTTCATATACATTATTCCATTGTTCTATCTATCTTGACAACCTTCTGAATGATAGACATATCATACATCACACATTACCAACTTATGCTCAAATTATTTTACATTCCAATGCCATGTATACACATTATATTAGCTCATCACATAGATATAATATATTTTCAATCTAACACAGGATGTAAATATTTTATTTTGAGGATATTTATTACAGAGGTTCAACAACTCCATTAAAAAAAGGGGGCATTCATAGAGGTTTGCCATAGAGATCAGACCATCCTAATGTAGTTAAAACATAGTTTTTAACACAACAACATAGATTATAGAGCCCAAAATTAGGAAAACATAATGAAAAATAGTCATACATAGATCAATTTTAGTTTTGAATAGAAACAACATAGTTGGACACTACCATGACATATTGGACACTATCATGGTGTGATACTATCAAAAGGATTACACTACTATCCAATAGCTTAGAAATAGAAAATTCCAAAATTTCCAAAAAGGTACAGTAGTTATAGTTTAGGTTTGCATATATTATCATATATGCTTAGTTTTTGCTTAGTTATAAGTAGAATTACATAGGTTTTATTAGATTAGAGGCATCATGCATGTCATGATCACTCCAATTTTAGTTTTAGATACTTAGACATTGACTATTATGACTCAATCCAGAATCCATATGCATAGATATCATATTTGGGGGCATGTGCATGGCACATTATTCCCATATGTTCAGTTTGACACAAGTACTCTCAAATGGAATGAAAAATCCATGCCATTCTCCATGTTATTACTCTAAACACCATTTTCACCAATTTTCAACCAGATTGATGTCTTATTCCATCTATAGCATTTGGAATTATCGAGTAGTCTTTGAGATACATACTTGAGTGCTTGAGTTGCCCCTAAGCCATTTTTCATTTTAGAGTTTTAATTGGTCCAAGAGCTGTCCTACACAGTTTTAGTTACATCACACAACTTCAATTACATTAAAAAAACTTTAGTTACATATGCATCTACTACACATGGATAGGAAATGATGGAGTCATAACCTAATTGAGTTATTAAGCCACCTACTTCAGAGGGTTGGACAAGCCATCAATCCAATCCAAGCTATTCATAGACTATGATTCACCAAATAAGGGTGGGAAATGATGGAGTTAAGGACATATTAAGTTCTTGATCCACCCACACATGGGGATTGATCAAGCCCTTAGCTTATTCCAAGTTATTCACCATTTGATCACTATTTACATGCACACACATAGGATGTCACCAGGTTTTAGTATCAATTCACATACCCAATGAGGTGTATTAGTTCCTTTCTTCTTTATCTCATCTCTTTATTCAATTTTTTTTTTACTTTTAATGTTTCTTAAGTAAGTATTGATTCCTTCATGTTTCATTTACATGATATGCAATAGATCATGCTTCACAGACTTAGACCTAGATTCATGGGCTTCACCTCATAGGTAAGTCTAGGTACGTTTCTTTTTCCTTTATCCTAGTCATTTCAATTTACTACATTTATAGAATAAAGGAGGGAATGTAGTAATTAAAATTAACCATTTATGATTGGATGTCCATTTGAGGTCACTTTACCCTTAGTATATCACTTTACCAATCTTGGGGGCCCTTTTAATCCACTTTTAATCACATGACAATCACGAATAACACTCAAGCCTATAGAACATCACATGAGACCTATAATAACACACAATCCCCTAGTGATTTAGGTCCATACACCCTATCAAAAGTAATTTTTCATCTCCTTAAGAGGATTAGGGTCAGCCTATACCTATTATTAAGTCACCCTCCCATGTCATTTTTATCATAACATTATATAAACACTACTTTCATACTCTTACACCCTAGCAACACATTATCACAAAGAAGCACACAAAAGTAACATTTCACATTGAGGGAAAGATTCCAATTCTTCTAGTATTGTATTGACTCAACCCATAAATTTAATAATCCATCCCTAGCATAGGTATTCATATCTCATCTGGGCTCCAAGGCATCCTCTCATGCATTCACACTTAGGCATTCTAGCATTCACAAACATTCAAACATATCACATAAGATGGAGAACTAAATCAAGCTTGATCCCTCCTTGGATTATTGGTATATATTTATCATGCCCACACAAGGGTTTGGATCAAAGTTTTAACACATTAGATCCACTAACTCCCATTTTTCATGGTGTTCATTCAAACCCTTACAATCACAAAAACTTAGAGTTTTTTGAGGACAATAGAGCTACAAGAAAAAAATATTAATAAAAAAAATTGAAATTTAGATTAGAACTAGAACATTACCTTATCTAAAAAACCCAAAAATCATTTGTATAAATTATAAATGAGGACATTAGAACTGCATAGGACAATAGCACATCGTGATAGTGTCCAAGACAATGGTAGTGTCCAAAAGGACCATGCTAGTGTCCCAGCTCAGTTTTTATTATTGGATCCTATTTGTGATTGTTAGACCAGCCTATTCACTAGTTTTTAGACTACCACTTGTCTATCTCAATCACTTTCCAACTAAGTACATCTATTGTAAAATCATTGTTATTTATAGAATAATTAGATAAATTAATTATTGTACAAATCAAAAGTTATTGATATTGCTATATTTATTCCCTAATTTATTATTCCAAAACTTTAGCAACCTAGGGTTTTACATTCCATAATCCCCTTAAAATTTAAATCATCATCATTCTACATATGGGTGTTATGATTTTCACAACCATTGGTCTTATGCATTTCCTATTATTCTAACTTAGTTTAATTGTATGGTTGTAACTCTAAGGATTTAAAATCAAATAATAATATGTTGCCTCCTCTTTATAAAAAGAGATATTTTCAAGGTATAATTAATATAAATTAAGAATGAAGTAAGAAACAATAAATATAGAAATTGTAACCTCTGAGCAAGATATAATTATATTATTTTTAATGCTACTTTGGCAATTACTTTATTATTATAGTTCAAAATTAGTTGAGTTAATCATGTCTTAACAAGCAAGTGATTCAAGCTAAAGTCCAACCGAGTTAAGGCCCACTAATAAGGATTGAGTGGTAATGATTCCAATCTATTAGTTAGTTTATATTATGTGTACTTTAATTTCATTTATTATCTACACTGTGTGTACTTTCCTTTCATACATTATTGCTAGTGTGTTTACTTTCTTTTCATTCATTTATAATAATTTACTTTCATGTGTGTATCCTTTAATTTTGTATGCATACTTTTCAATTATATTGAGTGGGAATATTCCAACCTCAATTAGCCTTTACTTCCCTATAATTTTATTTCTTCAAAGGGTGTTTCCTTTCAAAGGAAGAGTTTTTCTTTTTAAGCACATGCATTTACTTCAAGCTTGTTTCCTTTTATGCAAAAGAGTGTACATTTAATTCTATTATTTCTTATACAACAACTAGATTAGTTTTGTCTCAATCATTCAAAGTGGTTAAGTGTTAAATATATGGTTTCAACTCTTTTCATAGTATAAATCCTTATATTGATAAATAATTGTATTACATCGCCTTATAGTAGGTTAGTAGACTGAGGTATGAGGATTTACATACATATAATTAGTGTCACATACTATCTCATGCTAGTACATTTTGATAATTATCATCCACATTAAATTAATTCTCATCTTCATTATTTTAATAATCAAAGCTCTAATTTATAGATTTAAATGGCTTTGTTTATGTTTTAAATATAAAAGAAAATTTAAATAATTGATCCTACTGCTTATTTAAATCAAAGTTTAATTTTAAAAATTCCATGTATTTAAAATAAAAGCTACAAGCTAAAAATATAATACACATGAAAAATATCCCAATAAAGTTTCATAAATATGCATAAAAAGAGTTTATTTTAGATGAAATCAAAGTTCAACCAAAAAAGAACATAAGAAAGAGCATGGGAATCATAGGAAAATTTTATTGATCCATTTAAAATAAAAAAAGAAGTTACAACAAGAAAAAGATGTACATAATTGGATGGCAAGAGGACAAAATCTATAATTTTCATTCAAATATCCCCCTCTTAGGAAATGGGAAGTTAAAAATTAATACTATTCTTTATATTATGTAATATTTCTAATTTTATTAAAGAGATGATCTCTTGGGCATTCTATGCCTACTGAATCAATTCAATTCTAATTTTGATGTGTATAAATATCTAATCCCTCATTAAGATAAAGTGTAACTATGCATACTTTATGTAAGAAGTAGAAGTTATAGTGGCTCTTACTTGTCTAACCCTTGGCCTATATATTGTTTATATAAATCCATTTATGGGTTTTACCTTATCCCTTGAATTTTATATTCTCTATAGTGTAATTTTTCCTTCCTGCATGTTGGTAACATTGTGTTAACATAGATAGGAGATCCTCCCATTTATTATTATGTTGTATCACCATTTAATTTCATGCATTCTTCTTGCTATTTCTCCCTCTAAAATTTGTTTTTATGGATAATAGTTTAGGTATATTAGCATTAGAGTAGTAAATAAAACCACTTGGCTCTAAAGGTTCTCTGCAAGGAGTAGTATCATATTGAGCAAAGATATTATGTTTTAGTTTTTTTGTGGTTGTAACCAAATAGATAAAACATATTGTTATCAATGTAAAAAGCACCCTATTTGAAGGAATGCAAGAAAAACTTCACTTAAACTGAAGCAATGGGATCTTCTCAGAGTGTGGGTGACTCTTAAAGTGAGAAGTACCTATAGAGAGGGTTGGTTCCCTTAGATATATCACCTAAAATAATATCTTGCTTGGAAAAAGGAGAGAAATTGACATAAAAATCATAAAAACATGTAAAATTAGGTGATACACAAATGTTTTAGACACCTAAACTTGCACAAAACACACTATCAGACACTTTCAAACCTGTAAATATCACTTCACTCACTCTTTGATTAGCCTTTACATAAGTATTTCATAAAAATCCACTAACTAGCTATCAATCTAACATGGGAGGGTAGTTGTACATTTCCAAACTAATTAATAAAATATCTATGGCACTTACAATGACCTGTGGGTGCTACAAAATTCTTCATGAAGGTGAGAAAATTTAGATAGAGGCAAAGGAAATCAGACATTCACTTAACCACACCAATGAATTCATAGAACACACTTCAATTCAACTTGTAAATAGAGGAATTTAGTCTTTTATTGCATCAAATAGGTGTTGGAATACAAAATTGGTATAGCATGGGCATGCCAAAAACATAAGAGTCTCTTTCATTAGGAGGGAAATGAGAGATATATAAGAAAAGGGTGAGAGAGAGGAGTGAGCAAAAATAATAATAAATGAGGCCCAACCACTTTTTTATCAATTAACATTAATATTGCCTTCATAAATTAACTTTCATTAGTTCCAAATAGCTCTCAAGCTCTCTTATTGGCTTAGAAACACACTAAAAGATAATAACTTGTTGATGATGATGAGTCATGATCTGTTTAAAAGGGAAAAATCCCCAAAGACTTTGAAACTTCATTGAATGCTCCACTTGCCTTTCCCAACCTCCAAACTCTCCATCTTCTTAATGATCTTACAAGACCATGCTTCATCTTGATATGCTCTTTACATTATCAGATAATCACATGAACTCATTCACTGATGTCCCTTATGACATTTATTTCATAAACATAACTATGCCCCTACTCTAAACCCTAAACATAGGTCCTCTATAGATGAAAACCATTGCCATTTATTAGTTTTCATATATCCATAATGTTGATGAAGATCCATAGGTTAATTAGTATATTGATCATGATCAAGACATAAATTCAAAACCCAAGACAAACTTCATAACCTAACTAAGTAGACCCTTACTCAAAACTAAGATTTAATGGTGGCATACAAATTTACAAGGTTCATTTTGATATCCCAGATTGTATCTTGATCTTGCATTTATTCATTTACATACTTGGGTGGTGAAGTCTTTCAATCCAATGTGTCAACCTCTATGACATCTCCTCACCATGCTACTTTTTATCATATTTAAAAATATGATTATTGTTGATTTAGACATGTGTCCTCATCTCATGCCCTCTAGAACCTAATCAAATTTACTTCATAGATTTCCTCAGGAGTCTCTATACTTTGAGCTTCATCATCAACCATTGATCCTTGATCTCGGTAGAGATCAAGACACTTGCAACCTCTGTATGCCTTATATGGATCTTACTATTAAAATTCATCTGATTCATGCTCTTATGCCATATGATGACCTTGCATGCAATCTGGGCTCATTTACTTCTTAACTTTATTCGCACCATTGATCTCCTTAGGATGGTTGAACATGCACCATCATTCTTGATCTATTTGATCAAATACACACCATTGATCTACTAACCCACCATGATCATGACACTTATCATCATTTTGTGCAATCCCAAGATCCACTAACTTGTTGACCTTATGCTCGCCATTGATCTCAATTACATAATTGAATGCATGTCATTGATCAATCTTGACCTTTTAACTTTATTGATCACCTGTGTGTTATTTATCCATGACTCATGATTTTGAGATTTCAACACTTATCAAACCCATATTTGATTTGGGATTCTATTGAAGATTTTTGAATCCAAACGGCTATTTCTTGTGGTTTTAATTGATGTCCCCAAGTACGTCTCACATTGTTACAACATTTTTTAAGGCTTATATATTGAGATAAAAAATGCATCAAGATACCAAATTTGTATGGAATATTCATGGCACAAAATACATAATTTTTGTGCAATCCTTCAACTTTGGTTAGATTCCCAAGTACACTTATTAAATGTGAAACCAAACTAACCTATTCATTCTTACATGACATGTTAAGACAATCTGGTTCCTCTAGGCTTGTGCTGGTCATCTTTCTCTCTTAAAATCTATAATTAAATAATAATAATTTATGTAGATATGATTCATGCCCCTGTATTCTCAAACACCATGTAAACCTATTGGGTCCTTCACTTACAATTCTAGACCTATTTCTAGGTCTGTACCTTAAAATTTCCAAATTCACCTTAAAGCTTACTTAAAGTGTTTCAAAATATTTCAAGTGACATGTGGTCTTCTCTTTCCACCATTGGATCACTCACTCAACTAGAACTCTACTTAAAGTGTTTCAAAAGAGTGACCTAATCCATCTAGGCATAAGTTTTGAAAAGTAGGGGTGACAATTTGGCCGATAAGATCAAAATTATCAACACTTTGGTGACTCAACTAGCAATTTAACCTACTATGCTTGAGAGATAGACTATTTACATGACTTTTGGACTCATAAAACATGATAAATATGATCCATGACTTCAAGAAATATTTGACTTAAAATAAGACAAAAATTCTACCAAGACAAGGAAGGAAACACACAAAATAGGGAAACTAATCTAAACAAAGCAAGTGTGCAAATAAAACACTTATTTATGATAAAACACAAACAAATAAATGTGCTAGGATAATATTTGGAGGAAAATTAAAAAAACTAATTATGTATAAGGAGCCTAGCTCATTAATAATAATATTTCATATGTATCCCATTAACTGGGATGGGAAGCTCCTTGCCATCTATATTTGAAAGTTGGAAGGCATTGTGGGATTTGAAGCTAGAGATTGTATATGGACCACTCTAAAGAGATTCAAACTTTTTATGCCTTCCTAGTTTATCTCTATCCTTATCCCACTTGAGGACCAAATCTCCTTCTTTAAAACTTTGTGAAGAAGCTCTCTTCTCAAAGGCTCTCTTCACTTGTGTTTGGTGGATTTCCATAGCTAATATGGACTTATTTTTAACCACTTATAGCTCCATAAACTTAGCATATCTGATCTCCATTGGTTCATTCTCCAACAACTCAAGTTGATGATTAGTTCTAAACTAGGAAATTCAAGAGAAATAGGTAACCTTTCTTCTTTACCAAATATTAGATTGTATGGAGAGTTGGCTATTGATATTTTGTAGGTGATCCTATCAATCCATAGAGCTTATTTCAATTTTAGATGTCATAACCTCTGATTATCTTCAATAGTCCTTATTATCTTTAATAGGTTCTTATTTGTGGACTCAACAAGACCATTACCTTGTGGATAGTAATTTGATGAAGTGCTAAGATAGACACCATGTTGAATAGTCCATTGAATGATCCTAGTCCCCAAAAAGGCCATATCATTATCAAAAATAATGGTTGAAGGAACTATAAATATAGTAAGTAAACCTTCATATAAATCTATAACATTGGATTCATTTTCTTCTTTCAATGCTACTACTTCTATCGACCTAGTGAAATAATCTATATTATTTAGTATCCATTTATGTCCTAGACTTGAAGGAGGATTAATAATACCAATAAAGTCCAATCCCCATTAGATAAAAGGCTAGTCCACCACAATTATTTGGAGAGATAAGACTAAAAATTTCACTTTCCCTATAAATATAGCACATTATTTACACTTACTAACCCATGCATGATAATCACCAAATATGATAGGCTAATAATACCCACCTCTTATGAAATTAAGGTTTTTAGTCCTAGGGGAATAGTTTTCTCCACTGTGTCCATAATGGAACTCTTAAAGTATTCTATGTGTTTGGCTTGGATCTATACATCTTAAAAATATACCATTGATATCTATTTTTAACAAAAAACCATCAACAAGAAGAAATGGAATTGATTAAAATCTAAAATATCTTCTCTTTTAAGCACTTATATGAGAGGGATAAATACCATCTTGGAGATATATTACTAATTCATGAAACTAGCTGGAAGGTGAGGTATGATCAACTGTAACCTCTTCATCATTTGACACTAAAAAAACCTAATTAGCCTCTTTCAAGTCTTGGGCTAGATGGTCACAAATTCCTTTGCCTCTAATCAGCTTTGTGACCTTGATTTACACATCATCATCCATTTCCTTCGTTATCCAACTAACTCTCTTCTCATTTATATCTTTGTTCAAGAGGAACTCCTTAAAACTTGGATTGGCAACCATTAGGTGTATCTTATTATTAGACAATAAGTATCTAAAGTTTCATACTCCTCTAAGCCTTGATAGAAGAAGGATATTGACTTCTCCAACCCTTCATGATTATGTTGCATAAGAATGCTTGAAATGGTGTCTATGTTAGCATAAGTGTACAATACAAAATCTTTGGTGAAATCTTGATTTATGAGTGTAGGGAAACTAGCTATATATTTATTAATCCCCTCAAAACTCTTTAACTTCCTTAGGCCAATTGAAACTATGATTCTTCTTTAGCATGGTTGTAAGTGGCTTAGCTAAAGTGGTAAAATCTGAAATATATCTTCTTATAAAATTGATTTTCCCTAAGAAGCTTTGCAAAGCCTTCTTGTGATTGGGTAAGGAAAGTGAAAGAATTTAATCCATCCTTTTAGGATCTATACTCAAATCATATTTTAAAATCATATGCCCAAGGAGCTTACCTTCATGAACTAAGAAGACACACTTTTTGGGATTTAGGGTTACCCCAAATTGCCTACACCTTTCAAATACTTGCTTGAGGTGAACCATGTGCTCACTTTTAATCTTTAGTGAACATTTTTATATCATCAAAATAAAAAAGTAAAAACTTTTTAAGAAGGCCTTGGAATTCCATAGCCATGTCTCTCTGAAAGGTTGCCCAAACATTGGATAAACCAAAAGGCTTCTCTCTATATGTAAATGTTTGCCACTTTATAGTGAAAGCTATTTTGAATTGCTCCTCATCTTTGACCAAAATATAATTGTAACCACTATATCCATCCAACAAAGTAACCTATCTGAACCTACAAATAGATATAAAAATTTGTTCCATATATGAGAATGGATAGTGATCTTTAAGGGAAGATTTGTTCAAATCATGAAAGTCAACACATAGTCTGATCTCACCATTCTTCTTTCCATAATGGAACAAGGTTTGGCACCCAAGTTGAGTGATTTATTGGAAATAAAATAGTTGACTCTATGAGCTTATGAAAACTTATCTTTCATCAAAAGGCTCAAGCTTTGGATTGATAGGCCTCTATCTTTGTCTCACTAGTTTAGTTTCAACATCTAACTCAATGGTGTGTTGAGATAGACTTGGATCAAATCCTTTGAGATCAACATATTACCATGAAAAAAAATAAAAAAAACTTGTGCATAATTCAATGAAAGCTTCCTTTTGTGAAGGAGTACACACCTTACCAAACTTTAAGTTCTTACCAACTACAATCTCCACATTGGTATAATGTTCCTCCTTTGTTGAAATAGACGACTTCTCCTTTCTCAAATCATCATCACCACTGATTATGTTCTCAAGTGTGACCAATACCTTGGGTAATTTATTTATTTTAGTTGAAAAATATGATCACCATACTGCTACAAGAACTTTGATTGATTTCTTGAAAAAAACTCAACCTTTTCTTGCAAGAACCTGACAATTTGATTATCATCTTCAAAAACTTTCCAATTCTCATGGTTATCCAGAATAGAAGGCCTTACAACCAAATTAATGTGTGACAATTTTTTTTCAATTTTTATATCATCTAGGATACTAAATTGTGCCTCAATGGTAGTCAACTTATCTGCATGTTTGTTCTCATCTCTTGGTATTGTCTGAATGTTGAAAGATTAAAAATATGAAAGTAAGTCCCACACCCTATGTTTATATGATCTAAGTAATAAATTTTTGCATAAATTAATACCTCTTACTTGGTGAACCACAAGTTCACTATCACCAAAAAATTATAAGGTGTTGACTTTCATCTTCCTAGCCCACTACAAACCATGAACTAGTGTCTCATATTATGTAACATTGTTTAAACAACCAAACTAAAAATTAATAGAAGAGAAATAATTTTTAGTTTTTGGAAAAATAAAAATAATTACAGCCCCTATAACATGATTATTCTTTTATCCATCAAAGTATAATTTCCATAGACCATCAATAAACTCATCATCCTTCATCATGATAGGAATTGGTGCATCATTCTCATAGAAGCAATAAACACCAAGTCCCTCTTATTAAATTAGATTATAAGGATCATGATCATGAAATTTAGATTCCCACTCATCAAGGAAAAAATATGGAATTCCATCTAAAGGTGACTCAGTTTCCACCCACTAGTTTCTAGCACCTCATATGAGATGATAGAATTAGTGTTCACAACACTTGGCATATATGGCTCTAAATGAAAATGTGAAATACGTTCAAAATTTATTATTACCTTGGTACCATACCTAGTTATAAGCATCAAATATGTATAATATATTTATAAGTATCTTCTAATTTTTAAGGTGAAGTCCCTTGATAGACACATGGCAAAGTAGGTAGACAAGTCCACCATAATTACATTATACTGAATGGTAACATTGGGACAAGCATGTAGTGTCAACTTAAGATTTTTGATGATTTTTACCATATTTTTTGGTGATAAGGCTAGTTAAAATACTCCTTTAGTATTTAGTTCATAAACAAGACCAAGCTTATCTGTAATTTACTTAGGCATAATAGTGCTACTAGCTCCACTATCCATCATGCAATTATGGACAAAAGTATCACCAACTATCAAAGAGAGGTAGAAAGGAGGAGTTTTATTTGATTTTACCCAAGTTTTTTCACCTTTACCATATTATGTACATATTTTACTTTTTATTAGTTAGATGTTTTGAATTAGTAAGGACAACACCTTCTTTCTCAACTAATTTTAGAGACAATCTGAGAGCTTAAAGCTCTTGAATGAGCATATCCTTTTGTCTTAGAATAGAGATGGAATACCACATGATAATGTTGATGTTAGACTTATTCATTTGATCCAATACATTGATTTGAGTTCTACTAACCTTTGATTTTACCTTTGAACCATTGGCTTCTCATGAACTAGAGGTAATTGATGAATCTTTCCAGCCTCTATATTCTATTTTTTCAATCTTATAGGTGTCGTAAGTTGATATTTAGTACTCTTGGATACAAAATTAGGAGTACTTGAATCATTAATCACATCTTGTGTCTCATCAATGGCTCTTCTTTTGGCTCTAGTTAGAGATGTAAGTTAGCCATTTGTATTACTAGTATCATCACCCTAATTGAATGCAACATGATCATCCATTTGCTAATTCACATTAATGGCATCAGGATACCCTTAAAACTATTGAGGTTCTCCTTGTGATCCCAAACTTGTTTCTTGTTACTAACTTCCTTGAAGATAAAAATCTTCTTGTGTCATTAACAACATGGTAATATTTTATGACACCAAGGCTTGGTCTTAAGCATCATTAAGATTAGATGGCTTCTAAATTGAATCTTGCATCAAGTTATTTTTAGGTGGTGTGGGAAAGATAGCTTTTGAAGTGGAAGGTACATTAGGATCAAGAGCTGCATATGGTTTATCTTGAGTTATAGATCATTATGCCTAGTAGAGTGATTTATTTTCTCTGAACCCTTGATAAGGAGGCCTTTGATCTTTGAATGGATGATAGGTAGTCTAATTTTATTGTTGATAAGGCTTATTAGTATGATATTTCTATCTTTTGAGTTTTACTATTTCATTTTTAAAATATTGTAACAAACCTTTCAACTCTCTAAGATCACTAGCTTGACTAGAAGGGGTTGCAACTAGATCTTTAAGGGATGGAATAGGAGTTAAATATGGAATTTGAGGAGCTTGAAGAATTGGTATAGACTTCAATTCTAGGAATATAGGAATTAGAGGCCTTGGAGAGAGTTTAATGGCTTATATCAAGCTATTCTTTGCTCTTATTACAACCTCATAAGCACATGGCAGGGTAATACCAACCATTAACTATATCATCACACTAATATCAGAGTTGAGATATTTTATATGGTATAATAAGGCATATTTTGAGGATGGTCTAATTAATGTAGGTTTTTTGGTCAATGTCTTTTAAAATCTAAGGTTAAAATCAGACATGAACTCATGAAGAGATCTCCTTATGGTAGTCAATTGTTCAACTAAGGATAGGTGATCAAATTTATCCTCAAATTATTTGACTAAGGTTATACCGAATTCATCCCAAGTAGAAATAGAATTTAGTGGGAGGTTTTTATACCACTACATCAGTTTTCCTTTGAAGTAAGCAACAAACAATCTAATAGCTACATTTTCTTGAATAATATTATGAACTGAACAAAGATTGGAAACATCTTGGATGTTCTTAATAGGAGTTGTTTGATTTTATCCTAAGAAAAATGGAATACTCTTAAGAGAAGATACATGAATGTCATCAAAATGGGCCAAATTCAATAGACTACCTCTATTGAATGGAAAAAACACTTGGTTTTTGATGGCCATATGGATAGTGAGAATTGCACTATCTAGGATAATAGGATGACCAGGAGATGAATATTGCCTCTAAGGATATGGATTTGTCCTACTAAACCTTGCTCTTTTATATGATGTAGAAGGTAATTCAATGAATTCAAAATGAATACCTTTACTAGCTGACCTTGCAGTAACCTTTATCATGAGATTATTACTTGGATGATGCTATGAATTTTGTAACCTAAAGAATATTTATCTTTTGATGACAATGGATGTCTTCTTCTACTTCAAATAGTTCTCCTTAGATCTAAACTTTAGATATGCTAAGAATAATGTGTCCCACTGGGTATGCCAAAAACTATTGTCAATCTGAAGAGGACCCTATTTGAAGGAATGAAATCAAACCTTTATTTTAGATAAAATAATGGGATCTTATAAGAGCATGGGTGACTCTTAAAGTGAGAAGAGCCTCCAAAGAGGGCTGGTTCCCTTGGATCTATCACTTAAACTAATTTTTTGCTTGGAAAAGGGAGAGAAATTGACAAAAAAATCATAAAAAACATGTAAAATTAGGTGATGCACCAATGTTTTGGACACTTATAATAGCAAAAAACACACTATCAAAAAATTTCAAACCTACAAATATCACTTCACTCACTCTTTGATCAGCCTTAACATAAATATTTCACAAAAAAACACTAACTAGCTATCAATCTAGCATAAGAGGGTATTTTTCCATTTCTAAACTAATTAATAAATTATCTATGGAACTTAGAATGACTTATGGGAGATACAAAATGCTTCATTAAGGTGATAAAATTTAGACAGAGGCAAAAGAAATCAAACATTCACTTATCCACATCAATGAATTAATAAAACACACTTCAATTCAACTTGAAAATGGAGGAATTCAGTCTTTTATTACATCAAATAGGTGTTGGAGTATGAAATTGGTATATCTTGGGCATGCCAAAATCATATGAGTATCTTTTATTGGGAGGGAAATGGGAGATATATAAGAAAAGGGGAAGAGAGAGAGGGAACAAGCAAACATAAATTAATAAATGAGGCCCAACCAATTTTTAATTGATTAGCATTAATATTGCCTTCACAAATTAACTTTCATTAGATCCAAATACCTCTTGAGCTCTCTCATTGGCTTATAAACACACTAGAAGACAAGAAATTTTTGAGGATGATGAGTCATGATCTACTTAAAAGAAAAAAATCCCCAAAGACATTGAAACTTCATTGAATGATCCACTTTCTTTTTCTAACCTCCAAACTCTCCATCTTCTTAATGAGCTTACAAAATAATGCTTCATCTTGATATGCTCTTTACAATATCATATAGTCACCTGAACTCATTCACTGGCATCCCTTCTGATATTTATTTAACAATCAAAACTATGCCCCTACTTTAAACCCTAAACATAGGTCCTCTATAGATGAAAACCAATCCCATTTATTGGTTTTCATATAGCCATAATCTTGATGAATATCCATAGGATAATTAATCTCTTGATCATGATCAAGACATAAATTCAAAACCCAATACATAATTCATAACCTAACTGAGCATACCCTTACATAGAATTGAGCTTTAATGGCACCACACAAATTTGCAAGGTTCATTTTGGGAGCCCAGATCGTATCTTGATCTCGTATTTATTCATTTGCATGCTTGGGTGGCAAAATATTTTGATCTAACATGTCCACCTATGTTTCATCTCCTCGTCATGATATTATTTATAATATTTAAAAGTATGATTGTTTTTTATTTGAACATGTGTCCTCTTCTCGTTCCCCTTAAAACCTGATCAAATTTTCTCCATCAATCTCCTTAGGAGTCTCTTAGCTTTGACCTTCATCATTAGCCATTGATCCTTGATCCTGGCAAAGATCATGACACTCAGCACCTTTACATACCTTTTATGGACCTTGTTGTCACTCTTCGTATGGTTCACTCTCTTATGCCACATGGTGACCTCACGTGTAATCTAGGCTTATTAACTTATAGACTTTATTTACACCATTGATCTCATTGAGATGGTTGAATGCGTGCCATCAATATTGATCTATTTGATCAAATGTACACTATTGATTTGCTAATCCACCATGATTGTGACACTTGTCATTGTGTTCAATCCCAAGATCTATTGACTTGTTGACCTCGTGCTCACCATTGATCTTTGATTGCATAATTGAGTGCACATTGTTGTTCCATCTTGACCTTTTGACTTTGTTGATTGCTCATGTGTCATTGATCCTTAACTCATGATTCTAATATTATGATACTTTTCAGCCTCATGTTTGATTTAGGATCCTATTGAATATTTTTGAATCCAAATGACTATTGCCTGTGCCTTTAATTTGATGTCCCTGAGCACATCTCACACCACTAGATAATTTTTGAAGCCTTATATCTTGATATAGAAAATACATAAAGACACCAAATTTGTATGGGATATTCATGGCACAAAATACATAATTTTCATGAAATCTTTCAACTATGGTTGGATTCCTACGTACACTTATTAAATGCACAACCAAACTAACCTATTCATTCTTGCATGACATGCTAAGACAGTCTATTTCCTTTAGGCTTATGATAGTCATATTTATCTCTTCAAAGCTCTAATAAACTAATGGGAATTTATGAATATCTTCTTCATACCCCTAAATGCTTAAATACCATGAAAAATAGCTGAGTCCTTTACTTGCAATTCTAGACTTGTTTCTAGGCCCGTTCCTTAAAATTTCCAAATTTACCTTAAGCTTGCTTAAAGTGTTTAAAAATCTTACAAATGACATATCACTCACTCAACCAAAACTCTACTTAAATTTTTCAAAAGAGTGACCTGATCCATCTAGGCACTAGTTTTGAATGGTAGGGGTGACAATTTTGCTTGTGAGATCAAATTTTTTAACACATACCATTAAAATTTTTGGCATTCCTAGTGGGATGAGGATTTGATTTTAGTTTGAAAATGTTATATAAATCCTCCGTATTAACATTAAAGTATGAGATATTGGTGAGAATTAAGATCCATATACTTTTGGAAGAATTTTTTTATCACCTAGTGACTCTTATGGTCAAATAAACATAGACAAAAGGACCTATAGACCTTTCTCTTCCTTCCAATCAATAAAAATAATAGGTATTTTAAAATAATGTTTTAATTTTATATATTTAATTATTGTTGTAATGAAATCAAATTTTAAATGGCTAATCAAAGAGACATTCCATTTATATCTTGGAAATATGGTAGACCAATTCAACTATAGTAATGGAATCCCATCCCTAATTCATCTCAATTAAATCTTCCTACATTCAATCGAGTTGGTTCTATTAGCCCAATCTATGACATTGAAGATGTAAAAAATATGTGTCCTAAAAAATATCACATAAAATATTATTTCACTCAAATTTATTACTTCATCACTCAAATAAAAGGCACAAGAATGGTTCATAGCATTGACTTCTTCATCAATATCATCTTGGGATCATCTTGGTGAGAAAGTATTCAATCAATTTAGATAGAGGGTGGATTCTCTATCTCTAATTAAGCATTTTACTACCATTAAAAGTGTTTCCATGGAGCATGTGTTAGATTACATTTTTAGATTTGAGAAAACATGGAAAAGGATATCTATATAGGTCTATCCTCCACTAGGTATGGATTACTTATATTATGATGAAGAATTTTAATTCTTATATTACATTAATGATAAAAGATATAGTTTTGGAAACACTATTATAATCAAATGAGTTAGTTTCCATAATTGAAAGTAACCATATAAATTTTTTTTGTGTTAACTCCTATACATATAATTCCCTTAAACCCTAAACCTCACTATTTTTATCACAATCCCCAAATATATGTCATTCAAGTCTTAAGCTTACCCAATCCATCCCATTATTAGTCATTAACTATGATAAGAAGCTTATACACACAAGTTTTTGATGAGTTCATAGCTTTGAAAAAATTAATATCCATCTAGTAGGCCCAAAAAAAACTATTTCTCTAATTTCCTTCAATACCTTGAATCCATCCCCCCAAAGTTCCAACAATATTCAAGATGGAGGTTGAGAAACTATTGGAAGATAATTTTTTTTACCATTATGATGATATTGAATATTTAAATGAATAAATAGAGGATGAAGATCCTAATATATAGATGCATCATGTACAAAGTGAAAGGAAATTGATTAAGGAGTATAATATTAAAGAGTTATTCATTATTTAATGGAGTGATGATGATGATGATGATGATGATGATGATGAAGATGAATTAATAATCTATAAGAATTCATATGGCATAATTTTTTTGAGGATCCTTTATAGATTAATCAGGAAAGATATGCATTCTCTACTTTTAAGGAAGGCTACATAATTCTTGATGGAGAGCATATTTTTATATTTATTGAATAAGGCTTTGAAATTCCTCTATTTTCTACTATTTATAATGGTTATACTCTCCTTGATGAAGTAGAATGCCTTATTTTACATGAGAAGTAGTATACCGATACATAACAAACCACCACTAAAAATGAAGAGTACCACAATAATCCTAGATGCATCAATGAAGAAGAGGAACCCAATGCCCAAAAAAAATGTGCAGGTTTTCCTTTCAAGGTGGGTTGTTAAATCAGATTCCAAGCCATCTTAGAATCAAGTAAAGAGAAACCACAAGTCATAGTTGCAATAAAACATGAGGAATAACCTAAATGTATAAAATCTCAGGCCCATAACCATTTTAGATAGATGAAAAAAATGGTTATGAATCATGGAGTGATTATCAAGTAAGGGATGAATTAAAAGGAAAATAAAAGGTCGGGAATCTTAAAAATTTAGTTTTTTTCTTCTAGATGACCATTATTGCTATCAAATTTAGTTCTTATCCCAATTTAGAAAGAAGTGATAGTTATTTTTAAATTTTAGTTAGTGGATGTTTGAATCTAAATCATGCATTTTTAAGGTAGGATTTCCTAATTTATACATAATAAGATGCATTTTTCATCACCCTACATAGCTCATTTCAAATTGTGTATTTGTTATTATATTTTGTACTTAGTTTTTTAGTAGTAAATTTAAAAGATGTTTTTTTTTAAAGTGTAGATACTCAAATATAATTTTACATGATATGATAGTACTTTACACCTAAAAAATACCACTCATGGATCAACCCTTTAGTTTAGGACCTTGATGCTACTAAAAGGCTCATGTTCACCATCTCATTATGCCAAAATTCTTATACTATAGTATGACCCTAATATTTTTATTACCTAGATCACTTGTAGCTCATAGTATACATAAAACCTAATTTATATCCTACTCACATACTTACATATCCTAAATAACTTTCTATCCTGTAGGACTCAATATTTCATATTAGGACATTATCATCAACATCAATGTCCCAAATCTGATGTTAGTATTCCTACCTTACAGATAATTAATTTTTTAAATATTTGTAAATGTATGGGTCTCTAATAGTGGTATTAATTTAACCCTCCCATGAGATAATTTCAAAAGGTGTGGTATAAATACAAGTAAAATACCATTCATTATGACATCTATTAATCATCAAGCAAGCTCACACTATACTACTAAAAACAATTTTCACAACTGAGTTATACTACCCAATTCTTATTTAATTATAAATTAGACATAGGATCAATCGTATTTGAAGTATTAACATTAAAATAATATCTCACGAGTGGTATTTTTCAAGCTAAAATCTATATCACTAGATTCACTCACATATAACATATTTCATAATTATTTACACACAAGCCAACATGAGTGGGAGAACTACATCAATCTTAGGCCCTCTTTAGAGTATATGGATATGCAGGCAATGATCATTGATAGAGGTATATTTGAGGTCATCTTAACTTCACTTGATCCCACTAACCCATATTTTTCAAGGTGGCATTCCATAATTGGAGGACTTAGGGTTTTGAGATAAATACTAACTTAGGGAACTTGTGCACAAGATCCAAATAGATAATCTGTAGGGAAAGAATTATACCTCATGGACTCAAATATTTTTTTTATAAAAGAGTATATATTTAGGGAAAAATATAAATTTTGAGATGAGGACACTAACATTGATAGTAGTGCCTAGAGTTTGATGGTATCATCTAGGTTGACAAAAAGCTAATTCTTGAAATCTGATGGATCAAAGTAGAATATTAGTCTACCTTCTTCTTCACCTGCACCTTTCATATTTTTTGTATGTTACTTAATAGGCTAAATATTATTTCTTCTTCATATTTCAAATTTTATAATTTTTTTGGCATTGCACCTTTCTATATTCAACATATTCTTAGATTCAACATATTTATCAAAATATTACAAAACTAAAATCATTTAATTAGCTTACTTTAGAATATATTATTCCAATTTGATTAGGATATTCCACCCAAATCCTTATAAAAAGGGTTAAAAGTTTTGGTAAGCCCTACCTTTTAGTCTAATTTAATCAAACCCCATCTTGCCCTAGGGTTTCAACCTTCTAGAGTTTCATATCATTGCATTTATTTTTCTAGATCTAATTTTTTCATAGGCATAATATAGGTGATGCTTACTCTCCTTGTTTCCATAGTGTTTGTGTTTTTTCTTTTGGGTGTATAGGTTTATAACCCTCAAAATTAACACCCATAGTGAAAAATATAAATAACCTCATGCTTTAGATTTTATATTCAATCTTTCTAATGATCAATACATTGTTTATGAGTATCTGATGGCTAACAAGAAATGTGATAAAATACTTATTTTTTTTAAACCCTTATAATTATGCTAATGAATGGACTAATAATCTAGTTGATGTAAATATAGATGTTAATGATCATACAGAGTCCAATAAAAACACTTCTTATGATTATGATAGTTATTCCACATATTTATAAAGTGTGTGTGAAGAGCAGATCTCTCAAACACCTCTTATATTGCATGATTTTCAATCTAAATATGTATTGCTTGATAAAACTCCAAGTTTGTCTTTACCATTTTATAGTACACCATATCACATTCAATTATATAAAATGAATATTCATGTAAACAAAAAAATCATATCGTTCAAAATATTGATAATATCACTCCTCCATTCATAGAATATTCTCATGACATCAATGTATAAAATTTTGAATGCATATCTCCTTTAATAAATGATGCACATGTTACAAAGATTGAGTGCCTTCCTTCTTTACCAAATGTTAAAAATGTTACAAAATTTGAAGATTATTTTCCTTTTTTAGCTAATTCAAATAATACAAAAAGTGAAATTACTTATCTCTCCCTAGATCTTAATGATACAAATGTATGAAATATTTCTCTCTTTCTCCTTATAGAGTGGAAACATGACAATGATACCACTAGTTAGACTAGTATAAATTATGCATGTGAAAATTATTCAAATGATTGCAATAACTTTGATTGGAATGAAAAAATTATAATATCCATGGTGATGAAGAGTATTATTTTCATATCAAACATTATCCTTATAATTCTTTGTTATATAGTGAAAAAAAAATGAAAGTTCATTTATTTCATGTAATTAAGATTAAAATAATCAAGCTCTTTGCCATAGTAGTATGGATCATATGTCAGTTGAGTTCATATGCAATGATTATTTACATAATAGTCATTAAAATCTTCATGACATTAAGAATGATATAATTGTTTCTTTACATATATCATGTGATATGAATGTTCCTTTATGTAATGTTTCTAAATCATGTAATTATGCCAACTTAGAATGTGATTGTAGTTGTACTGAGTCTATTATCCTTATGTTTCAAATTCATGATAAATTAAAACTCATAATTTCATTTTCCCAAACATTTTTCTTAGACACATTATATCCAAGATGAATGCTACAAGAGATATTCAAAATCAAATGTTAATTTTAAAATTACAATTATTTTCATGTAATGCCAATATTAATGATAACATTCTAGAAGATCAACCTATTACATGAGTTTTATTTAATTATCCCTACCCAAACAATGTTTTTCATGCCTATGTTACCTATATTTTATGGTCAAGGAGACCCTTCCTACCATTTTTACATTATATGTACATGCTTTTGGTCATTGGGCTAAATGTGGATGCCTATTACTAAAAGCTTTCATAAGAGTTTAACATGAGAAGCAAGTGATTGGTTCAATAGTCTTCCCAATGGTTCCTTACCCACTTTTATAAAGATAGAGGATATATTTATATCATATTTTCATAATAATGAAATGTCTAAATTGGAATTAAAACATTTACAAAGCTTAAAACAACATGATGATGAGTCTATTCAAGATTATGATATATGGTGTAATTATGCATTATATTATCTGACATATAGACCCTCAGATTTGGAAGTATAATTCATATTCAATATAGGTCTTATTTCTATACTTAAATAAAGAGCATTGAATGATATTTATACTTCATTTGATAATTTATATATGGATGTGTATAAGTATGCATGTGAGCTATTGAAAAATAACACAAACTTAGGTGCATCTTCACTACATGGAAAAAGTTTTGTTAAAGAATCTTACAAAGTGAAAGATCCAACTATAGAGGATCATGATTCATCATCAATACCTTATTATAGACCAATATTTCATATAAAGGAACAAATGATAAAGGTTATGCATAAATAAAAGGAATCGACATACAAAACACCTCCTACAATTAAAGAATATGATCCTATTTATAAATAACCACTTCAATTTGATCATCTCAAAGATAGTCCACATGAGATATTGCATACATTATTGGATAATTAGTTGATTACTCTTCCTTTGAATTACTATCATCCACCACACAAATTTGAGAATATCAAAGGACAATAATTTTTCATGTACCATGGTATTGATGGGCATAGTGACAATGACTATTATGATTTAAGATAAAATATTACATAGCTTGAAGATAGAGGAATTATTAAATTTAAGAGTGAGGAAAAAAATCAGCCTTCTCCCACTTTTTTAGGTAGTTATTCTCATAGGACTGAGATATCCCATGATACTTATAACAAGTAATAAATAATCTATTATCCTTCACAGAAGTAAACCACTATAATAAGTCCTTATTCTAATGCACACTCTATAATGATTGATCTCTCCCACACTAATCCTACCAAGGAACCATTTTTTAATTGAGATATCACTATAAGTACACATAGGATAAATATAGATCCAAATATTATATAATCTAATCATACATCACTTATGTTTTATAAACAATTAGAATCACAACAATAGTATACTCATTACTATTAAGAATTTTTATTCCTAGCTAGATTCCATGGTATGAGATAATAATAAAATTAAGTTATTGAAAAATAATTATAATAAACATTTACACATGATGATTTATATCCTTTAACCAATATGGTTAGAGTATTTGATGGGAGATCACAATAGATTATTGGTGAGGTTGATTTACCATTACAAGTTAGTCCAACAAATGTGACCCCAAATTTATATGTTATACCACATATAATAGTTTTTGATATGTTATTATGATGACCTTGGATTTATAAGCTTTGCTTAGTGCCATACATAGTGCATAGGTGTCTCAAGTATATTCATTCTAATAGGATAATCATAGTTTCAAGGATTCAGTATGAGAATCCACTACAATAAGAGAATTTTATTCCTAGTTAACCCTAAAAATCTATATTAAAGAATCTAGGGTTAAAAGGGGATAGAGATATCCTAGGGAACAAGGGTGATAAACTATCTCTATAGTAGGCCAATTAATTTTTAAACTCAAATAGATAATATTTTAAATCTATATACTAAGATATGCTAAAAATAAAGTGTAAAACTATGTTATATATTGAAATGATACTGAAAACAAGATACTTAGTTAGTTTTGATGGTAATATAGATCTAGATCTAGAACAAGAAGGAATCAAACTAGAAGTATATTCTGGGACTACCATCAAATTCTAGATTAATCACTTCTCTAACATTAAACACTTATGCTAATCTTAGATGCTTGCATCAATGGTTATGTCTAACCTAGACATAGGTGTTTAATATGGAATAACTATTAAATCTGTATGTATCCACTTAAAATATTTTAGGTTCTATGTCACCTTCACTTGGGTGTACTTAGATCTGGCTCATGGGTTACCACTCCTTGTCCAATAATAAAACCTTGGTTCTTCATTTTCATAGTGACTATGGGAAAAATGGGTTATTGGGATCATAGTTTTAAGCTAACCAAAAAGACCCCTCTATTAGTGGGTAATGCCTACATAGACACTACTTTTAATAAGGCCTCAAGTTCATGTAGCTCTCCCCTACATGTGGGATTGTGTGTGCATAAGGATATAACATGTGATAAACAAGTACAATAGTGACTTATCTTGTAAATTGGAAAATAATCTCTTGGGCTGCATGTTCAATAATTCAGACATGTAGATGTTTTGTCCCTATGAATGATATGAAAATAAGGGAAAATAGGGAAGCTTTTCTCACTTGAATTTTTGATTGAATGCTTTTGATAAGTTTCCCTATGAGTTATTTAGTCTCTGCTAGGTCTGTGTTAGGTGAAGAATGAATGAATATTGATCATGCATATATACCAATCATTTTGGATAATATGTCAAATTAAATAACTTAAGCCAACCATAGGGATATGTTTCATTTTCATATTGAATGACTTTAGGGAACTAGACACTTACATTTGGATCAGATAATTATATTAACATAGGCATTTGACTGGGATGCAAGTGTTTAGGTAGTTGGAAAATAGGCCTATATCTAGAATTTGTAGAGACATAAGATAATTAGGTTTATAACATTTTGAATATGATATAAAGTCTAAGTCATTAAAATAATATTGGTCAGAGTAAGAGCTAATCAATAGGCAAAAAGAGCTAGTGTATACGAGTCTTTCAGTAGTGAGAAAGGTATATAACTGAGAAGGATAACCAAGGTCTATGTTTTACAAGTGAATAAGACTAAGGTGCTATATAATTCATAAATAGTGTCTAAATTTCACCCCCACTTTAATCTAGTAATGAAATTACTAGTTTAAATAAAAATAAATGTGTACCTGGGTTTGTATAATACACGTTACCTTTGTATGAGCCCAACTTGAGTGCTTTATTAGTGACTTACTTGTAACCAAGAGCATGTTAAAATATGTAATCAGTGCATATAATCTAATATTTAAAGCATTGAAATGATTGAAATAAAAAAAATGTTTAGGATTACACCTATGTATATATGCAACCACCTTACCTCTTGGCAATTTGATTTAAAAATATGTATTATTATGAACCATCAGCGCTGAGATTAGGATAAATATATAATTTAGAAAGTGAATAAATATAGGAATATTGGAGGACACATGCCCCCAATCTTGGAGAAAAAGGTGAGTTTCTACCTTCCAATTGAGATTAGTTCAATTGTGCAACCCAATCATACTTATAACTTGTTGAGTGTAAATGAACTAAGTCAACTCACACTATAAATCTAGTGAGGTTAGATGATGTAATTAATTATAGCCTATAATATTTACAAGGTTGATTGATTTAATCACCTTAACCATACCAATATTAAACCAACCACTATAGTAATTGGCTTAGTATAATATATAGCAGTCCAACCTAATGAGCTAAAGTCTATAAAGTGTTTAAAATTTGAAATCTAGTTTGATTTTAAAATTCTAGGTGTTTTTTGGCATAACATATACACCTTATGTATGTATCATCCTGAAACTTGGGTATAACAATGATACCAATGTATATAATTCTACCACAAATGTGTATCTAAATCATAAAACTATGAATTTTGGCCAATTTACAAATTATGTAAGTGTGGAGAACATGTTTCCAAAACATTCCCCCACTATAATTTGAAACATAAAACTAGTGTAAGGGTGGAGAAAATGTTTCCAAAACATGACCTCACAATATATCTAAATTTGGGAAATGGTATGAGTATGGAGAACATGTTTCCACAACATGCCTCCACTATAATTTGAATATGTGAAGAATGTGGAAGCCATGCCTCTATGGCGTGTCCTCACTAATATGCCCATAAATTTGAGGTGAGGAGAAGTATCAAATAATAGTAAGCTTACCTCAAAAGGGTAATATAATCATGTAAACTATAAATGTATCATGCAGTATATAGTAGAAACATGTCTAGTAGATATATCATCTAAATGTGTAGAATGTGATCACACCAAGTCCTAACAAGCATGATATATATCATGACAATGTTTAGATAGTAACATTACAATCTCAACAAGAAATAAATCACACACATAAAATAACTCAAAATCAAATGAAAATACAATGGTCCAAAGAGACTTCAAATAAGGGGCATGTTTAAATATTGCACAATAGAAGGGACATGATTTAATTAAATGTCCACAAAAGTAATCATGACATATTAAAATGTCTAACAATTAATGAAATATTTAAATTTCAAAGATGTAAAGAAAGGCATGGGGGCCAAAAAAAATGGAGCATATTCAAATGCTTAAAAAATCAAGACAATGATAGAAATAGCAAGCAAGAAACTCACTCAAGGAAGTGTTAAAAAGGAAAAACATGGATAATAGTCAACCAACATAAACATATCATATTCACCCTTTGATATATATGTTATAATAAAATGTTAATTACATAGCATATAAAGTACACTGTGAAATATATAAGCATGGATAAAAGCATGTGTAACTACATAAAATCAAACACTATATTAAAAATTGATTATAGAATAATATAAACAAGATGTATCATGATCAAAGAAGTGGATGCCCCTAATTTCCACATGACATGAGTAGAGGGAAGGCTCAACATTTGAAAGTACAAGATAATGTATCTGTATATGCCTGAATCACACTTAAATGGTGTATGAAACACATGTGTATATAGAAATAAATGAGATGTTATATAACAACATGGCCAAAAACATATATGCCAAGAAGCTAATAGAACCTATGAATGCTTCAAATATTTATGGATTTTTGAAGTGTTTTGATTATTTGGTATTTTGGAGATTGTATAAGCTATCCAATGATCTCAATATGAGGATGATAATCTTTGAGGAGTGGTAAATGTAGAACCTTTATTAAACCAACTTTACCATATGTGTGTGTAGAATAATCATAAAGTGTATCATGTTCTTGTATCAAGGGGATGCAATGATTAATATATTGTTCCTCTTGCTATCTGATAATGCTAGATTTAACAAAAATGTTATTCCAATATTCCTTGGGTTTCTCCTTTTAAACATGTTCTATGTCCTTTGAATTTAATAATGTGCCATTACATGTATGTATGTACACCTCAAATGTTAATACCTTATGAACATCTTGAGCTATAAGTTTACCTTGCCTTTATCTATATTTGGTTATGTATTTTCTAGAGATGGATTCAATTGATACATACCAGGTCTTATAGGTTTAAATAGATCATGTGGTAAGGTATAAAGTGGATCAAGACAAATTTTTCTCAATTGTTCATCTTCCATGTTGGTATTAGGCATAATATCGTCAATGTCATAATCATTTGGAATTGTGCCTTTTTATTTTTCAATATTGACCAACAAAGGGGTCTCACATGGTTTAGTTTATAGTGGTTTGAATATCATTGGTTCCTTTGGTAAATGTGTATTATTTAAAAATTTTGGTGCCTTTGGTAATGGTATTTTCTCTATTTATTTATTCTTTTTATCCTTCTCTTAGTTTGAATTATATTTTGGTAACCATATTTATTGTTTTGGAACTTGTATTCTAGGAGTACTCATAATGTGAATGGTTCACTTGAGTGATGCATGAAGTATAGGACCACCACTACCTTTGTGACTTTGTATTTTTTTATTTAATGGAATTTTTTTTTATGATGCCCATGTATCCTATGATATGCATAGTAGTATTTGGATTGCTTTATAGGATGTGAAGGAAGTAATTTGATCGCTTCCTCTTTAATAATTTCTCTTAGGATATCACTTGGAATATTAGTAGCCTTTTGGTTAATTTTGAATCACTTGTTCTAGATGTATTTTGTTTTACCTTTTCATTTGGATAAGAGACCTTGTTTTACACAATATTAGTAGATGAAGATGCAAACACATGATTAACACTAGCATGTTTGGGATTTTGGGCACATGGAAACTAATTTTACAATAATGTGATCTTTGAACTGAACTATTGATTTTGCTTTTATAACTCTTATATTAAATTTCTCATAAGGATGATTTGATCTTTCTTATATTAACTCTGGCAAGGTTAGTGATCTCAATAAGGAGGTTAAGCATCTAAATAAGAGCACTGGAAAGAGAAATATGGGGGATACCCCTTCACTCTATGAAGCCAAAGTGGAATAATTATTTAAGAAGATGATAAATCTAGAAGGAAGTTTTGATAATATAAAGAACATGCAAATTAACTTCTTACCCATGCTCCAAGCCTTTATGGAGTTCTTAAAATTCCAAGTTTGATAGATCTACACCTTGGGTAACATTCATGAAGGCATTTGGAGTAGTGGTTCAACCAAGACACATACTTTCAGAACCATTGGCATGTCTGATCTATCACAGATCATAGCCTTGGGGATCTTCAATGCTTTCAAAAACCTTTAGAATAATTTCAACAAGTTACTCAAGTGAAGACATCTTTTTGGACTATTTTCTCAGTCACTAGATTTTTGCTATCTTTTTGCTAGGTTGTTGCTATATTTTTGCAGTGTATCTATTTTTGTTTTAGTGTCTTACTCTTAGTAGTTGGTTTTCTTATTGTTGGGATTCTAAGTCTAACTTGATCTTTTGTATTGGGGAGTGGATCCCTCTTTCTAACCACTAATTTTATTTCCTATATCTAGATTTTGAGACTCTTTGTAATAGGGTATGGTCCCTTAAAAACCATTTATCAATATACCAAAAAAAAAATGATCTTTTAAGGATTGACAAGCATAAACCCTAGGTGCTTCAAACTGAATATGCATACATATACCATCTACCTTACCCCTTAAAGGAATGATAGCATGGCCCTGGTTGGAGGGATTGTAGTTATCACCATCCTTAGGGTTACAAGAAAGAGGCTCAATATAATTATGATAAGAGTTGTAAATAAGGCTCAATTTTTTTTTTAGAACCCCCTCATTATATTGATAAAGTTGGTTACTCATTTTATTGATTTGATTATACATGAAACATAGAAAATAAAAACTACCATGATGTACTATAAAATGAAGTATCTAAGAGATATGTCCATATTAAACATGTTTGTAGAAAAGGGTAAATTATGATTTTTTATATTTTGAACACTTTGAAATCATAAATATAAAAATAGTAAATCAAAGAAACCTAGGTCAATTAGGGTTTTGAGACTAAAAGTCAAGGTCACCACAATGTGAAATAAATATAAAGAAATATAAAGTGATTGGAGGATTTTTTTAAGAAGATGAAATAGGTTTCTTAGGAAAAGTATGAAATGAGATGAACCCAAAAAAATAGGGAAACAAAAGTATAGTGTATAACTTGTAGGTCTAAATTTACTAAAAATATTAAAATGTTATGTTCACACAATCCATGTAATATTTTGGCAAACAAAAAAAAGTTTTTGTATATATCAAAATAATTATCAAAATATCCAAGGAATTTTTAAAATTGATCTATTGTGAATCATAAGTAGGATAAACAATGTGGGATGTTTTGTAAGCAAAACTCTAGAATATTCCTAATAAAGAATCAATAATTGTGACAAAACATAAATTAATTTTAGATATATGAGAGAATATTTTGAATAAAATATTATTTTTTATTAAACCCATAAATTAATTAGAAAATAAGTACATCATTTGCCTTGTATGTCAATATTTACTAAAAATAGTAAATTGTAAAACTTGAAAAAAAATGTACTAAATTTTGGCGAACAAAAAAAGGTTTTTGAGTATACCAACTTGAGTAGAAAATAACTCTGTGTAATTTTAAAATGGAGTTGTTAAGAGGCTGAAATTCACTATTCAAGGATGATTAAATTTAAAGCATATGCACATGAAACCCTTGTAAAAAGATGAGTGTAAAAACCCTAGGATAACATTTTAGATCTACAAATCCATCACAAGTTAAAACTCTAGGAGATTGGAAACCCTAGATTAGGCTAGTTTTTAAGGAAAACGTAGATTTTAGGTCCACCAAATGTTTAACCATAAAATATATATTAAAGAATCTAGGGTTAAAATGGAATAGAGATAGCCTAGGGTACAAGGGTGATAAACTAACTCTATAATAGGCCAATTAATGTTTAAACTTAAATAAACAATATTATAAATTTATATACTAAGATATGCTAAAAATATAAAGTATATATATGCTAGATATTTTAATGATAATAAAATAATAATTAGTTGGTTCTAATGTTAACAAAAATCTAGATCTATAATAGGGAATAATTATACTGAAAGTAGATTTCGAGACTACCATCAAATTCTAGGTTAAACACTTTTATGACCTTGAACGCTTGCATTAAACTCAAACAGTTGCATTGAAGCTTATATCTGACATGGATGTAGGTATATAGTATGGAATACCTAATGGATCTAGATGTGACACTTCAAATGTTTTGGGTTATGTGTAACCTTTTCTCTAGTGCACTTAGATTTAGCTCATGGATTTTCTCTCCTTATCAAATAGAAAAACCCTAGTTCTTCATCTTCAAAGTGACTATGGAAAAAATAGGTTAATTGGCTCACAATGTTGATCTAACCCCAAAGACTCCTCTATCAGTGTGTGTCATGTACATATCCACTTCTATGAAAAGGGCCTTAGAATCATGTAGTTATCCCTTATATGTGGGCATGTGTGTGCATTATAGACACCTAGAACTGACCACAACTAGCATCCACTTAAACTTTAAACTGATTCCTACCAACCATTACAAATTAAGCCTAGGAATCACTGAACATCCCAAATTTTATTTCACATTATTAATCAAAGCTTAGAATCATGTTGAGGCATCCCTATTTGTAATATTATCTCGTATGCAATAATAACCTCTTACAGATTCATCCCTAATGACCTTGTGGCATCACAACTATAAATTTAGCCTATGGACCTATTAAGTTGGGCACTTGAACACTTAATCATTTCTTGAAAGAGTTAAAAAGTTAATCAAAATAAATTAAACAAGATTACATGACTATTTAAATTTTCCATTTGAAATTAACGAATATCTAAAAAATGAAATTTTAAAAATCAAAATATCCTAGCCTTTCATCATTATCTTTATGATTTGTCAAAATATCCCAAAATATCCTAACATTTCTAAGTTTATAACTATGACTATTAACTAAAATTCATAATTGCATGACAAATTTAATCTCAACTAGAGTTAGTCTCAACTCAACCTTCTAATTTGAGAACTATGACTAGTAATTGAAAGTCATAATTACATGACAATTTTTAACTCAAATAAACCTTCACTCACCTTGGGTGAGAGTTAATTCTTAAATATATAAATACAAGGCCATGCCCATTCATTTTAAAGCTCTCATAAGTCAAAGATATAGTGCTAATTTGGAGAGAGACAAACTTTGCAATAGTGTTATAATGCCAAAATATTGAGCCAAAGCAATTACAAGCCACATTAAAGCCAATGGTGCCAAGGAAAGAAGGAGACAACAAGCTTAATTTGACAAAGACTTATTTATGAACAAGCCAATAAAGCCACTCAACAAATCATTTAGAGCTCTAAAGGAAGGTAAAATATTTGTGTCTTTTATGTTTTGGTTGTGCTTTCATCTAGTTTTTGTTACCTAAGCTCTCATTGGTGTCTAAGATAGAGGTGTTAGGATTTAGTGTGATTATTTAATTTATTTTATGAGACTAACACAATACTAACCTCCCATATTAGATTCCTTGTCCACATAATGGTACACCCCATGGAACCTATGCACCTCACAAATCTATCTAATGACTTTTAAGAATATTGTGTACCATTATTTGGTCTTAATTTTGGCTTAATTAAACTCATTTTCATTAAATAATATTCAAAATTTTGTTCATGGGTTTATTCCTATAAAATTCATGGCCTGGACTATAAACCCATGGCCTAGACTCATTGTAGGCCATCACTATACCTGATAACTAGTAGCTTGAATACCAAGGTGACATGCCATCTTCCAGAGTTTTGTTTAGGGTCATCTAGACTGCATTTTTATGCTTCTTTTTTAAACCACATGTTTTCTCTTGAAATTTCTTAGTATGCTATTAGTTTACCTTCATGTTACATAATTATTTAACAAAATATATAAAACCCCCTAACATATTTACAAGACCCAAAGGCAAAGAGGAAGACATTTAAAACATTTCTAACTTACAAATTTCAGATTTCAAATTGGCATTTTAAAAATTGTTTTGCTTAATTCATTTTTATTTTTTCAAAAATTTCAACAACAAATTCCAAGGGGATCAAATTTCACAACATAATTCATTTTGGTACAATAAAATAAAATCTCACACTTAGTTACATACTCCTAAGAGTTGATTATTTTATGCTTGCTTATTGAAAGTTATTTATTTTGGTAAAATGATTGATGCATGTATGCTCTCCCCCCATCTCCTTTAGGGAACTCAGGTGACCAAAAGTAATAATTATTTTCTTTGGTTTATTTTAGTCTAAAAACATGAAAAAAACATCATTAAGGACCTCCCCAAATCTGTATGAGTTGGGTGATCCCAAAATGACCCTAAAGTCTTTTCACTTATCTTTATTTTTCATGCATTTTGGCTTGTGAGCATGATTTTATCACCTACTCATGGGTTCTTTAGGGAAGAATTGACCCAAGAATTTATCTCCTAACATCATTTTAACCCCACTCTATGGTAGGGTATATAAATTTAGGGTGACCCACTAGGATGCTTATTTGAGTGGTTAAACAAGCTTCATTAGTGGCACTCTAGCTCAAATTGCAGGGGAAACTCAAACATCACACTACACTCAACAAATGATGGATGTAGTCATTGTGAAAAAGACTAAACCTTTTCACAACAAGCTTTTTTAAATAGATCCAATTAATGTGATTGCATATCTAGTGTTATCTACACTAAGGACCATATAAAAACATTCAAAATTTGATAGTTTAAAATAATTCCACTTACCATGGCCATACTATTGATGTAGGGTGAGTATCCCAAAGTTTTATGTCGTAGGACAAACTCTTAAGATAAAAATGGGCCTAAAACCCCTACTTTTCATGCACTTTTACTTTTTGGATTAATAACTAAAATCCTCTCAAGATCAAATATATAGATAGAATTTGACAGTATGATGTAAGCTTATTAGTTGTAGGATTTAGGATGTTCCACTTAGGTTTTTTAATCATTTTATCCTTTTTTGCATGGTTTTTGAGTCTACAACTATTTTTTTATCTTCCCACATCAAAATGAGTCTTGTTTATACATCACTCTTTTGTTTGGATAAGTGTTACATTATCCATTTGACACTATACCTTTGCTTTGGTCTTTTGACAAAATGTTTTTGTGTGTCACTTGGTTGACAAGGGTAACATTACACTGCCCAATTCTTTCTAAGTTATGTGCCTTTCAGTCTTGAAATAAATAATTGATCACATATTTAGATCATGATAGCATCATTACTCTATTCAAATCATTTCAAAACTTGTTTGCTTTGTGTCCACATTCTAATTTTAAAACCAAATCCACATGTGCCTTTTTGATTTATACCTAGTGCCATTATATTGTTCATTCTTGTGTTTAGCTTGTTGTCCATTTTAAGAATCCTATTTTTTCAAGTTGAGTTTAATTAGCCTTGACAAGTTCAAATCCAAACATTGATTTATTTCTACCTATGCATTGTGTAATTTTGTCTTAGACATTGATATTTATCTTTTAGGTTGTCTAACTTAGGCTAATTATTTATTCAATTTAAAAACTATTGTTTGTGCCTAGATTTAGGAGAAATATCTTATCTTCCATTTTCCTAGAGTTTCATGCATTATACCATTTGACGAAGTTCATGTTTAAATCTGAGTGCCTAGTTTATGCTAAAGTGTTTTAGATTTTTTAGATTAAATATCATACCTTGTTTTGTTTAAAGTCCAACTCTTGTGCCTTTTCTAAAAGACCTAGCACATGCCTGTTGTGAGCCTAGATTTTGTGCCTTCTCTAAAAGACCTAGCAACTTTTTTTTAATTTAAA
The DNA here is from genome assembly GCA_037957365.1 of Torreya grandis. Classification (NCBI taxonomy): domain Eukaryota; kingdom Viridiplantae; phylum Streptophyta; class Pinopsida; order Cupressales; family Taxaceae; genus Torreya; species Torreya grandis. The sequence continues at coordinate 62,038 of JARHVA010000650.1, forward strand.
TTATACTTGTTTGAAACAATTTGTATGTAGAGTTTAACATTCAAATTTTTATTCATCCACTTGACATTTTGTGTGAGACATTTGATGCTAAACTATTTTGTACCAAGTTTAACACATAACTTTTTGGAGATATAGCTCCACTTTTAGACCAAGTTAGACTATGTTTGGACCATGTGTCCCCTGGAACTTGTTTTTCAAAGTTTATAGAACTCTATGCCTTTTTGAAAAACATTCACCATTGATTTGGATATGCCTTTTTTTACATTCATAGTCGAGCCATGCACAATTTAGGTTATGATAACATGGTCTCATATGATGACTTTGTTCAAGACCCCTATTGGGATGATGTCATTTTCAAGATAGATCCATATCATCCTTACAATACCTAATATGGGGAAAAAAAGCCAAGATCCTCAAGAGTAGTATGTAGTTATACCTTCTTTGGTTTGGTTAACATACAATGTTTACCATCTTACCATTTATGACATCTGATCCCCCACCTATACCACTAACCCTCCTTCAAATTGTGTGAGCAACCAAAATCCACAACATCCAAGGATTACCATATAAGGACCTCATCCTTTGGCTCATGTAAGAAACCAATATTCATAATGCCTTTCCATTACCATTCTAAGACATCGTCCTTTGGCTCATGATCACAACCAATCTTTAAAAAACCATACCATTACCATACCAAGACCTCATCTTTTGGCATGTGTGATTAACCAAGCTTCATAATGCCCTATCATTACCATATTAGGCCCTCATCCTTTGGATTATGGAAGCAATGAATATTTTCATTGCCCTACCATTACCATTCTAGGACCTTATCCTTTGGCTTGAGTGAGAAACTAAGCTTCATAATGCCCTACCATTACCATTCTAGGCCCTCATCCTTTAGCTTATACAAGAAACCAAACTTCACAATGCCCTACCATTACCATTATAAGACCTCACCCTTTATATTGAAATAAAAACCAAACTTTGCAATGCCCTACCATTATCATTCAAAGAACTTATAAGTATGATATTTCATTATCCCAACAAGGTTGTAAAATCACAACTTGATGGGTCACAGTTACTATCCTAATTCAGGAACTAGACATTGTTAATCCTATCTTAGATAAGGATATAATTATCCAACCACTATTCATTCCTCATCCATTGGAAACCATTCACTACTTTAGAAAACTTATGCCAATCATCAAACTATAACAGAGCCAATTAGTACCTCTCCAACTAAACCAATCATTTGAAGACCAAGATATGTTCAAAACTAGTATATTACAACTACTAATAAACCAAGGTCAAGACAACCAACCAATCCACAATGTTTTATTGAAACACCTATTTGTGATTATTCAACCTATGATGAATCATGTTTTGATCCTTTAATCATTATTGAGGAGTCTCACTCTGACAAGCTAGTCTTTATTGAGTCACTTCTTAGTTATTGTAACCACCTTTGGGAAAATCATTATCTCGACCATTGTCCTATTTTTAAAGATCTTCCATTTGAGAATCTAGTTTCTATGGAGTTATCTCTTGACCTTTTTCCCATCATTGAGGAGTCTCACTTTGACAAGCCAGTCTCTATGAAATCTTTCTTAGTTGAGCTTATTTTCAAAGAGCCCATTATGTCATCATAGGGCTTTACTTATCCAATACCAAACATTCAACAATACATCATTGTAGAAACATCCATAATTGAAGATGATTCAAAATTAAAGTTAGGTTCTATTTTTGAACTGACATCAAACTTAGCATCAAAGTAAGACTCAATGTCAATCTCAGCATCAGATTTAGAGTCTATTGAGTCAGACTCAAATTAAAAATCAAAATATGTTTGTGGTTAATATAATATTGGTTACACATGCCTTGTAAATCAATTTAAATATATTTTTGATCCTTCCATGGTTTTTAAGGATGATTAATTTAGCATCAACATAAGTTCTCATAGTATCTTATACAAAGATTGTGATGCCTCTTCCAATTCCGTTATCATTACACATGCTATTACCACCACCCAACATAGCCATTATATTGACATTCTACCTCCCACAAGTGTCGATTAGGATTGATAGAATCATACCTTGTTGAATTGCATCCATGGTGACATATCAGTTGAATAATATTAGGGGGACCAAGACCACATTCATGTAGAACAAGAATAATTTCCTAGTGAAACCTTTCTGGAGGTGCTAGGGGGAAATCAAAGTCTAAACTCAACATATTTTAGTGAAACCTTTTTGAAGGAGCTAGAAGATAATCAAATTCAAATGTTAATGTTACTCAGTATAATATTTTCATAGGTGCTATGGGATAATCAAGGCAACTTCATTGGTGAAAACCTCTTCAAGGCACCAATATCTAAACACAATAGTTCTTCATTTCTTGATGAATACATTATTAAAAATTATATCAATACAAATTTTAATCTATAGCATAATCAGATGGTAGCTACTCTCAGGACCAAAAAATAGAAAAATGTAGTGGTCCTATCGAGAGCATATTTAGAAGTCTTTGGCCCTACCACATCCAAAGTTATGTTGAATCTAGAATCAACAACATTGTGTGTGCCTAAAAATCTTGATCTTCATTTGTTTATCAATCATTATACATTCTATTATAATCTATATACCCTTTATCATCCACCTTTACATTGCCAAATCAAACCTATCAACCAATTTTTATCCTTATTTACCATCCTTGGTTGTACTTTCCTTTGTAGAGGCTAAAAATATATCTTATCTCAACATTTGAAGGGAATAAAATCAATGGCCACTAAAAATAACAACATAATTAAAATTCAAATTTGTAGTAGATTCTTGGTAGAGTAGCTATTTAGAAGAGGTATGGGCTAGGAGTTTAAACATGATTGACTATTCTTATTGTATCATATGTTGATCAGGATGTGCATCTCCACATCAACATGAATAATATAAACATTTACCATTTTCCAAAAACCATACCTTTACCTTGCCATCACCGTGCCTTTTTATTTTTCCATTCCTCTTGCCATTATTTCATAACCTGCCATTTTACTTTCCTTATCACTTGGGGGTAACCCTCTTATAATTATATCTAATTACCATCCTATCAACTTATTTATGCCATACCTTATACCATCCCACCATACCTTTACTACTGATCAAAACTTATTTTTAGTCACCCTTCCCAACCTATTTTGAGCTTGGTTCATTTGGATCTTCCTAAAACTTTCACAAGGGGATTCCGATCTAGTTTCAATAGTTTTAGAATTTTTTGTTTAAAAGATAGTCTATGAAAGTAGTGTGATAGTGTATCTAGAAAGTTATCTTTCATTTTACGTTTGATTAGAGCCACTGATTATAACTGTCTATGGGAAAATCAATATCCCACCTTCTATTTCTAGTTATAACCACCTATGGGTAAATTAGTATCACTGAGCTATGCCATTATTTCCTAATTATAACTGCTTATGAGCAAATTAGGATTAACACCTTTTATCATGCATCGTCGCATCACCTTTCCATTCCTATTATCATTTGCCTTAATTCACAAAAAAATTGTGAATTAGTCAATTCTCACTGTCTTTTGTGTGGGCAAGAACTATTGTGATTTGAGGTCCTAAAGGGACTATGTAGGTCATGCTTAATTCATGTTGAGGTTAACTTAGTCCTTATTTTACATACACTCTCATAATTTTATGAGAAACCTAAGCCACACTATCTCCATTTTATGAGTGGTATCTTGTCAATCTATAATGAATTAAGATACCCCAATTTTTTTGAAAACATTCAGAACATCCCCAAAATTTCCAAAAACATTCATAATATTTCCAAAATTCTAATACCATTAAATTTTTTCAAAATCCAAAAACATTTGTCCTATTTAAACCTAGTCAATCATCTTTGATACACCCTACTAGGGAAAATCCATTATTTGATCTAAACCATTTCACTACCATTGGGGGTGTGACCTTTCCCTTTGCATGTATCCTTGATTGGGGGCACCATATATTTATAATTTCATTGAGCCTTCATGTGTAGATATTGACTTGGTTGATGACATGATATTTTATATTACTTTTTTCTTTCAAGATTTTTGTGTGTTTTTTTGCTTAGTTATTTTTTGTTTATTTGTTTATTTTCCTATTTGTTTGATTTCATTATTTTGCCTTGACTCAGTCTATATGCATTCATTGATTAATTCCTTGTGCATTATTCTTGAGTTTATCCATATTCATATGTCAACATTGTCATCATGGTTTTTATCATTGGTGTGTTATTTTTAATTATTTATTAGATTGGGAGTCATTCCTTATGCATATTTTGGCTATGTTATCATGGTGTTATATATCATGATACATACCATCATGTGTTACAACAAAAATCATCTCAATAAATCTTACAAGTAATGGAGCTATAGAAACTTCTCTTTGGTAACCTTAATAAATTCTCCCACCCTCCTTGATCAAATTAACTCATTAACCATTGTAGTTATATCAATGCTAATAAGGATGAGCATCTCTTCATTATCAAGTACAACTATATCATTAACATTGATCAATTCTTATTCTTCTATTCATATCTTTCGTCACTTTGTGCATCTTTGTGTGCTTGGTTATTTTTGGCTTCTTTAGTCATTAGACCATTGCATATACATGTGCACCCCTCATCTTTAATCTATGTAATAGGTTATATCCTTGAGATATGATTGCCAATCTACCCTACTAGGGAAAAATCAAATATAATTATTCAATCCAATTCATCTTAATGATTATAACTACATGTGAAAAAATCATTATTTCAACTCATCAACCCTAATCGGGGCATATGCCATTTCCACTGATTATAACCGCCTTTGGGAAAATCAGTGTCTCAACCTTTATTATTGATTATAACCTCTTGTGGATAAATAAGCACTTATTTTTAAATTAATGAATGCAATCATTACCTCAATTAAATTAATCTCACCCATTAATCTCACCCATGGATTAATTTCATTCTTATTCTTTCTTCTTTTTAAGGGACTATCCATCAATCATATGTGTTAGCCACTCCCTCAAGGGGGCATTATTATAGGCTTCCTAAACATCATTTAGAGATTCTTATTCAATATTTATCTTCTCTCAATCTTAATGGCTTATTTTATTCTTTGAGAAGAAGGGCAAATTGTAAACTCCTAAAACTAGCCACAATTAGCCTCCACTCAAACTTTAGATTGATTCCTACCAACCATTAAAAATTAAACCTAGGAATAATTAAACATCCCAAATTTTATTTTTCATCATTCATAAAATCTCATAATTGTGTTGATTCATCCCTATTTGGGATACTATCCTATATTCAATAATAACCTCTCATGGATTCATTCCTAATCACCTTGTGGCATCACAACTTTCAATTTGGCCTATGGACCTATTAAGTGAGGAACTTTCAGACTTAATTAAATCTTGAAAGAGATGGATAATCAAAATCAATTAAATAATATTAAATGCCTAACTGAATTATCCATTTGAAATTAAATAATATTTAAAAAAGGAAATTCTAAAAATCAAAATATCCTAGCCTTTCATCTTTATCATTATGAGTTGTCAAATTATCCCAAAATATCCAAAAATGTCTAAGTTGAGAACTATGACTAGTAACTAAAAGTCATAATTTGATGACAACTTTTTACTCAACTAGATTAGTCTCAACTCAACCTTCTAATTTGATAACTATGACTAGTAACTGAAAGTCATAATTGCATGACAACTTTTAACTCAACTCAACCTTAACTCACATTGGGTGAGAGTTAATTATTAAAGATAAATATAAGACCATGCCCATTTATTTTAAATATCTCATAATCCAAAAATATAATGCTAATTTAGAGAGAGAAAAGCTATTCAATAGTGTTATAATGCCAAAATTTTGAGCCAAAGCAATTACAAGCCACATCAAAGCCAATGGTGCCAAGGAGAGAAAGAGCCAACAAGATTAATTTGATAAAGAGTTATTGATGCAAAAGATGAGAAATCCACTCAAAAAATCATTTTAAACTCCCAAGGAAGGTAAAGGATTTGTGTCTTTTATGTTTTAGTTGTGTTTTCATCTAGTTTTTTTTACCTAAGCTCTCCCTAGTATCTAGGTCAGATGTGTTAGGATTCAATGTGATTATTTCATTTGTTTTATGATACTAACACAATTATAACCTCCCCTCTTGTAGTCCTTGTTCACATGCATAAGAATAAAATATATCATAAGCAAGTACAAAAGTGACCTAGCTTGTAACTTGGAAAATATGGCTTTTGGGATGCTCCTTCAATACTTTAGACCTATAAATGTGTTGTCCCTATGACTTATTTAAAAATAGGGGTAAATAGGGAAGTTTTTCTCACTTTAATTATTTCTTAAATGTTTTTGGTAAGTTTATTTTGAATTTTTTGGTTTGTTCTAGGTTTATGATAGGTGAATAATGAATGAGGATTGATCAAACATATATACTAATCCTTTTGGAGAATATCTTGATTTAAATCACTTAAGCTAACAATAGGGATACATTTCATTTGAAAATTAGATGAATTTAGGGCATTGGACACTTGTGTTGGGATAAGACACTTGTGTCGAATAATCATTTGATTAGAATGTAAGTGTCCAAGTAGCTAAAAATAGGAACAAGTCCAAAACTTGTAGAGACAAAAGATAACTATATTTATAGCATTTTGAGTATGATATAAGGTATGAGTCATCATAATTAAATTTATTAGACTAAGAGATAAGAAATATGCATAGAGATATAGTGTATGCAATCCTTTCAACAACATAAAAGGTTTAGAACTAAGAGGAATAACCAATATCTATATTTTCCTAGTATACAAGACTGATGTGCTATATAATATATAAATAGTGTCTACAATTCCAAATTAGCTAATCATGCAACCTACTAAGGTTAATCATTATCAAAAGGGTAAAAAAAATGCAATGCCATTTATTAGGTGGTTGATGCTTGAGAGGTTGTTGCATTATAGGTATATAGCGGACTCCATAGAGCCCTCATCTACACTTAGCCTCACCAATTGATAAGAGCATATCTACATGTTTTAGAGAGGGTTAAAAGACCCATAGTTATAGTTGTACTAAATAAGTCATAAATCAATAATAAATGGGTTCTACATATGACTAAAGTTTATATTATTGCTTCATAGCCACATATTCTTATGATGCATAGGTAGAGTATCGTAGATTCCACAGTTCAAGATTTGGTATGTATACATGATCCTTAGCAGTATGACCAATCTATTGCATCCTATACTGAGTCTAGTGAAACTTATGAACATTTTCCCAAAATTAAAATATGTAAAAACACAAAAAATAAAATAATCAAGAAAATACAAAAACATTCAAATAAATAAAAATACAAAAATATTCATGATAGACATGTTTTCTAACTCTTTCATATATGTTGTTTACTTTATGTTAGTAGATAACATATCATTTATTTTACATATACACATATGTTTTAGAGGTACTTGATAGTGATACATGCATACACTAGTTTCATGATACATGAGTATATATAATTTCAACCTTTCCTTCACTCATATAACACACTATGTTTGGAGAATCTTCTTAATTGATTAAAATTGATAAAGGTTACATTGTTTTATGATCACTTTACACTATCATGTTGTACTTATACACTAAAACCTACACATGTATATACACATGTTTACATATTACACAATCTATTAGATATGTTATACTACAAGACATTTTAATAACACACATATGCAAGGACTAGTATGATATGCTTATGTTGGTTGCTTATATTTCACATATTCATCTTTTCACATGGCTTACTTGAATGTAATACTTGTTTTATACCTTGTTTTGATTGTGAAACATTTTAACATATCCTATCCTTGAGTGTATGGAATTTGAACATGCCCCTTATTTTTGGTCTCTTTAGACCCATTTTAACATGACATTGAGTGTTATTGTGTGTGTGTTTGATTATTTATTGAGATTATTATTTTTTACTTATAGATATTTCCATGATCTATATAATGCATATTAGGTCTTTTTGTGATTGTATATTAATGTATTCATTGGTACATCTACTTAGATAATGATACCACTATATGTTTCTTTATTACATGATTGATACATATATGATAGGGTTATCTTATCCTTTTGAGATAAGGTGACTACTAGATTGCATTCTTCTCACCTCAAAAGGGGGATCATATCAAGGGCACATGCTATAGAGACATGAATACACCCACACATTTGGCATAATTAACATAACTTGATATAGTTTACATGATTTAGATATACACCTGGGTCTTAATATTATGCACTTGGCACCAATTTTCATAAATTTGGGATAATTTTTCAAATTTGTGATACAAAATTTACAAAATTATAAGTTAATTTTTTATAAATAATTCATCTTGAAACACATTATAGGTGCATATTCCATGCAACTACACCAAATCATGGTTAAATATTCAGATTATATACATATTTATACACCAACCTTATGAAGATGCACCAATTGATATTGACATGTATGCAACAATTGGCTTTATTGAGTAGTGAGGTTACGATTAAACACCCTCAATAGAATTAGAAACTAATATAGTTTTTCAATTTGAGATGGTTACACCATTTACTATGGGAAATATTGACTAGATTGGCTATTTTATGTTTACACTTGAGTTGTGTAGTTGAGATTTAGCACCCTCAATGGCCTTGACATAACTCACCCTTGCACTATATTAGGGGCATGATTAATTTCCAATCCCCTTCAAAACTCCAAGGTTAATTTGTGACCATCTCCCTCCAATTCTTAAATAATGAATAATCATCACCAAAACAAAGTACCAAGGGGAAACATGGCACATAAGTGTATTTCTTCCTTGCTCTCTTTACTCTCAAGCATTTCAATTATTAAATTTTTATATTAGATGCAATAATTAAACTTTAACATGATTTTGGTTATAGGTAATACATAAACATAAAATTCAAATAAGGATTAAGCAAATAAAATTGTGTTTCACACACCAAGGTATGTATTTCTTTTCATTGAACCTAGGAATTTCATCTTTATGTATTACTAGATTAAAGGGGGGGGGGGAATGTAGACACTCAAATCTGATTTTATATGATATTTGATGAGGCCAGGATATGCCCAATAAATGTATAATAAATGACCTCATTTTACTTTCTCTTTCTATTAAGTTTGATTGCATTTTGTAACTTTTATTTTGATCTGAGATGAGTTAGGATGTGATTATCCATCTTTTGTTGATGTGATTCTAACATTTTGAAATATCTATAATTCTTAACAAGCGTGTTGGAAAATTTTAGTTTTATAATAAAAATAGGTCATCATCAGGCTAAAGAACAAATATGAAGTGGATTACATGTTTTTGGAAGCATTGGACTCAATTCAGATTAGTTCCAAAACCTACAGAATCTATTCCAAAATCATCATAGTTAGTTCTGAAACCTACATAATCTATTATGGAAGCATCATAGTTAGTTCCAGAACTCCACCATACTATTTCAAGTCATTGCATTTTTAGACTTAGCTCCCAAACTCTATATTTAGCTACGGTACTCTTATAGATAAGCTCTGAAACTTTTGCAGCTAGATATGGAACTGATGAGGATCTATTCCAAATAGCTGGTGATCTATTAGATCAATGATCCCATTAAATCAAGAATAGATTCCCAATTTTTTGAACTTGCAGAATCAAGACATTTATCACACAGCTGGACATCTAACCACATCTTGATTCAGTATCTATTCTAGGTATGATTCAGTTCCATCGTATCTATGAAATAGTGACAACCATCAAAGCATCTATATATATAGACCTGTGAATATAGAAGAAAAGAGATAAAATATAGAATATAGAGAGAAAAGGATAGATCAGTACATTTGTAATACAAAACATTTTATCAATGAAATATCCATTTCTATTTTGAAATCAAATTAAAATAGTTCAAATCCTGTTCTAGGTGGAGCAAGGGCCCACTCCTCCAAAGAACCAGGATCTTCATTTTTGTCAGTGTTTATATTTCTATTCACAAAAGTAAATAGGTGATTCTATTAAATTTATAAATGCTTCCAACTCCTTAAAGTTAAGATTTGTTGTAAATTTGTTCTTGCAGGTGTTTTAGATTAAATTTTGATTTCTACAACGTGTGTTTATTTTTAGCAATCTATTTTCAATTTTGTAATGTGTGTTTATTTCCAGCAATCAATTTCATTTCTGCAATGTGTATTTATTTCCAGCAGATTTGCATAGTTTGATTCCAATAAGGTTTTAACCAAGAAATCCTTAAGCCATTAAAAACCCCCCAAAATAATAAAAATACAAATACCTCCATTCAATTACTAAATTGCTATGATTCCTCTTGTTGCATATAGCTTTAGACATAGCCCTGGTAAAATATGACATCAACAGAAAGTTGATTAAATGAAGGGGATGATGACACCCATCATTTTTGGCACCGTTGCTGGGGAACACTAGTTGGAATTTTCTAATTAGGTGTCAATAAGATCAACAATCATTCATTTAGTAATTAAAGAAAATTTCCCTAATTTATGAGTAGACCATGAGATTCCAAGGGTAGATTTCTCCCCAAAATATCTGACCAAGAAATTCCATCATCCTCTAGTTTAAGAAAGGACGTTGAGCAAGAATTGGAGGCACCATTATCTCATACAAGACAAGAAGCAAAATTGCCATCTTTAGAATTTTTGGATCAATAACCAGAATCAACTAAAACCTTAGGGAGGAGGATTATTTCTCAAGATCCATTGAGGAAAAGTTTTGATTCTCAATTGAGTAGTCAACCCCCTACTCCTGACTTTTCATCATCCCCAAAATAGACCACATACCACATTGATTGGGAGAAGGAATTAAAAAATACCAGAGAGATGGAATGAGAAGTTGGAAGAGACCCTGAGAGAATCTTTACCTGTCCCATTCATATCGAGGATGATGAAACTACTATGAAAAACATTTCACTTACACATTTTCCCACATTTAGTGGAATGTCATCTGAGGATTTTGACCAATTTTTGTTTGAGTTTAAAGTACTATGTCAGACTTATGATTACAAGACAAATAATCAAAAATTGAAGTTGTTTCCATCTACCCTAAAGGATGTAGCAATGAGGTGGTTTATGGGATTAACATCTAATTCTATTACCAATTGGGAACAAATGAAAACTGTCTTCCTAGACAAATATCAAGATTATTGTAGAGGAAGAAATTGAAAGGAAGAATTTTTCAAAATCAAACAGGAAGAAGATAAAAATATGGAAGATTATTTGGACAGATTCCTCTTTGTGAGTAAAAGATGTGGATTTATACTTTAAGAAGATTTAAATAAAAACATTTTTCTCAAAGGTCTGGATGATGAATCTATGGAAACCCTTAATTTAATTGGTGGAGGAAACATTTCTCAATTAAGAATGGATGAAACCATAGAAATTTGTAGAAACTATTCAAGAATAAGGGGTGGACCTAGAAAAGGGAAAATGGTTAAAAATTCAAATCTAGATATGAACAAATTGATAGATGAATTGGAAAACTTTAAAATAGACATATTAGTTCAATTAACCTCCACCATAGATGGATTGTAAGCTAAAGCAAATGCCCAACTTGAACCATTAGCCATGCATTGTTCTAGATGCAAGAAGAAGCATGCAATAAGGGAATGTCCTTTAGATAAAACAAAAGTATGTCTTGTCTATGAATCTAAAGAACATGATACTCATGCTTTTTCTCTTCTTCCATTCATAAAAAATCATCTCAAATAAACCAATACATCATTCACCATAAAATAATTAAATTTTGTTTAGAGACTGTTGTTTCCAAAATTGGATTAGCTCGTTTTTGGGAACAACCCCCTACAAAACTTGTCCGTTTCGTCTTTTGTCTCTCTAAGTTTGTTTTTGAGATAGATTTCAAATTCATTCTCATCTTGGCCAAGGAATGCGAGAGTAACCATGATCTCGTTGTGACCAAGGAACCCCTCCCCCAGACTACCTCTTCTAGAGTTGGTCTTTTCTTCTTTCTTTGCACAAGCGGCAAATTTTGTCGTCAGTGCATTCTGACCCTTTGAAAGCAAGGGCGGCAATTTTTGCCACCCCTGCATTTTTCTTGCAAGGGCGGCAAATTTTTCTGCCCTTACATCTTGACCTGCAAGGGCGGCAAAATTTTCTGCCCCTGCATTCGGACCCACCAAGACATGCAAGGGCGGAAAATTTTGCCACCCGAGCATGCCTCGGTTTCCATGCGCAACATTTATTGTCACGCATGACGGGTTGTTGGGGTCAATTTTCACCCCATATAAATCGATTTGAACCTCATTTCTTCTCATTACTTCCTCTTCTCTTCTTGTCCTTCATGTTTAGATGATCTAGTGAGCGATTCGAAGTGCATTTTCATGAATTCAAGCTTGTGGTGTGCACGGTTTTCTAGGTAAGTCTCATTCTTTGCATTTATTTTGCTTTTTTCTTCATTCTTCCTTAGTTTTTTATTCTTTTTATCATTTTTTAGGTTATTATGAAGCTTTATCCCTTCAGGGACAGCTAAAAATGCCATCCCTCTCCATCCCCTACAGGTTTTCATCGCAAAACCCACAAGGGTGACCATTTTTGCCACCCATGCGTCTCATTCCCCCTTCCCCATGTACCCTCTCATGCACAAGCAATGAATTTAGCCACTCACACATGTTCCTTGCCCCACGTGCATCGGTGGTGAATATCACCACCAAAGCATTTCTAGTCTGTAGGGGCGGCAAAATTCGCCGCCCCTACCCTTGCCTTTTCGAACTATAGGGGCGGCAAAATTTGCCGCCCGTATAGGTCATCACTGCAGGGGCAGCAAATTTTGCCGCCCTTGCATCTTTTTCCTTCAACTTGTAGGGGTGGCAAATTTTTCCGCCCGTGCATCCCTCCCTCAAATTTTCCTAACTCCAGAGGATTTTTCATGTTGAATTTTTCTTTCCTTTTCTTCCTCATTTTCCGGTCCTTTCTTCTACTCGGCCTTTTTTAGTGACCCCCATTGACCATGATCACTTAAATTGTACTTTCCCATTTCATCCACTCTTCTCTAATCTCATAATCATGTCTGCAGTACCTTCAGAGAGTTCTTACTCATCAGCACTTGTTTGGCCAAAACTAGTTCCCATGTTTGAAGCGTCTCTTAAAAAAGCAAAGACCATGAAGTACAAGTATGAGGGCATCTTTCTACTCACATCAGTCTCCTCAAATGTAGATGACATCTAGGACACCAGATCAGCCACGTGGACATGGCTGAATTCCTAGCACGAACAAAGGCGATGAATCCAATCACCAAGATGAAGAGGATCATCGAAAGTAACATCCACCTGGTGGCCACCTTCCTAGTAGCAGCACATCACACTGAGTTCATTATCCAATGTGTTCACCTCTACAATAAAGAGACTAGGTCGGTCTTAGACACCAGCAGCAACATGGTGATTCGATTGGACTTTGAATTAATCGATAAAGTTTTCATGTGTCTTTCAGCCACTAAAGTAACTAAGATTTGACTTCGTGGATGCTCAAAAAGAATACGATAAAGACCTTGAGAGGGCGAAGAAAGTCATGAATTACAAATGGCTGAAAACCCCCAGGACCAGCTTATCAAGATGGCCACAAAAATTTCTAAGGAATGACTTCATTGAGGAGGTTGGTGACTTGATCACCCTTCTCAGTAGGGTATGAGGCCTCCCATCCTCTTCACTATTTAATGAATGGATGTATCCATTCATTAAAATCATCCTCCAGGGCAAATAGGTCATTTTTTGGGGAGAGCATATCAGTAATGCTCTCCATGAATAGCTAACCAAAGTGTAGACCTCCTATAAGTTCTATATGACTTCGTACCTTGTGTACATAGCTGCCACAATATAGACTTTTCCAGGCTTAACCACAGAAGATGATAGAAAGGCAACCCCAGTGTACTCATATTACCCTCAGCTGACTCTATAAGGATTGACCTGCCACTTCAAGAGGGTAAATGATGCCTTTTTCACCACATTTCTATGCCTCTTTGACCCTCAGCTTGAGCAGAAGAGAGTATCAGACGAGGCCTGGACAGTGGTTAATGATTACGGCTGCATGTTCCTGTAATTCCCCACCTTTTTCTATCTTTGGGTTGGTTTTTTCCAAGGCTACCCCTACATGCTCCCCAAGTTCCCTTCAGATAAGCTAGTACTAATGGAACTTTGCTGACAACTGATTATCATGCATACCAGACAAATGGAGCTAAAGAAACCAAGTTTAGGTTTCCAATCGAGATTGGCAGATACTCCATTGCAACAACAACCAAAGCCAAGGTCATGGAAATTGAAATGCAGATGGTCACTCTAAGACCATTTAAGAGAAGCGAAAAATTTGACTACAGGGGCATCAAAGACAAAATCAGAAGGAAAACTCAGTTCCATGAGCCCATGATTGAGGATGTCTGAATCGACCTAAGAACGGCTAAAGAAATCAGGAAAATGGACTTATGCAGGCTGACCCTAGAGCAGATCAAATATCTGGGACTTGCAGAGATCCCCTCTAGCCTAATCGATGATAAAAATGTTATTAATAGCAAATACCTAGCAGAAAAGGTTGCTGGTTCCCCTCTTCCTCCAACACAGTGGTCTTAAAAGGAGCTGACTTCTCTGAGGAAAAGATTTGAATCAATATTGGCTAACACCAATGATTGGTTAGCAGCCAAAGGGATCATCTTGAAAGAATTTGTCACAGGATCTGAGGCTGAATATCAAGCATAGATGAAGAAGAAGGCAAAAAATAAAACTAAGAATAAAAGTGATGTACCTTCTCCTTCTAGGCTTCACAAGCCTAGAATCATCTTTGTATCTAAGAACCCAAAGACTGTAGAAGAGCCTGAAGTGGCAGCAAAAAGAACCAAAGAGTAGAGTCCTCAGACACAGGCAACCCAGCCAATGGAGACAGATGATCAACCGTTAGGGCAACCAAGCATTGGACCTCCACTCTCACCAAAAGAAGCATAACCGCTCAAGAGCGTCTCTCCTTCTCCTCCTCAGTCTCCTATGGTGCCCTCTTCTCCTATCTCTCTGATTAATGTTCCCTCTTCTAGAGCCGCCTCTCCTCCTAGAGTCATATTCGGCGATCCTCAGGGCACTTCTGGAGGTTCTCCTTGCTCTTGTAGTTCCATCCCAAGTTTATCATCTCCTTCCTTTAACTTGGTAGCAAGTCCTACACAAGAGCTAAAATCAGTGGTTGGTATAGTTTTGTCGATTACTCCAACTACGACTACTGTCACCACCAGTAGTGTAGAAGCTACCACAGTAACACCAATAGAGGGAACCATTACCATAGTAGGTACTTCTCTCCTACCCTGGATGTCAGCATTCACCCCCAAAAGAAAGAAGTTAGACATCTCTCTAGATGAATTCCACTTTGGAAAAATAGTGCCAGTGAAAGCTAAAGCTCCTAAGAGGCCAAGAATCCTCTCAAAATTGGTTGAGGAAAAAAGGAAGAAATTTCTAGAAATGGCCAGGCCTCCACAGGATGCAACCCTTGAGGGTTTTGAGATGAGCAGCTATTCCATCTCTCATGTTGAACTTAAAAAAATTAATCACAAAGGTGCGAAAAGCGATCTTCAGGCTGCTATGGACATCATGGTCCAAAAATTTGATCGAGAGAAGGAGATGAAAGATTATTACAAGGCTAAAATAGAGCAGCTAACGGTAGTAATAAGAAGGTTCACCCTTCCCCCTGAAGCAGCAACTCCAGAGGCCTTCTCTATAGATGACCTAGTCATTCAAAAAGTAGAAAAGACTTATTTGAAGGGAAAAGTACTGGAGGATTATATTGAAAGAATGCACACTCAGGGAGTTTCTTTGCTATCAGAGGTTGTAGAAAAGATGGGTAAGATGAGAAAAGTAAAAGCAGAGGTAGATGACTTTGTCTCCCTTATTTCTCAAGAGATCAATAGCTCAGAAAAGGCTCTTAGCAAATGGAAGGAGATGAAAGATCTGAAGAAAAGCACCCTGATATCTATCGGTGTTATCTCCAGCAAGGACTCTTATGTTGAAATCAAGGAGTCACTAATCTTCAAGATTCAGGTACTCAAAGATTTAATTGATGATCTCAAAGCTTTCAATGAGGCTAGTGAGAAGAGTGACCTGAGCCTGCTGAATAAACTAGAAGAGCTGCCATGCAACCTGACCTCTAAGGACAATCAGTTCCTTTTGGTAGAAGAAATGATTTAGAATTTCAAAGAGATGATTCAGAGAGATTTTGAAGAAAAATCCTTCTCAATGTCTTCTGTGGACAATATTCTAGATGCTCAGTTAACTTTGGAAAATCTAAAATCTAGGTTAATTGGTCACACTAAAGCCATCACAGCATTGAAGGACGTGTTAATTAGAGCCAGAATCATCTCCAAAAACACGATTGCATCAGACAACATAGGAATTCAGGCATCCATCACTATGTATGATGCCCATATGAAGAAATCTGGCAACAAAAACTGAATTTCTCCCCTTCTTTCTTCTTCTCTCCTTATGCACTTCTATTTTGTGGAAAGTGCATGCAATTTTGTAAGATGTAATTACATGTAAATATTTCAAAAAAAATCTCAAAGTCAAAGATGAGTCATCTTTGACCGAGATATTTTTGTATTTTATTATTTTTGGTTTTTGAGAATTTTCTCCCTATATATAGTGGAGACCTCATTTGTAAATGATCTTGAAAAAATTAATAGCAAACACTCTGCTAAAATTGAAGCAACTTTTGAGACTTTGTGCTCAAATTTGTAAATCATATTTTGTTGAATGAATGAGAAGCAGGTTATTTCAGACTATGTGTTGAGATTGTCTGTGTTATTTAGGAAATAGTTCTTATGTCATTTTTCCTAGTAATATCTTATTTATCTGATTTAATAAGCAAAGTGGGTGTGCTTATATTATCTAAGAGCGTTTCTAAAGGTAGAAGATAGACTTTGGGCTTTTTTTATCTTTGAGATTCAGTTATCTTTTATAGTTTTAGGCGGAGACTTTGTGCTTTGTTTTATTCTACAGTTACGTTTGTTTCAAATCAGTGAAAGAATCTACAGAAGACGTTGTGCTTACGTGAGTGTTCTTGTGGACTTTGTTACCTCAGGTGATCTCCTGCTCTTTGTTTGATACCATTCCTAAAAGAAGAGGAGTGTTGTTAGCTATAGACCAGGATTTCACACTTTTGTTTTTTGTACATTACCTTTGAAAAAAGAGAGGTAGATGCTATTATACCACCCCATGTGTTATTTTTTGCTTAATTATATATATGCATATAGCGCATGAATATTTATAGGGAACCTCCCCTTGATGAGAGGAGAGACTTACTTAATAAAGATCTGGTAAAACCATACTTTTCATGGTGTAAATCTCCCTATGCTGTGGTTGATATACCCATTTTGTCATCAGTTAGTTGATGACAAAGTATTCACCCAACAATTTTTTGGTGACTCCGCTGGGGAACTCGAATGTGTAGTTTGAAACCTCAAGTTTCATATTGAAGTAGTCCCTACCCTTATCCATTACATAGTCTAGCAACCTCGTTCCATGTCTTACCCATTATCATTATAGCCTTACCATCTCCCTCCATCTTCGTTACATTATCTGGTCTGTAAAGCCAAAACCGCTGGGGATTATGGATGTGCATTTTGAAGCCTCAAGCTCCAACTTGAAGTAGTTCCAATCCTTTTTCTATTTAAAATCTAGCAACTCCATGCTACACTAGAATCCAAAGAGATAAGGGTGTTGTTGACCCTGTGTTTGAGTTGGCACAACAAAGTAACTTTGATCTCTTTCCTCCGTCACCTTTCCTCCAATGTTCTAGGAGTTTTCCTCCTAACTTTATCAGGTCACCAACATAAGGTAGAGCTTATTTTCCTTCTGTTAATCATGCCTTACCTATAAATACCCCACCAAAGTTTGTTATCCCACCATTTAATCATCCAAACATAATGGCTCAAGGCCCGTGGGGTAATTCCTTTGGTCCTCTCAACTTAACTGCACCTTTGCATGAACTACCTCATAGTTCTAGGAAAAAATTTCCTAAGTTTTTTGGTGATGGAAAGGTTCATCCCGACGAGCATATTGCCACTTTCTCCATAGCATGTGGTGTGATCAGCATGGAATTCGAGGATGTAGCAGTTAGACTTTTTGTAAAAACTTTGCAAGGAGCTGCTGTAGATTGGTTCTATCACCTGCAGGCTGGGTCAATAACAGACTGGGATACGCTCAAGTCCAAATCGAAGCTAGGTTTAAACTTGCTGAAGATGCACACACTTTGTTGGCTTAGCTAACACAGTTAAAGAAAGAATCTCAGGAACCCATGAGGGATTTCATAGCTAAATTCAACAAGTTGAGAAACTGGATTCCAACTGTGGCTCAGCCCACGCCAGAAAATCTCAAGTGTTTTTTATCAATTCGTAGCTTCCTGAAGTGAGTTTCGTGTTGAGGCAAGCCGACCCTATAGACTTAGCCTTGGCTCAAAGTTTGGCTACTAAGATCAAAGATGATCTTATTCTGGCAGGTAAGATCAAAAAAGACTCAAGTAAAAATAAATTCTCTCCATTTGCTGAAAGTTCTTCAGGTACTACAGATCCTATGGTGCAAAAATTGACAAATAAACTGATAGCTTTGAAGAGGCAAATGGCCCAAGGTACATCTGATCCTACCTATCGAGACACACCCAGGAGAACATTCTAAAATTAGCAATATCAGGGTAATGCTACCCAAAACCAAGGGCAATCCAATTGCCTACCTCCCCCTCCAGGGAGATTAGCCATTGAAGTAGCACCTGCCAATTTAGCGATCAGTTACCTAGAGGCTGAGCATTATAATTCATTTCAACCTTAGTTGGACTGACAATAAAAAGCTAATCTCTTCGATGAGCAAGAAGAAGAATTAGTTGGCGACTCCAATATCAGTTTTTTGGATTACCAAGATGAAGCTGGGAGTAAAGGGGAGGGTTTGGATGGATCTTACGCAGTTTTCACTAGATCTCGAAATCAGTCAGCTTCACAGACTGACAAAGGAAAGGTAGAGGAGGAACCCCGGCCAACAGTTTCCATCGCTAAACGTGGGACTCCATTGCCTCCACAATCAAAAGATCAGGTAATCTATAAAAAAGTAAGTACTCCCAATCACTTGATATCTTCCACTTCTATTACTTAGACCAGTGCCATACCTATTAAAGTCCCTGATGATGGACTCTCTTCCTCTGTTTCAAGTTCTTTTCAGTTATTTTATATAATTGATCATGCTAGAAAGACTAAAATTTAAATGACAGAGTTTGAATATTTGAGAGCTAACCCAGAATAGTTTGATAGGTTAGCAGAATATGTAAAAAACAAAGCCATCCCCGTAGGACAAGATTCTTTGAAAGTTGTTCATGACCCCCTTAAAGATAAATTGGCTCAAAATAATCTTGTTGTGACTCCTCCTGTCGCTCCTAGGAAAATAGAACCTTTCTATGTTTCCCTACTTATAAATGGTTATAAACTGAGTAATTATATTATAGACTTTGGAGCTTCAGATAATGTCATGCCCGTGAAAGTGGTGGATTCTCTTGGCCTAACTTTGACCAAAACTTTTGGGAGGTGTTTTTCCATGGAAAATAAGCAAGTCCCTCTCCTTGGTCAAATAAAAGATGCTCAATATGCCTTCATGGCTTTTCCAAAAAAGTGGATAAAAATGACAGTTTTAGTGGCTAATTTTTTAGCATCTTACGACATCCTGCTTGGGTGGAATTTTTGTAAAGATGTTGGAGGTGAGCTAAGTATGGACTTGTCAGAAGCAAGGATTCCAGTTCAAGGTGTCATGAAGAAGTTGCTTCTCAAAAAAGAAGCAAGGTATGTAGTTACCCGATCATTGGCACTAGAAGCTCAAATTTTATTTGAGTCCTCAGGCATGGGCAACTACTTCCTATCTATGGATGGAACCCATGAGACATCTGATAAAACTCCTTCAAGCAGTAACTTGAGATTGTGTTCAGCCGATGCAACAGGAAAATTAACAAATCAAAATGAACACATGGAAGAGCTTCTTCCCTGAAACAAAGGAGTTTTCAAAGAAAAAATAGCACCTAATGAGGTATGGACCTTAGAATTTGATGATAACTGCTCTTCTACTGGTTCGGGAGCCAGGGTTGTGTTGGTATCTCCTCAGAGAGATATTGTTCCTTTGTCTTACAAATTGCATTTTAACAATACCAACAACACGGCTAAATACAAGTCCCTATTATTCAAACTACAGGCTACCAGAGAAAGGGGCATTAGGCTACTCCATGCTAAAGGGGATGCTGAGTTGATAGTCTACCAAGTGAGGAACCTCTACCAGACAAAAAATGAAAGGTTGCACCACTATCACAACCTGGTCTAGGATCAGATCGAGAATTTTGATGCTTTCAATATTTTTGCCATTCCAAGGGAATTCAATGATCAAGCAGATGCATTGGCTGTCTCTACCACCCTTTTAGTCCCTCACCCAGACTTTAAGGGAGATAGATACACTATTGAGCTGGTCTTTCGACTAAGTGTACCTAATAATGCCAGCCACTGGCAAGTATTTAACAACGATGATCAAATCATCTTCTTTTTGGAGTAAAAAGATAGTTTTGAACAACTGCATTTTGAAAGTAGTAAACTCTAAGAATGTGAAACAACTCCTGAGACTAATACAGATACAGGTGAGGATTTCCTATAGCTTAAGGGGAATAAGATTCCCAAAGGTCTAGTTTTCCTAGAGAAGTTGTTTGATAACCATGACAGGTTTATTAAACAACAGCGAACGGATTTAAATTCTTCTCAAGATTTTGATCAAGTCAACTTGGGAACCAAGCGCGATCCTAAGATGGTAAACATTGGGAAATGCTGCACTCTCGAAAAAAGATTTGAGATTGCTAGTCTACTTCGCCAGTATATGGATGTATTGGCCTATTCCTACGATGATCTGAAATCACTCAGGCCAAATGACATCTGTCACGACATTCCCCTGAAAGCCAACTCTGTACCTTACAAGCAAAAATCCAAGCAATATAATCCAAAAATCTCAAGTACTATTTTACCTGAGACACAAAAGATGTTGGATGCTTAGATAATTTTTCCAATCCATCACTCAACATGGATTGCCAACATAGTGCCCGTCAAGAAAAAGAATGGCAAAATTTGAATCTATGTGGATTTCAGGAACTTAAACCAGTTGTCTTTAAAATATAACTATCCTCTTCCCATCATGGATCAAGTCCTGTAAATGGTAACAGGTTCAAAAATGTTATCAATGCTAGATAGTTTTTTGGGGTACAATCAGGTCGAAGTCAAAAAAGTAGATCAGCACAAGACAACGTTCACCACACCTTGGGGCACATTTGCTTACCGCAAAATGCCTTTTGGTTTGATAAACGCAGGTGCCACATTTCAAAGGGTGATGGATCTCACTTTCAAAGATGAGATGGAAAAATTCATTATAGTATACCTAGATGATCTGATAGTATTTTCAAAACATCGTTATGAGCATGTTCGCCATTTGCAAAAGATACTGGAACATTGTCGTTAGAATGGTATTTCTTTAAACCTAAAGAAATCTATCTTCAGAGTAACTGAAGGAAAATTTCTCGGACACATCGTGTCCCGAGAAGGTATTAAAAATGATTCAGAAAGAGTCAAGTCCATTCAAGAACTTACTCTGCCTACCAGCAAGACCGCAGTTCACTCTTTCTTTGGAAAGGTGAATTTTTTTTGGAGGTTTATTCCTGAGTTTGCTGAGAGAACCCATCATATTGTCAATATGATGAAGGGCAGTGCTACATTTAGGTGGACTGCTAAGGGTAAATTATCATTCAAAGAGATTAAGGAGGTAATCGCCCGTGCACCAGTCTTGGTCTGTCTAGATTACACTAAAAGTTTCAAAATATATAGTTATGCCTTCAAACATACACTATCGGCTATTCTGGTCCAACAAAATCCAGAAGGTGTAGAATCCCCTATTTCATTCATGAGTTGTCCACTCAAGGATCATGAACTAAAATATTCTCTTATGGAGAAGCATGCATATGCTATGGTCAAAGCGGTCAAGCATTTCAGGTTTTATATCCTGAACTCTCATATCAAAATTCTCGTACCAGACACTACAGTAAAATCTATTTTGACTCAGCAGGAGTTCGGTACGAAGAGAGGTAACTGGATTGCCAAAACTCAAGAGTTTGATTTGGACATCAAACCAACCAAACTCATACAGG
Source organism: Torreya grandis (assembly GCA_037957365.1). Lineage (NCBI taxonomy): Eukaryota > Viridiplantae > Streptophyta > Pinopsida > Cupressales > Taxaceae > Torreya > Torreya grandis. Next base: position 84,319 of record JARHVA010000650.1, read on the forward strand.
GAAAGGGTCTTTGCCAGTTGATTGCCAACAACATTCTAGGTGAAGCAGAAAGTGAAGAAGTAGAGATCGGAGGCATGCCTACGGTCCTCTTTGTTGCCACTACTGACGAATGGTATTCTGACATTGCTCATTTTATAACATATGGTGAGTACCTCACTCGTCTTTTTTTTAAAGAGAAATAGAATGTTAAATTGAAAGTAGTTGGTTATGTTCTATGGGATAATGGTCTTTACAAAAGAAACTTGGACGAGGCATTTCTTCGTTGTGTTGACAAGGCGCAACAAGAAAGACTCTTAGAATCTTTCCACAATCTGGCCTATGGGGGACATTTTTCTACATTGGTGATAGCATACAAAATTCTATGAGCAAGGTATTATTGGCCCACACTTTTCCAAGATGCCTACAAATGGGTGCGTAGGTGTGAATTGTGTCAACAATTTGTTGAGAAACCTAAGCTGCCTGCTTTGCCTCTCAAGCCAGTGGTAATTGAAGAACCATTTCAGTAGTGGGGTATTGACTTCATTGGGGTAGTCAACCCATCTTCAAATTCCAGACATGATTATGTCCTCATGGCAATAGATTATTTTACTAAGTGGGTGGAAGCCATCCCAACCAAGCATGCTACGTCTGAAGTGGTATGGAGCTTTCTCAAAGAAAATATCATCTCCAGGTTTGGGGTCCCACTAAAGATCATAACAGATAATGCGGCTTATTTTTCATCGCATGAAATTACTCAATTCTATTTTTATTATGGGATTACCTTATCCCATACTTACAATTATTTCTCTCAAAGAAATGGCCAAGCAGAATCGAGTAACAAGAACCTGGTCACTATTATCAAAAAGTTGGTGGACGACAATCAGAGAACATGGCACAAAGCATTGTATGATGCTTTGTGGGTAGATAGAATAACACCCAAAAAGGCTATACGTATGTCCCCTTTCTAGCTTCTTTATGGTTTAAATGCAAAAATCCCCATTACCCTTGAACTGCCAGCACTCAAGTTAACTAAAGCAATCAAAGACTCAACCTTCGAAAGCTTGATAGACAAAAAAATCATGTGTCTAAACGAGCTGAATGAGCACTAATTTATGGTAATATATCGAATTAAAGAACATCAGAACTAGATGAAGGCACTCTTTGATAAGAAAGCTAAAGTTTGCAAATTCCAAGTCAGAGATCAAGTCTTGTTGTGGGACAAGAGGCGAGAACCAAAAGGGATGCACAGAAAATTTGACTCCCTATAGAGAGGCCCATTCACCATTCAATAGCTCTGTGGTGAGGCTAGCTTCTTGCTGGAGTACCAAGATGGAACACCATTTGCACTACCTCACAGCGGACAACATCTGAAGCTATTCAATCCTTGAGACTTGGAGAAGTTCATTTGTATATATGTATAGTTTTTATGTTTTGTCTATTTTTCTTTCATTTTTTTGGCCTGACCCCGTAGCCCAATAGCTTGGATGAAGGCACTTAGAGACTGGTTTCTACTCCCGCTAATAAATTTGATTAACAAAAGTTCTCCAGCAGGAGTCCGCTGTTGTTTCCAAAATTAGATTAGCCCATTTTTGGGAACAACCCCCTACAAAACTTGTCTATCTCATCTTTTGTCTCTCTAAGTTTATTTTCGAGATGGATTTTGAATTCATTCTCATCTTGGCCGAGGAACGCGAGAGTAACCACGATCTCGTTGTGACCAAGGAACCCCTCCCCTAGACTGCCTCTTCCAGAGTTGGTCTTTTTTTCTTTCTATGCACGAGTGGCAAATTTTGCCGTCAGTGCATTCTGACCCTTTGAAAGCAAGGGCAGAAATTTTTGCTGCCCCTGCATTTTTCTTGCAAGGGCAGCAAATTTTTTTGCCCTTACATCTTGACCTGCAAGGGTGTCAAAATTTGCTACCCCTGTATTTGGACCCACGAAGACATGCAAGGGCGGCAAATTTTGCCACCAGAGCATGCCTCAGTTTCCATGCACAACATTTATTACCACACACGATGGGTTGTTAGGGTCAATTTTTACCCCATGTAAACTGATTTGAACCTCATTTCTTCTCATTGCTTCTTCTTCTCCTCCTGCCCTTCGTGTCTGGATGATCTAGCGAGTGATTTAAAGCACATTTTTGTAGATTCGAGCTTGTGGCATGCACAGTTTTCTAGGTAGGTCCCGTTCTTTGAATTTATTTTGCTTTTTTCTTTGTTTTTCCTTAGTTTTTTATTCTTTTTATCATTTTTTAGGTTATTATGAAGTTTTATCCCTTCAAGGATGGCTAAAAATGCTGTCCCTCTCCATCCCCTACGGGTTTTCATTGCAAAACCTATAAGGGCAGCCATTTTCACCATCCATGTGTCTCGTTCCCCCTTCCCCATGCACCCTCTCATGCACAAGCAACGAATTTAGCCACTCGTGCATGTTCCTTACCCCACATGCATCTGAGGTGAATATCACCGCCAAAGCATTTCTAGTCTGTAGGGGCGACGAAATTCACCGCCCCTACCCTTGCCTTTTCGAACTGCAGGGGTGGTGAAATTTGCCACCCGTGTAGGTCATCACTACAGGGGCAGCAAATTTCACCACCCTTGCATCTTTTTCCTTCAACTTATAGGGGCAACAAATTTTTGCCACCCGTGCATCTCTCCCTCAGATTTTCCTAACTCCAGAGGATTTTCTGTGTTGACTTTTTCTTTCCCTTTCTTTCTCATTTTTTGGTCCTTTCTTCCACCTGGCCTTTTTAAGTGACCCCCGTTGACCATGATCACTTAAATTTCACTTTCCCCTTTCATCCACTCTTTTCTAATCTTGCAATCATGTTTGTAGTACCTTTAGAGAGCTCTTGCTCATCAGCACCTATCCGACCAAAACCAGTTCCCATGTCTGAAGCATCTCTAAAAAAAGTGAAGACCATGAAGTACAAGTATCAGGGCATCTTCCCGCTCACGTCGGTCTCCTCGAATGTCAACGACATCCAGGACACCAAGATCGGCCACATGGACATGGCTGAATTCCTAGCATGAACAAAGGCAATGAATCCAAGCACCGAGATGAAGAGGATTGTCAAAAGTAACATCTACCTGGTGGCCACTTTTCCAGTAGCAGCACATCACACTGAGTTTGTTCTCCAATGTGCTCACCTCTACAACAAAGAGACCAGGTCGGTCTCAGATGCCAGTGGCAACATGGTGATTCGATTGGACCCTGAATTTATTGATAAAGTTTTCATGTGCCCTCCGGCCACTGAAGTAACCAAGATTGACTTCATGAACGCTCAGAAAGAATATGATAAAGACCCTGAGAGGGCGAAGAAATCCATGAATTAAAAATGGCTAAAAACCCCTAAGAACAGCTTATCAAGATGGCCACAAAACTTACCGAGGAGTGACTTCATTGAGGAGGTTGGTGACTTGATCACCCTTCTCAATAGGGTATGAGGCCTCCCATCCTCTTCACTATTTCATGAATGGATGTATCCATTCATTAAAATCATCCTCCAAGGCAAACAGGTCATCTTTTGGGGAGAGCAGATCATTAATGCTCTTCATGAATAGCTAACCAAGGTGCAGACCTCCTACAAGTTCTATATGACTTCGTACCTTGTGTACATAGCTGCTGCAATGCAGACTTTTACAGGCTTAACCACAGAGGGGGATAGAAAGACAACCCCAGTGTACTCATATTACCCTCATTTGACTCTGTAAGGATCGACCCACCACTTTAAGAGGGTAAATGATGCCTTTTTTGCCACATTTCTATGCCTCTTCAACCCTCAGCTTGAGCAAAAGAGAGTATCAGACGAGGCCTAGATAGTGGTTAATGATTACAGCTGCATGTTCCTGCAATTCCCCACCTTCTACTATCTTTGGGTTGGCTTTTTCCAAGGCTACCCCTACATGCTCCCCAAGTTCCCTTCAGATAAGCTAGTACTAATGGAACTTTATTGATAACTGATTGTCATGTATACCAGACAAATGGAGCTGAAGAAACTAGGTTTTAGGTTTCTAATCAAGATTGGTAGATACTCCATTGCAACAGCAACCAAAGCCAAGGTCATGAAAACTAAAATGCAGATGGTCACTCTAAGACCATTTAAGAGAAGAGAAAAATTTAACTACAGGGGCGAAAGACAAAATCAGAAGGAAAACTCAATTTCGTGAGCCCATGATTGAGGATGTCTGGATCGACCTAAGAACGGCTAAAGAAATTAGGAAAATAGACTTCTGCAGGCTGACCCTAGAGTAGATCAAATATTTGGGACTTGCAGAGATCCCCTCTGGCCTGATCGATGATAAAAATGTTATCAATAGCAAATATCTAGCATAAAAGGTTGATGGTTCCCCTCTTCCTCCAACACAGTGGTCTCAAAAGGAGCTGACTTCTTTGAGGAAAAGATTCGAACCAATATTGGCTAACACCAATGATTGGTTAGCAGCCAAAGGGATCATCCTAAAAGAATTTGTCACAGGATTTGAGGCTGAATATCAAGCAAAGATGAAGAAGAAGGTAGAAAACAAAACTAAAAATAAAGGTGATGTACCTTCCCCTTTTAGGCCTCACAAGCCTAGAATCATCTTTATATCTAAGAAGCCAAAGACTACAAAAGAGCCTAAAGCGGCAGCAAAAAGAACCAAAGAGCAGAGTCCTCAGGCATAGGCAACCCAGCCAATGGAGATAGATGATCAACCATCAGGGCAACCAAGCACTGGACCTCCACTCTCACTAGAAGAAGCACAGTCGCTCAAGAGCGTCTCTCCTTCTTCTCCTCAGTCTTCTGTGGTGCCCTCTTCTCCTATCTCTCCAATTAGTGTTCCCTCTTTTGGAGCTGCCTCTCCTCCCAGAGTCATATTCGACAATCCTCAGGGTGCTTTTGGAGGTTCTCTTCGCTCTTCTGGTTCCATTCCAAGTCTATCATCTCCTTCCTTCAACTTGGCAGCAAGTTCTACACAAGAGCCAAAATCAGTGGTTGGTATAGTTTCGTCGGTTACTCTAACTACAATTACTGTCACCACTAGCAGTGTAGAAGCTGCCATAGTAACACCAATAGAGGGAACCATTACCACAGCAGGTACTTCTCTCCCACCCTGGATGTCAGCATTCACCCCCCAAAAGAAAGAAGTTGGACATCTCTCCAAATGAATTTGACTTTGGCAAAATAGTGCCAGTGAAAGCTAAAGCTCCTAAGAGGCCAAGAATCCTCTCGAAATTGGTTGAGGAAAAAGGGCAAAAATTTTTGGAAATGGCCAGGCCTCCACAGGATGTAACCCTTGAGGGTTTCGAGATGAGCAGCTATTCCATATCTCATGTTGAACTTGGCAAAGTTACTCACGAAGGGGCGAAAAGTGATCTTCAGGCTGCTATGGACATCATGGTCCAAAAATTTGATCGAGAGAAGGAGATGAAAGATTATTACAAGGCCAAAACAAAGCAGCTAACGGTAGTAATAAGAAGGTTCACCCTTCCCCTTGAAGCAGCAACTCCAGAGGCCTTCTCCGTAGATGACCTAGTCATTCAAAAAGCAGAAAAGACTTATTTGAAGGGAAAAGTACTAGAGGATTATATTGAAAGAATGCACACTCAGGAAGTTTCTTTGCTATCAGAGGTTGCAAAAAGGATGGGTAATATGAGAAAGGTAAAAGCAGAGGTAGATGACTTTGTCTCCCTTATTTATCAAGAGATTGATAGCTCAAAAAAGGCTCTTAGCAAATGGAAGGAGATGAAAGATCTAAAGAAAAGCACCCTGATATCTATCGGTGTTATCTCCAACAAGGAATCTTATGTTGAAATCAAGGAGTCACTGATTTTCAAGATTCAGGTACTCAAAGATTTAATTGATGATCTCAAAGCTTTCAAGGAGGCTAGTGAGAAGAGTGACCTGAGCCTGTTGAATAAACTAGAAGAGCTACCATGCAACCTGACCTTTAAGGACAATCAGTTCCTTTCGGTAGAAGAAATGATTTAGAATTTCAAAGAGATGATTTAGAGAGATTTTGAAGAAAAATCCTTCTCAATGTCTTATGTGGACAATATTCTAGATGCTCAGTTAACTTTGAAAAATCTAAAATCTAGGTTAACTGGTCACACTAAGGCCATCACAACATTGAAGGACGTGTTAATCAGAGCCAAAATCATCTCCAAGAACATGATTACACCAGACAGCATAGGAATTTAGGCGTTCATCAATATGTATGATGCCTATATGAAAAAATCTGGCAGCAAGAACTGAATTTCTCCCCTTCTTTCTTCTTCTCTCCTTATGCACTTCTATTTTGTGGAAAGTGCATGCAATTTTGTAAGATGTAATTACATGTAAATATTTTGAAAAAATATCTCAAATTCAAAGATGAGTCATCTTTGACCGAGATATTTTTGTATTTTATTATTTTCTGGTTTTTGAGGATTTTCTCCCTATATATAGTGGAGACCTCATTTGTAAATGATCTTGAAAAAATTAATAGCAAACACTTTGCTGAAATTGAAGCAACTTTTGAGACTTTGTGCTCAAATTTGTAAATCATATTTTGTTGAATGAATGAGAAGCAGGTTATTTTAGACTTTGTGTTGAGATTGTCTGTGTTATTTAGGAAATAGTTTTTATGTCCTTTTTCCTAGTAATATCTTATTTATCTGATTTAATAAGCAAAGTGGGTGTGCTTATATTATCTAAGAGTGTTTCTAAATGTAGAGGATAGACTTTGAGCTTCTTTTATCTTTGAGATTCAGTTATCTTTTGTAGTTTCAGGCGGAGACTTTGTGCTTTTTTTATTCTATGATTACGTTTGTTTCGAATCGGTGAAAGAAGCTATGGAAGACTTTGTGCTTATGTGAGTGTTCTTGTGGACTTTGTTACCTCAGGTGATCTCCTGCTCTCCATTTGATACCATTCCTGAAAGAAGAGGAGTGTTGTTAGCTATAGACCAGGATTTCACTCTTTTGTTCTTTGTACATTACCTCTAAAAAAAGAGAGGTAGATGCTGTTATACCACCCCATGTGTTATTTTTTGCTTAATTATATATATGCATATAGCACGTGAATATTTATAGAGAACCTCCCCTTGATGAGAGGAGAGATTTACTTCGTAAAGATCTGGTAAACTCATACTTTTTGTGGTGTAAATCTCCCTATGTTATGGTTGATATACCCATTTTGTCATCAGTTAGTTGATGACAAAATATTCACCCAACAGAGACAACCTAACCAAGGACAGTTAATGCAAGACCAACTCCTAATCCTTGGATGATTCCATGAGCAGCTCAAATAGTACCACAAAGTTAGGGATAGCCACCTTGGGCCCCTCAACCCACATGGCATCCTTAGGATTGGGAAATTCAATCTTGGTATACTCAAAGACATCAACAACCTTGGATTGGTCAAGGAAATCCTTATGCTTGGCCACAACCTAGATGGAGCCCTAGCAATTATGTGTAAAGAAAAATATATCCAAATCAGAACCAACAAGCCATAATGGGACCTCTAGCACAAAATTCATAGATAAAAAACATAGTCCAAACCTAAATGCCAACACAACCAGTAGCAAACCCAAGAAACAAGCAAACAACTCTTGTATATGAAATAGAACTAGAAAAATTAGTTGATTTAAATACAATGGATTGTAAAAACATTCAAATCGGATCTGGAAAAATAGTTAGCAGTCCATCTGTTGTGATCACTGAGATGATAGAAGAAGCTAAAACCCCTAGCACAATAACACCTAAGGAAGATGACAAATAAAAAGATAAGGAATCAGAAAGAAATTCTATTGAGATTCCATTTCTCGAAAGACTTAAAGAAACCATAGAACTTAAGGAATCTAAATTGGTGCAAGAACTAAGAAGATTGAATATTGAAATACCATTGTTATAAGCAATTAATATATTCTAGAGTTGAAAAAGTTAATCAAATTATTATGTTTTAAAAAATCTAGAAGAAAGAAGTAGTACCCCATGACTATTCAGGTAGACAGGAAACTCGTTGATTTATTAGCAGAAAAACTCCTACTACCTAAATATGGAGATCCTGGAAGCCCTGTTATTTATGTTTCTATAGGGAATAAGGATATACATAACACTTTAATTGATTTGGGTGTAACTATCAATGTAATGATAGTGGACACTTTGAAAACATTACCATTAATAGGCATACAACCTACTAATACCATATTGCAGATGGCAGATCAGTCTATAGCAAAACCAAAAGGAGTTATTGAAGATGTGGCAGTAATGGTGGAATCATGGAAATATCCAGTTGACTTCCTTATATTGCAGCCAAAAATTAAAACACTTGGTTATCTCATTATTTTGGGGAGACCATGGTTAGCTACAGTTGTTGCTTTAATTGATTGCAGTTCAAGTGATATGACTATTTCAAATGGTAAGAATTCTAAGCAAATTTCATTATATCTATTTGAATGACCTTTTATTGATAATCAAACAAAATTATGGGTTGATAATCCTGATATTAATGACCAAAATCTATCTTCTTTGGCTATAATAACATTGCAAGATCATGTACGGGAAATAGATGATATGGTTAATCATTCATTAAATGGACATCAATCATCATTGGAGCAGTTAGGATTAGTTACAGAACCATCATAGTTAGTTCCAAAACCATCACAGTTAGTTCCAAAACCATTACATTTAGTTCTAAAACCATCACATTTAGTTTCAGAACCGCACCAATTCTCTGCAAGTTAGGATAACTTCGCTCTAGAGGAATGCAATTTCTCTTGGGGAGAGGAAGGATCTGTAGCATACAATTTATAGATATTAGGTAATGGTGAAGAATTTTTGGAAAATAGCAGTAATGAGGAGTTTGATCTACAGCAAGATAAGTATCATAACTCTTCCTATTGTCCTTTGTCCAACATTCTTTCTCTAGGAACTTTCGAAGATGTTACTACATATCATATATTATTACCACATGCCTATCCACTAAACACCTTAATGGAACCCTTTCAAAAAATCAGTTCATCATATCCTAGAACCAAACATATTGAGATTCAACCAATAATTTTTTTGAATATTAATAGCTGGTTAAAGAATGATGAAGAAGCCAAACTATTTGATGTTCTGAAGGATCATACTAAAGTGTTTGCTTGGGACTATAGAGATGTGAAAAGAATTCATCTAAGTATCAACACTCATCACTTTTATGCTAAAAATATTAGACCAGTTAGGTAACCTCAGAGAAGGATTAATCTAGCCTTAAGGGATATAGTCAAACAAGAAATTGAAAAACTATTACAAGTAGGTTTTATCTACCCTATCTCAGATAGCCAGTGGGTGTCTCCTCTTGTAATTGTCATTAAAAAGAGCAAAAAATTGAGAATTTGTGTTGACTATAGGGAACTAAACAAAGCCACCCTGCAAGATTATTTTCCCTTACCATTCATAGATTAAGCCTTAGACAACCTTTCAAGTAAATAGTACTTTTCCTTCTTAGATGGATTTAATGGATACAATCAAATCAAAATTGCTACTAAAGATCAGGACAAAACTACATTTACTTGTCCATGGGGTACCTTTGCTTATAGGGTATTTCCATTTGGACTATGTAATGCTCCAACAACCTTTAAAAGAGCTGTATTAGCAATTTTTGCATACCTAACAAATGACTGTGTGGAGGTATACATGGATGACTTTATTGTGTATGGAGATACATTTGACGATGCCTTAAAAAATTTGGATAGAGTATTAACAAGATGTGAACAACATCACTTGTCTCTTAGTCATTAGAAATGTTTGATGATGGTTGATGAAGGGATCGTATTAGGGAACCATATTTTAAAAAGAGGAATTCAAGTTGACCAAAACAAAATCAAGATTATTTCAGACTTGCCTATTCCATAAACTCCCATAGATATCAAATTATTCTTAGGACATGCTAGATACTATAGGTTTTTTATCAAGGATTCTAGTAAAATTACTACCCCCATGTTTAAATTGCTTACCAAGGATTGTGAATTTCTTTGGGATGAACAGTGTCAACATGCTTTTGAAGAAATTAAAGAGAAATTAGTAACTGCCCTAATATTGCAAGGACCTAATTGGGAGAAATATTTTCACATCCAAACTGATGCTTCAAATACCTCAATTGATGCATTTTTAGGACAGCGAGATGAAGAAAGAAGAATGTATGCTATTTAATATCTCAATAAAAATCTTACTCCCACTGAAAGAAATTACACTACCACTGAAAAAGAATTTCTGGCTGTGATCTATACAATCAATAAATTTAGACATTACATTATAGGGTACAAGATATTTATACATATAGATCACTCATCAATTAAATATTTAATGAAAAAACCCATGGTTGGATGTAGAATAATTATATGGCCATTACTTCTACAATAATTTGATATTACCATTGTGGACAATCCAGGCAAATCTAATGTGGTGGCTGATTTCTTGTCAAGATTGACTAGTACAGGGGAGTAGGATCCAGTCAAGGATAACTTTTCAGATGAACAATTGTTTGTTATTTCAGCTAACACACCATGGTTTATTGACATGGATAATTATCTTGAAACAAGGAAGTTTTCTCCTTCTTTCACTAAAAAACAAATAAAAAAATTAATCAAAACTAGTGCACAGTTCAAGTGGTTAAATGGAATGCTATTTAAATGTGGTCCTGATTTGGTTTTACGTAGGTGTGTAAGAGAAGATGAAATTTTTGACATCCTTTGGGTATGTCATGATGAACCAAGTGGAGGACACTATTCAGTAAAAATAACAACTCACAAGATACTTGGCACTGGTTACTATTGGCCATCTCTGTACAAAGATGTGAAGAGATATATCAAGCGGTGTGATCCTTGTCAAAGGATGGGACAACCAACCATTACTAATGAAATGAGTCTACAACCACAAGTAGTGATTGAACCATTTGAGAGATGGGGATTGGATTTTGTTGGACCTTTTAATCCTCCATCACAAGGAAAAGAGCACATTCTTGTGTGTATTGATTATGCAACAAAATAGGCAGAAGTGCAAGCTTTAACAAATGTCATTGAAGAAGCAATTGCTAATTTTCTTTGGCATAGAATTATGGTAAAGTTTGGAGCACCAAGAAGCCTAGTTTTAGACTAGGGACCACAATTTATGTCCAATATGATCCAGGATTTCACAATGTATTATCAGATCAATCATAGGAAGTCATCTCCCTATCACCCATAAACAAATGGACAAGTTGAAGTAACAAATAGAGAATTAAAAAACATCCTCACTAAAATAGTTGAAGTTGAAAGAAGAGATTGGGTAAAAATACTACCTGAAGCTGTTTAGGCTTACAATACAACTTGGAAAACCACAATAGGGTTTCGCCATATGAGTTAGTCTATGGGAAAAAGCCCTTGTTGCCTATTGAGTTTGAACTACAGACATTGAGGATAGCAACTAATGTGGGAATTAAATTAGATATAGCTCAAAAGGAGCAAATCTTTCAACTCAATGAATTAGATGAATTTAGAATAGAAACACTTCATCAGATAGAGATAATCCAAGGTCAAAGGAAGCAATGGCATGATTCACATATTAAGGAAAGACAATTCAAATTAGGAGACTTGGCATTACTATTTGATTCTAAGTACCAAAAATTCAAAGGTAAATTAAGAACTAGATGGTTGGGACCTTACCAGATCAAGCAGATATTTGACAATGGTTCTATCTAGTTACTTCCTATTGATGGTAGTAGAAGAATACTCTTGGTCAATGGACACAGGCTAAAACTTTATAGGAAGCCTCCTACTAAGGATGAATTCTTGAAGTATATTGAAGCAAACAAGGAATTTGATCATATGGAAGAACCTAGTTCTTCCAAAATGATCAAATAATCAGATGAAGAGATCCAAAATAAAGGGAAGAGAATGAAAACCAATAAATGGCATTCTCTTCCAAAATAAAAAAGGAAGAGAATGAAAACCAGTAAATGGCATTCTCTTCCAAAAAAAATAAAAAATCAGAGATCAATTGAAAATCAATGATGACGGTTGATCTTCTCAAATAAGTGGCTAATTCAAATAAAACTTTTTTTGAATTCTAACTATTATTTAACCATTTGTCAAGGATGATGTGTCAGCATGATGGAGGGATTACATCATCAAGGATGGTAATTATGCTTTTAACTTGTTAAAGGTTTAATGAAAGTTTACATGTGTGATTAGACTTGATTTAGAAAGATTAGTATGATGAGTCATCTATTATACATCATGGTTAAATATGCAAAATCATGAGAAGGATATTGATGATGAAATGAGTTCGTGGATAGACATAAATAATTATTCTTATGATTGAAGCAACTAAATCTACTATTTTTGTAGCTGAGTACAGTAGTTTTGCAGCTGAAATTGATAAGTTCTACAATTGAGTACAGTAATTTCATAACTAAATTCACCAAATCAACAACTAAATTTGCTAGTTCTGCAATCAAAATCATCAATTCCACCGAGACGAGAAGCAATTTTCAGCTAACCTATGAAAGATTCAAAGAAGAATGAATCATGGGAATAAAAAAAAAGTCAGAACTAGATGATGATACCCAACTCCTTGCAGATGAAGAAGTAGCAAATATCTTTCAACAAGCAGGATGGCTAGAGTTTCTGAAGAAATTTCCCAAATACAATGATGAACTGGTAAGAGAATTTATTATCAATTTAGAGCAAACAAGGAAAAATATTAGGAAGGTTTTCATTCCTTTTTCTGTGAATATCATAAGTGAGATGTCTGGAATATTGATAATTCATGCTCCAAACCCTGTCAAAGGGACATTGAAAGACTTGGCTGAAACGCCATTGAAAGAAGGGGAAGCTGAACCCCAATATATTTATAATACAAAGAAAATCATCAAAGGAGTTAAGAGGGCCAACTTTCCCAAACCCTTTGATAGATTAGTATTCTAGATAGATTTAACCTATGATGGACAATTTGGGACAGTAAGAAAAGAAGTCCTAAAAATCCTTATACACCTCAGATATGGAGCCAAAAAACTAGAATATATAGTAAACCTTCCAGGGTTTCTTTTTGACTCCATCCATACCATGGCCCAGAGGTATTATTGGGGTGTATGAACAATTAGATATCACGGGTTAGTGCATTTAGTATGCCAACACCATTTCATTTTCAAGAAAAATGGGGAAGAAATGTGGGACAAATTTTTTGGCAAATTTGGACAAAACCTTGGTATGCCCAGAAGAACAATAGCAACTCCTCCTGCTCCTTTAGTTCATTTAAAAATTGCTACCATTGCTGAAGAAAAGAAAAGATTAGGGGAAGAGGAAATACCAACAAGAAGAAAATCTGAAAGGAAAGTTAAAATTGTAGACCTTACTGTACTTTCTCAAGCCATTTCTTCTTTTTCTAAGGTTATAGAAGAACTGGTACCTATCTCTAATAATGACAGTACACCTAGGCCTGAGCCAAAGGTGAAAACCAGAAGAAGTTATAAGAGGAGACCTATGTCTTCACATTTTGAGGCTCCTCAAGAAAGAAAATGTCATAAAAAGTCTAAAGAAAGTTCAGAGGAGCTGGAAGAACAAGAAAGGCTAGAAATTGAAGCTGCTAATATTTTGGGCAGCATGGCCATGACTCCTCCTGAACCAAGCTAACCAAAAAAGGAAAAAGAAGATGAAAGATTTGAGGAGCTAGTTTTCCAAGAAATAAGTGAGACTGTAGCACCATCACATGTAGAAGATGAATAAGCATCTTGGAGAAGGAAAGGGAAATCCCCTATGGTGGAAGAGGAATGCTTAACTCTCCAAGAACTTTCAAAAAAAGAACAAAACTAGCAGATTAAACAAGCTCTATTTTTGTCTAGAGTAGAACTCATTATCAAAAAAAAGGATGAGGAATTTAACTTACTCAAACTCAAGTTAGAACAAAAGGAAATGCTTCTTGCAGAATTAACAAACCAGTTCACAGCCAAGAATGAGGAATTAGTAGAAATTAAAAGGCAACTAATGGAAAATAAGGAAAAATGTACAAGACAGACCTCTATGTCAATAGTCTCTGCATAAATTGAATTGACTTATTTTCCACTCAAGCAGTTATGGGATGACACATGCAGAGAACTTAGTGAAATCAAAGCCTCCAATACAGACTTGAAAGGCAAACTGGCAAAAGAAGAGAAAGCAAGGAAGGAATGGGAAGACACATTTTTCAAGGAGGAAAATGATAAGTATAAATGTCTTGTGAAAATACAAATAGTTTGTATGATGAGTGAGAAGTTGCTTGCGTGCAGAAGACCTTCTCCTATTTATAGCATGTTTTTAGAGGAATAATTCATTTGCTAGTAGTTGGCAAGGATAGCATGTGGCCTTCCACATGAAATAAAATATGAAGCTGATTTTTCGGCCACCTACTCCTTAGCTAATACAAAACATAAAAACTTTCTTTGTGAATTTTACCTCTGCAATTTTATGCTAAAAAGAAATACAAGTTTTATGATCAATTTGTATGTAGAAGAAAGCTAGATTAACGCATTTGTCTCTGTTCTTCAAAATCAGATTGCATGGAAAGAAAGGGAGTTAGAGCATTAGTCAAAGGCTAGTTCATCCGGTCTCTATATGAGAATTCATTATGGTAATCCATCCACGTTTGCTACATATTTCCAATCCCATGTATTTAATGCTAAATTCAAGGGACCTTATCTTTTCAGTTTACAACAAATCATGGATGTCTTCACCTCCTATGAAAGGGCAAATTTTGATAATATCTATGCTTCATGTTTAAAAAGATGGGAATTTCTCTCAGTGGCATTGAAAAGAAGGAAAGTAATATCCCCTTCAAATTTGATCTAGAGATTATAAAGGGCAAAAGCTTTATGCACAATAATTCCCTAAATCAATGAAACTCCCCTGAGCATATGGATAGGAATGCGGACAAGGCCACCTCTACTTCTCACCCCCATATCTCCTTGGCAAAATAAAGAACCTCAACATCCCACTCAATTTGACGAATGGAAAAGAAAAGTAGAAGCAAGAGCAGGGTATACTACTTCTAAGTCAAAGCATTGGGATATTTAGTTTTAGCCATTTGATCTAAGTAATCAAATGGAATGCAAGATATACAATCCTGAATTTGAAGAATGAAGTTTGTAAAGGGACTTACAAACAAGTATGGGGGAAGTGATGAGGCCAAGATATGCCCAATAAATGTATAATAAATGACCTCATCTTACTCTCTCTTCCTATTAAGTTTGATTGTATTTTGTAACTTTTATTTTGATCTGAGATGAGTTAAGATGTGATTATCCATCTTTTGTTGATGTGACTCTAACATTTTAAAATATCTGTAATTCCTAACAAGTGTGTTGGAAAATTCTAGTTTTACAATGAAAATAGGTCATCATCAGGCTAAAGACAAAATATGAAGTGGATTGCATGTTTTTGGAAGCATTAGACTCAATTTAGATTAGTTCCAGAACCTATAGAATATATTCTAGAATCATCATAGTTAGTTCTGAAACCTACAAAATTTGTTCCAAAAACATCATAGTTAATTTTGACACTTCACCATACTATTTCAAGTCATCACATTTTTGGACTTAGCTCCCTAACTCTATATTTAACTCGGGTACTCTTATAGATAAGCTACAAAACTTTTATAGCTAGATATGGAACTAATGAGGATCTATTCCAAATGGCTGGGGATCTATCGGATCAATGATCCCATTAAATCAGGAATAGATTCTTGATTTTCCAAACTTGAAGAATCAAGACATCACATAGCTGGACATCCAGCTACATCTTGATTCAGTATCTATTTTGGGTATGATTTAGTTCCATCGTATCTATGAAACAGTTACAACCATCAAAGCATCTATATATACAGACCTAAGAATATAGAAGAGAAGAGATATAATATAGAATATAAAGAGAAAAGGATAGATTAGTACATTTGTAATACAAAACATTTTATCAATGAAATAGCCATTTCTATTTTGAAAGTAAATTAAATTGTTCAAATCCTGTTCTAGGTGGAGCAAGGGCCCACTCCTCCAAAGAACCAGGATCTTCATTTTTGTCGGTATTTATATTTATATTCACAAAAGTAAATAGGTAATTCTATTAAATTTATAAATGCTTCCAACTCCTTAAAGTTAAGATTTGTTGTAAATTTGTTCCTATATTTTTTTTAGACTAAATTTTCATTTCTACAATGTGTGTTTGTTTCCAACAATCTATTTTTATTTCTGCAATGTGTGTTTGTTTTTCAGCAATCAATTTCATTTCTGCAATGTTTGTTTATTTCCAGCAGATTTGCATAGTTTCATTCCAATAAGGTTTTAACCAAGAAATCCTTAAGACATTAAAAACCCCCCAAAACAATAAAAATACAAATACCTCCATTCAATTACTAAATCACTATGATTCCTCTTGTTGCATATAGCTTTAGACACAGCCCTGGTTAAATATGACATCAACAATAAGTTGATTAAATGAAGGGGATGATGACACCCATCAATATTATAGTCTTATACACTTTAAAAATACCAATCATGTTTCAACCCTTTAATTCAAGACCTTTATGATTGTGGAAGGCTTGTGTTCACCATCTCACTATGCTAAACTACTTATCTTATAGTCTGACCCTGATATTATGATTACCCAGATCACCTATAACTTATATTCTACATAAAACCTTATTTATTTTCTACTCAGATAGTTACATATCCTTAGTAAAGTCTATATCCTATGGGGCACTACCATCTATATTAGGACACTACCATCAATGCTAGTGTCCCAAATCTGATGCTAGTGTCCATACCTTCTAAATAATCAAAATTTTAAATATTTTAAAATGTATGGGTTAGCTTATGGTAGTCCTTTAACCTTTCCATGATATCATTTCAAAAGGTGTGGTATAAATACAAGTAAAATATCATTAATTATGACAACTATCAATCATCAAGAAAGCTCACATTACACTACTAAAATTCATTTTCACAACTAAGCTATACTTCTCTATTATTTCCTATTTCCAAATAAATCATAGGAGTAGTCTTCTTATAGGTCTAATTCATTCAAAGAAAATACCATGATTAGTATTTTTAAATTTATAAGCTATATCACTAGATACACTCGCATATAGCATATTTCATAATTATTCATAAACAAACCCACATAAAAAAGATAACTACATTGGTCTAAATCCCTCTTTAGAATATATGGCTATGTAGGTAGTGTTAATTGATATAGGGGTATTTGAGGTCAGCCCACTTAAATTAGAGGACCCATGTTTTCAAGGTGAAAATCCCTAATTAGAGGACCTAGGGTATTGAACTAAATACTAACTTCGGGAACCTATACACATGATCCAAATAGAGAATCTACAAGGTGATAAGGATACCTAATAGGTAAAAATGACGGTTCTAGTAAAGAGTTTATATTTAAGGTAGAATAAAACATAAATATGAGGATAATAACATCGACAATAGTGTCTAAAGTTTTATGGTAGGGTCTAGGTTGATAGAAGGCTAATTTATAGAATTTGATGAATCAAAGAACATCATTCTACCTTCTTATACACCTGCACCTATCAGATCTACCTACATATCATTTAATAATCTTAGTATCATTTCTCCTTCATATTTCAAAATTTACAATATTTGGCATTGTACTTTTATATATTCAACATATTATCAGATTCAACATATTTATCATAATATTACAAAATAGAATTTATTTAATTATACTAATTTTAAAATAACTTATTCTAATTTGATTGGGTTATTCCCCCTAACTCTTTCCAAAAATGGTTAAATAAAAAGGAAGAAATGAAATCAAAATTTCAAGTTTAGCCCTTATATTCCATGCCATTTTAGTAGAGCAATAAATTAGTGAAATTAGTGAAATTCAAACCTTAAAAAAGGTTCATTCTTCTGAATAAAAATGGCTTTAAATTATTTAGTTATTTTAATTTAAAATCTCAGAATAATTCATGTTATTAGTCTTTCTTAGATTTGATGACATGAGCTAATATTAAAAGGTCTATTAATGTCATTCACCAGATGGATCTCTTACCATTGGATTAAAATGGAATCCATCAAATCCATTGGTTTCAACTAAAGATTTATTAAAATCTAAATGAATTACAATTTCAAGAGTCATATCATGGTTGAAAATTCAATGGACACATGACATGCATGATTTGTCTTGATAAATAATCTCAACCCATTATATCTGAAGCTAAAGGAAGAAGTTTCATTAGTTGAGAAGGGTCTTGATAAATAATCTCAAACCATTATATCTGCAGCTAAAGGAAGAAGTTCCATTAGTTGAGAAGGAAAATGGTGGAGCCCATGAATTATTTAATTCATAATATTTTCTTGGGAAAAATATTATAAGGGAAAAAATAAGAGATATCTCCAACTGTTGATCTCATTAATTTCCTATAGTGTGAGATATAAGACACATGGAAAAGAAGATCCATTTTAAAAAGAATAGATGGCATCAACATATAAGATCAACTTTGATTGTTAGATCTGTCACACTCATATTCAATCATCGATCTTTAAAGGCTTAAATCATAAAGTTAAAGATCTAAATTAGATCTCTAACCATTTATATTTATAAGATACAATGACATGAGTTATTTTGTAAATAAAATCTAGCATCATATCATAAAATAAACTCAAGTTGTTAGATCAAGCCCAGTTGCATGCATTTCTTATGGTCTGATCAACTAAAGGAGACCACAATCCTCAACTCACATATGAAGCTTCTAAGAGAATAAATGAATAAATATTGAGTGAAAAAAACACAAGTATTCAAGTAAAATATAGATCCCAAGCTTAGAAAGAGAGTATTAGCTATAAATGTGAATTTAAATGTTTGTAAATCAACCTAGAGATGGAAACTAATTGCAAAAATTACTTGCATGAGGAAGAAAAAAAGGTGTTGTGGATAATGCAAAACCCAAATCCTTGATTTTTTATTTCCATATCTAAAATACAATGGTGGGGATGCCACATTAGATGAATCAATATTTTATATACTCCTATGTCCAATTGATACAAAGATTATGAGATTGACATTTTATAGACACACTATCCTTGAGAGCTACTAAAATATTGAGAATTCTCACCTAGGTTAAATAAATTCTTAGTGTATGTAAAGGGAAATGCAATTGATCTTTAAATAAATTCTATTTCAGAGAAGATAAATCATACTTACACTTTTGATTATTGATACATTAGATATTATGGGTCATGACCAAAATGGATACGCTAAACCTAGCCAAGGGATCTCTTACCACATTAATATGACTAGAGATGGTTCCAAAGCCTCCAGTCAAGCAAAACTATGCAATAAACCTATCGAGGTCCTATGTTTTCATATTCACAAAATTAAATGATAAGTAAAATAAAATTCTAATCTAATGCTCACCAAAGCTTGTGGCACAAAGTGGGGGTAATAAATATTAAAAGTAAAAATGCATAGAAGACATATACTCACATCAATGTAATGGAATCCTAATACATGGGAGAGAAGTAGAAATACATATCTATCTACTCTTAAAAAGCAAGAACAAAGTTAGGAATACTTACCTTTGAAGATGAACCCGATGAGACTCAATATCTCCCTTGGCCAAGGTGATTCATAAGAGATTGTTGTGGTATGTAGGGATGACAAAGATAAATCAACTCTAGGCTATAAAACCTATCAATTCATCTAAAAGACTTCTCCACAAGATAAGATCTGCATATCTAAAAAAATTATGAAACCCTAAACTATACTCCTCGACTAGAATGGTGGATAAGTATATGTGCAATATATATCTATTCTTCTTCTCTTCTCTTCCTAAATGATGAAATAAGTGTGTATATATAGTTGAATCTAACCATAATCCTTTCTAAAAGTTTATCTAATAGGGTTGACCCAGTCAACTTTGTATCATTACTGACAAAATCAAATTAGGTCTTGGTCTAGGTTGACTAAGGGCCAACCTATACCCTAAATGATTTTTTTCAATTAGAGTAAAGGTTTGATGGGTTCAATAGTGTATCATAAACCATCAAAAAGGATTTTAGGCTAGAGAAGGCTAATGAAGGTAGAAAATGACCAGAAGAAGGTGAAAAAGATGAGGCAAAGCTTAGGGAAATGTTTTTAAGATATGGTTGTGTAGATAGCAAATGGTAGTAAATGGATAACAATCTTGCAAAGAACCAATGATCTGCCCACCCCTTTCTCAGTGTACCCCTTAAGGTGTGCACTCAAAGAGATTGAGACTCGATGGGTTTATGTAAGAAAGAAATAATTATTAATTGATAAAGTTTAAAAATATTATGTGTATACATATTCCTATTGGTGCATTTATTTGCTTTATTGCATTTACTTGTATTTATTATTTATTATTTTGGTGCACTAATTACTTATTGTAATTAGTTTATTAATAATTTTCACTAGATATGATAATCTTACTTAACTATTAGTTAACTTAGACACTTATCTTGTTACAGTGGAGTTTCACTCCACTATTCAGAATAAGATAGGGTAAGATTTTTTAACTAATAGTCAACTTATGTTGATCATTTACACAAGTTGGAAACCTATCTTTTTAGTGTGGAGTTGTACTCCACTATTCATGTAGACATATATAAATTAAACTACACATGTGTGAGTTTCCTGATCTTTATCATGCATGCCTTGCTCTATATAAGTAATGGCTATTTATGTATCCCATATCAGATTAATATTAAATTATCAGAGTAATTCATCATATTTGAGTTATTTATTCATTTCTATTATTATCTCAGATATACAATTATTATTATTTATTATTATTACTACTATTTTATCTCTTATTTATGCTTTCTATTAGATTAATTAGATCCTATAGTTAATTCTAACATGGTATCAAAGCTATCTTAAATCTATAGATTGCTAAATATTCAAGATAAAAATATCTATAGATAGGATCAATTTTTTTATTTTGTATACAGATACAAATTAGAGATTTGTGGAGAATTTTTGAGCTCACCATTGAGTTCAAAGTGCCTGAGATAGTCAAAATCATCTACAATTTTATCCAAATTGGGCACAAGAGGTGAAATTGGCAAGGGTTTGATCCAGAAGCACCATGCCCAAATCTGGTAGGTACCTAAAAATTAAAGATTGTTTTAGGAAAACAGACCTCACGGTTGCATTTGAAAGACATCAAAACCTATAGATCCATATAAAATTTATCCAATTTAGACAGTCACTTCAGAAGACAAATTTGTTTTTGCTCCCAAGTATGGCTGTATGGATCATACAAATTATGCAGACCAATTTTTTCTTTTTTTTTGTTTTGGCAAGCCTCATGGATCAGTAGGTAGATTTGAAATGGCAACTTTTGAAGCTCACCATTTGAACATCAGGAGGTATTTTTGAGTGAATTATTTTTTGAAATAGTTTAAAATTTCATGCTCTTTGCTACTATACTTTCAATTTTTTTCCAAACTTTTCTAGATTTTTCCAAAATTCTAATTTTTATATAGTAGCTCTTTCCCATCCTATTTTTTACAACTTTAGAGGCTCATAAATTTTACATATGACCTTGAATTGAGGTCCCTTTTTTTAAAAAGTTAATATTTTTTTGAGCACAACACATTGGTGTAGAAATTTTTGTACTAAAGTGCATATTTTTTGTACTTTTAGACTAGAGGGCTTAAATGAGCTTTTTGTAAACTAGAAAAATTATAACCTAGCATTGTAATTACACTCAATTATAAAGTGCCAAAAATAATTGCTGAGTGGGATAAAACTAAGTAATTCAGGGGGGTTTTGTGGTGTGTTATGTACTTTAATTTATGCTTTGTGATAGTTTATTTCTGATTGCATCATGGAGAATCTTAAGTTCCCATTATTAATAGCATATAACTATAATACATGGAAATATAATGCTTGTAATACATTAATGATGCTAGGATATATGCCTTATATAATAACTCTTCTTACTCCACCTACTGATGTAAAAGAGTTACAATACTTTCTCTTTGAAACTACTAAAGTAATTGGATGCATTTGATCTTACATGTCTTTAGATTTGAATTTCCATTTTGACAAATGCACAACTCTAAAATAGGCTAGGGATAAATTAGCATCATTATTTGGAAAAATAGATGAGGTCCACGGTTACCAAATTGACAAATGAACTCATTAGTTTGGATCTTAAAAATTATGCTACAATACAAGACTATATCACTAAAGTCATAGATATTAGAGCAATTTTTCTTAAATGTAAAATTGATAAAAAATATATTCAATTGATTTTTAGTGCCTTACACAAATTAGGTCCTAAGTATTCATCCTTTGTCTCTAGCTTTTAGACACAACAGTTCACATTGGGCACATCTTATCAAATGCCCACCTTTGAGGTTTTTCTGAGATTCTAATGACTGAAGAAGAAAATTTAATAGCTATGGGTCTAATCAAGTCATCCAAATCTCAACCTCTAGTTTCAAGTCAACCTCATCATAATTAAGTTTCAACATCAGCATCAAATACAAGTTCAAGTAACAAGAAGCAGAATAATCAAAATAAGTCACAAAAAGATAAGAATAAAGGGAAACAATCTTCCTCACAAGGAGATTATAAATCCACTAATAAGAAAGGGGATTCACAAAAAAAGACTGCCACTCCTTGCCCTTACTGAAAAAAGGGGTTTCATAGTGAACAAGATTGTTGGAAGAAAGAGATTGATGAACTTAAGGGTCTACTAAAAAAGAATAGCATCAATCAATCCTATTCAAATTATTCTTCCACTCCTTCAAAATTAAGGAAAGGGAAAGCTATGGCACTAGTTTCACTGACAAATTCTCTCAAGTCATGGGTCATTGACTAGGTGCTTCACACCATATGGGTTCTGATCAAGAATAATTTTCTAGATTAGAACCAAGTTTCTTGCCTCATATTCTCATAAGTGATGATTCTAAGGTAGATGTTATAAAAAAGGTATAGTTGATATTGATAGTGGTGTATTTGAGGATTTCCTCTATGTGCCAGATTTATCAACTAACCTTCTTTATATCTTCTAAATCACTCACTTTGATATTGGTAGGAAAGTTGAGTTCACATCTGATTCTGTATCAATCATAAAATTGGAGGATCATGCCTTAGTTGTAATGGGAAAAGTCAAAAATAATACACAAATTTATTCATTCTCCCACTTTATGGCATAAAATTACACTGTAACTCATAAAGGAAACACCAATGAGGTGGAAACAATTGGGAAAATATGTAAAAGAAATGTTTGCAATAGTAATTTGGTAATTTATGAGGAAGGTCTAGTCCTATCCATGGTCTTACACTGCAACTCACAAATAGAATCCCTGGGGGGGAGTGATTAATAAAAAAAATAGTATTTCTCAATGGAAAATATTAGGATTATTATAAAAGAAAGAGGGAATCTTAAAATCACAATGTAGGCATCTATGAGAAGACCCTAGGAAACATGACACACACTAAGGACTTAAAAAAGACACTAAGTGGCTAGTGACCATCAATGTACAAAGGATGCCCATTCTCAGTAAACACAAAGTTGTATATGAAAATAAGTGAGATATTAAGATAAAATCATGTTGGTTATTTGAACAATAAAATAAAAATGGACCTACCTTCCCAAAACATGTTCCTCATTCCTCAGAACCTCTTATAGAGACATCAGTCTACTTTGAAGATTGGGTACTTATGTGAAAAATTAGGTAGCACTAAAATATTTTTTTATTATCCTTTCCCAATGGACCTCAGCTCTATCATGAGGCCAACTATGGAGTTTGACCTTTGATTAGAAAAAGGAGATGTGTTTTGAATCATGTCTTTTAGCGTGATTAGACTTTTGAAATTTTGAATATTGCCTTTTATATAATTGTTTTTTGTTTAAATTATTTGGATTTTAAATTTTTATGGATTTGAATATTCCTCCTCCATACAGACTTGAAAGAACCAACATGAGGGATAAAGTGATGCACACAAATAAGCCTTAGACTTTGGTAAAAAGAAACTAAGTAACCAAAGATGTGACTGACTAAAACATTTAGGCTTACCTATGAACCAATATGTTATCTCAACTTTTAACCATGTGTATGCTTAGTTTGTGAAATAAAATATAAGGGGAATAAAGGTAGATCCAAGGTGGATCGATAAATGGGATTATAATGAGATTACTTGTTTGCTAACTAATCACATGGTAAATAATGATTACTAAGGGGATCAAGGTTTGTATAACCAAGTCACAATAATGATTATCCATGTTGTGGAGATAAGGTAGCAAACAATAATGAGAAAAGAACAAGGCATTCATGGAAATAAATGAACTCATAAAGATAAGTATGTAATCATGAAAATAATCCATTAGAGATCATAAGGAAATAAAATGACACCATAGACAACATATAATGCAAAATATAGATAGCTATATAAGATAGATAAATGAAAAAATAATTTGACACAGAGTCAAATGATAAATAAATTAGATAGATATAAAATTTTAGCACACATTCAATCCAAAATTAAGAAGAAAGTGAAGGAAAACCATGATGTGTTCATAAATATTGGTAAATTTGTCCACAAATATTGTCCATAACCTCTGATAGATCTTTGTGAAGTTGGAACCTAACTGTAATGAGGGTCTCATTGATCTTTGATGAAAGTTGAGAAAATTCCTCTCATCAAATTTCTTCAATAGAAAGTGTAGGCATGATTGAAGGATCATGCTCATGAAGGCCATCATGCATAGGATACTCAAGAGAAGGAATAAGATTAGAATATGTGAGACATGAATGAGCCACCAGTGGAAAAGGTACCATAATTGAAGGAGGATCTATGGGTGGAATAACTAGAGGTGGAGAAGGGACCACAAGTAGAGGAACCACAGGGGAAGAAGGGACCAAATATGAAGGAACCATGGGGGAATAAGGGACCAAAAGTGGAGGAACCATTGGGGAAGAAGGGACCATAGGTGAAGGAACCATGAGGAAGAAGGGGGATCCTTATTGTGTGGCCAACCTATGGGAGGAGGAATAATAGGCATCATAATGGTCATAAGGTGATCCTAAAGATGTTGTTGGAGGATGAAGAAATGATCAGTGTGATGGGTACTACAATGGTGCCATAAAAAATGTACTTCTCCATATTTGGGAAAATACTTAGTTAATAAATTGGGAGGAGGTATAGCCTTGTATGTAGGATGAGGAAGAGTATGATGAAAGGTTTTGATATATTATCAAAGCTTTTGAAAATGGGTGGAGGAATGATTATATGTGTTATGGAAGTAACATATATGCTTATTAGTAGATTTTGTGGGTGTACTAACATAAATTAAGGAAGGATGGTATAGTTTACAATCTTTGATCCAGTGACTATTTACTCTATGAATGCCACATTACAACTGATTGGCCCATCAGGTGGGCTGAGGAGTAAGCTATGACAAAGGAACTAGGCAATTGCAAAGGGGAGGTGGGGCTAGTAAAGAGATAGAATCAGAAGCAAGAAGAGAGTCAACTAAAAGTAGATAAAAAATAGGATTTATACTAATCTTCATTGAGGGAGGAGAAAGATGTACAAAGGGCTTAAAGATAGTAGTAAGCATCTCAGGGGGAAGTAGGCTATAAGGATCCTAGTATCTAGTGAAGTGATAGGGACAAGTCATAGCACAATCCATAAGCATGCTCTTAAGAGGTTCTTCAAAAATTGGAGGTGTGTCATGAAAATACACCATATTTACCCTATGAACAAGAGGAATAATGCTAACATCAAGAACTATCTAAGATGAAATGTGATAAGATAAATAGAAAGACTAAAATAAAGAAGAATAATAACAAAAGATCTCAACATCTCTGGCCTAAAAAAAACCTCCTAGAAATGGGTCATCTAAAGTATAACCATCATCATAGTCATGTGTATAAAGATCAATTGTGTAGGTAAATATGACCTTCTCATCATAGGTATCATGATGAATAAAGTGTTGAGTCTTAGTAAGACTACAAGTACATCATCATTAAGTGGTTGATGGAAATGTGGCTTCAAACATGGTAGAAGCTAGGAAATGAGATGAGGAGAGAGATCAAAAAAATTTATTTTGATTTTGATCTCATTTGGGTCAACATCATTAGAATTTAAGAAGTTAGGTGGTATATTCTTGATGAGTTCTAGGTGACCATCTAACCTTACGTAGAGTTGACATGGAAATTAAAACATTAAGATTTTTAGAATGAAACACTAAGCAAGGGTTCAATGGTTAGAATTTTGAAAACACTATAGTCTTGGGATTATTCAAAATTCTAAGGGTTAGTGTCACCTTGGATTTTATATATTTCACCATTATGAGGAAAATTGACACATTAGTAGGCAAAATAAGTGATATTATTGATACGATGAGTCCATGGCCTACCAATCAAGATATTAAAGGAGAGGGGCAAATTGAATATCATAACCTTCACTTGAATAATGATAGGTGGGATAGTAATAGGGATCCACACATAACCTAAGGGATGCATTTTACTATGATCATAACCTTCACATGTGTTTCATGTAGACTTAAGATTCACTTAGAGTATCCAAAGATTTTAATGATGTCAAGAAAGGCAATACAAGTTCCTAAACCCTCATCAATCAAATCATGCTTGACTTGGATGTCACCAGTTTAAATGATTATAAAGAGGGATGATCATCCAAATGAATTAGATTCTCATCTTGAATCATAGAAGCAATATTAAATTTGAGAGAGAGATAAGTGTCCATTATTTTATCAATGTGTATAGACATCTCTTTGCATTATTGTAAGATGTTATCTTATGACCCATATAAGGTAGCTTCACATCCTACTAGGGGAGGAAAGGCAATGTTCATTTTGAATAGGAATTTCATCAGGTGATTGCAATGATGTGAAGAAGTCCGCATGATTTCAAGAAAAGGAATTTGAGATGGGAGATTGGTAAACTTCATGATAGGGTCCCATTCATCATAACCCATGAGTGGACTGCTAGATAAAAGTGTGTAATGTTAGAGGAGCTAATCAGAAGGAGGATTAGAAGTGCATGTAAATTTATGTTCATAGGACATGGGAGATTTAATTGGGGGACAAATTGGTTGATTGTCTTAAGAGGATGGAGTGGTTGATTTATATTCATCATGGGACTAATTTGAAGGAGTGGTATTATAAAGTTCAATGATTTTGTTGATGGGTAAAGAGGTTGGTGTTGACCAATTTTGGTCCTACAGGCCAAAATTAGGCACCCCTCTTTCCTTTTCCTTGTAGGGTATTTTGTCCCAGGTTCTTACAAGTTCATCCCATAGCTACCTTGTGGGCTTTTCTTTGACAGGTCTCTTTCTATGAAAAAACAAAGTGTTTCCTCCTTCTGATTGCCAAGTGTTTTGGGTTTGGTAAACAAAGGTTTGACTTGAAACCCATTTTGATCTTGAAAGCCTAACAGAGCAAGAAAGTTACTTGGGATGGCTTTTATCAGTAGAAAAAACCAAGTAAAAAGGATCGGGGGTATTTTACAAAAGGTATGAAGGGTAGGTACCCTTGCGAAGGGCACTTAGGTGCTAAACATGACCTTTACATTCTTCTAAAAAGTGACTTAGAGGCTAGGAAGACCTTGTGGGAGATAGGAAATTGACAAAATGGACATTTATGAAAGCTTGAAGGGAAACCTTGGGCTTAAGGTGTTCTTGTGGAGGGTAGATGGTTGAAGCAAAAGGCCAAGGCAAAAAGCTCGAAAGGGAAGAGTTTCGTCAAAAAAAGTGACAAGCCAAGAAATGGATTTCTTTGGATAAAATATCTAAAGAAAATACATGAAGAAACTCAAGGAATGAATCTTTTTAGACAAAATGTCTGAAGGAATTCCTTTAGACATTTTTTCCAAATAATTTCACCAAGTAAGGAAAATACATGAAGAAGCTAAAGGCATGAATTCTTTCAGATAAAATGTCTGAAGGAATTCCTTCAAAAATTTTGTCTGAAAGAATTCATGCCTTTAGCTTCTTCATGGATTTTCCTTACTTGGTGAAATTATTCAGACAAAATGTCTGAAGGAATTCCTTTGGAAATTTTGTTTGAAGAAATTCATTCCTTGAGTTTCTTCATGGATTTTCTTCAGAAAAAAAAGTTTGAATAAAATCCATGAAGAAACTCAAGGAATGAATTTCTTCAGACAAAATTTCCAAAGGAATTCCTTCAGACATTTTGTCTAAATAATTTCATTGAGTAAGGAAAATCTATGAAGAAGCTAAAGGCATGAATTCTTTCAGATAAAATGTCTGAAGGAATTCCTTCGAACATTTTGTCTGAATAAATTTGAAAGACAAAAAACCCAAAGGGTAAGTACCCTTTCGGAGGATGCTTAGCCATCAAAAGAGGACATTTCCATTTTTTTGAAGGGTCACTTTCCCTTTGAAAAATTCCATTTGCAAAAAAGCTAAAGGAATTACTGGAGGGTAGTGATGGGCCCATGAACATCAAATTCAAGGTAGCAAAAGAGCTATTAGTTTTCAAATGGTGATAGGCCCGTGAATGTCAATTTTTTGGTGATAAGATAGCCATTGATTTTCAAATATTTGATGATGGGCCCATGAACATCAAATTTAAGAAGATGGGTTAGCCATTGGATAAAGGCCAAAGAATAATTCTTTTGGATAAAATGTTTGAAAGAATTCTTTTAGACATTTTGTTTGAAAGAATTCAAGAGCATAGGCCCTAAGTGTCATTAAAGGTGGGTGTCAAAGCGGCAAGCATAAAAGAAGAATTCCTTCAGAAAGGAATTCCTTTAGACATTTTATTTGAAGGAATTCAAAGGCCTAGAAGCCTGAAGGTAGACTCAGTGACCCTCCAAGGAAGGAGCCTGAGAGGAAAAAAGGGATAGCCTCGAGAGCCTAAATTACTAGGAAAAAGACAAGAAATAGCAAGAAAAGAGGAAAGTAGAGCAGGTAATCCAGATTGTGGCCACACACACATAAGATAAATGCTTAGAATTCTCTAAGTGGCATGGCAAGTCAAGCGCATGAATGAACTAGACTACTCCAGGTGGTACAGGAGGCACTGGTAAGAGAAGTAAATGCTTGCATATGGAATAGTATCCATGAATAACCATTAAGAGGGCTACACAAGATTTTAAGAAGATGGCCTGATTTTCCTTGTGTTTGACATTAATGAATAGCCATTAAGGGGAGTTATGGGAGCATTCAAGGAAAAGGCATAGCCCAGAATGTGGTAAGTGTTGACACAGTGGATTGCACCCAGGGTAGGATGCCTAGCTCCCGCCCTTCCACATGCAATAATGGAAACTCCCCTCTCACCTGTGGGACTAGCAAAGTTGGAGGGGAGAGTCTCTAGATAAGGGCTAGCTCCCTCTGATGTATCTTTTAGGCCCTAGTTTCTCCTACTGCTAACAAACAAATGTAAAAAAAAGGCGGGGTGAAAAGGGAGAGAGAGATGCTGAAAATAAAACCTAAGCCTAAAAATGAAAAGGTGATACACTAGAAAAGTTGGCCCACCCAGTCCGAACATACACTTTTCACTAGGAAGAAACACCCATACACTTCATCTAACATGGGATAATCTTCTATTTTAGTGATTCAGGGGTCCATAGAGATATAGGGAAGAAGGAACTAGCAAAGGTGTTCTGAGACACACTTTGACAGCCTATTCACATGCGCCTATATTCTTGCTATAGACACTTCTAGCAGACCTGCAAAAATGAGACTTCATAATGCACTAGACATGATATAATCAATCTGTGAAAAGCATGAAAGACAACTACTTAACACAAAATAAGAACATAGACATATACTTTAAAGTGCAAGTCTAGATAGAGGTAAAAATGCTAAGTCCTGATTCAAGGTAAAATCTGGCATAGCTCTACCTTACAAGCCTGAGAGATTTTTGGGCAGAATTTTGCCTTAAGGCTAAGAGAGTGGATCCTTTCTCAAATGAGAAGCTTTAAAATATATAGAGTGAGGAAGAGAACTTGGCAATTTCTGGAAAAGACTTTGGCACTCTTTTTGCAAGCTGGCCCATGTGCGCTCTGAGCCTTAGGAAGAGGGAGCCATTTGATTGTTGGTTCCTACTTTGACTTAGGCATTCCAAATTAATGTGAAAAACATGGCCACACCTCTTTTTTTCAAATAGACTGATCTCTTCCTACAAACAGACTATGGTTTGTCCCCTCGTAAATGCCAAATGGAGAAAGCAGGCCGTGCCACTCACTGTTTGTGTCGTTTGATGACCATCTAGCAATAACTCACCTCTCCTCACAACTTAGACTACTTTATCTATTCTTGCACTTCATCTTCCTCCTTGCCTTGTCTCTTCCTTCCTCCTTCAACCCTCAGGGGCTATCTTCTGGTAGATCACTACATTCTTTGGGCTCTCGCTACTTGCCTTGGCCATTTTTTGCCAATTTTAGTGAGTGACACATGGTGCATTCCACTGTAAAATAGGCAAGACACATGGTAGTATCCAATTGAATCATGGAAGATTTAGGCACCCTTTGAAGGTCTTGCAAAAGAGGACATGTGTTAGCTTTTACTTTCTTTAGCAATTCATCTGGGGCCCACCACAGTTCTCATGAGACAAAAGAGAGAGACCACGGAGGCTGACACTTGTCAGCTTCTGCCGAGCCTTACAAGGGACATGTGGCACATTCCACCACTCCTAAAAAATCATGTCAAAGCCTTCTGTAGTTGCCACTTGGCACCTTCCATGCTTTGGCTTTCCAGGAGTAAAATTGATGTTCACGGGCCCATCACAATTTGAAAACCAATGGCTAGTCTATCTTCTTAAAGTTGACGACTTTTGGGACATCACCGTCCTTGGAAAATTCCTTCATCTTTCTACTTTGGCCTTTTCCCTACGGGATTTTTTCCCATGGGCTTTCTTGCTTTGAGATTTTTTGCGTAGACAATAAGTCCACAAAAATTGCCTTGTGACTTTGCCTTCAAAAATTTCCTCTCAGGCTTTTTGCTCATAGTTTCCCCAAATTCCTTCGGACTTTTTGTCTGAAGGAAATCCTTTGAACAAAAGTCTGAAAGAATTCATGACTTTGCCTTAACAAAATTTTGAAAGATCTTAGCCACTTCTTTGTGGCCTCTTTTAAGTGCTCCCTACCCTTTGCAAGGGCTCTTAAACCCAGAACTGCCCTATGCAAGGGCACTTGTCCTTCATGAGGATTGAACCTTTGATTGAACCACTCCTTTGAACCAACTATTGAACCAATTCATTGAATCAGTTTAATGGTTCAAATGTTTGTTGGACCGTTTGACGAACCAAGCCTATTGAACCATTTGGATTGAGCTGATGAACCGAACCATTTGATTGAACCTATTGATGAACTTTGCATTGAACCAAAACATTGAACCAAGCCAATGAACCATTTGATTGAACCAAAGTGATGAACTTTGATTGAACCTACCGATTGAACCAAGGCTTTGAATCGAAGAGATGAACCATTTGATTGAACCAAAGTAATGAACTTTGATTGAACCTGTCGATTGAACTAAGGATTTAAACCAAAGCGATGAACCATTTGATTGAACCTACCGATGAACTTAGCTTTGAACCAAAGTGATGAACTTTGCCGATTGAACCAAGGCATTGAACCGGCTCAATGGTTCAACAGTTCAAAGGTGATAACTCTTGGAAAGATTATGTCATTGAATCACTCTTCCAACCTTAAGGAAAAGTGTCTTTGAACCATTTTAGCTTTCTTTCCTTATGAATTTCTTTAGACAAGAGTTAGAAGAAGCTTTGTAAAACCTTGCACTTTCTCAACTGGTTCTTCATCTGCCAAAAGACTACACCTGCAGAGTTTGTAGAAGTTCTTGTGAAGTCTGTAGAAAACCTATAGAGTCTGTAGAAATGGAAAGACTTGTGCAAAAATCAAAATTACTGGCTTAGGACAACATGAAAAAAGGGGGGACTAATTTTTGTCCTATTGGGAAAAATTGGTCAACAAATTGGCAACTCCTAGGGGAAGCATGCCTGCTATGCTTAGAGACTAGTTGCCTTCTAGTCCATTGGGCACAGAGTCAGATGCAGCTATGAAAGAGTTAGCCACTACCTTGAGGGATCCCAGAATCAACCATGAAGCCTTTTACCCCACACACAAAGGAAAACACACACAAGGCTAAAAACACTACCTGTGCAAATTGCACTTAGGGAAAGCAAGAAAAGAAACTGAAAGAAAACTACTATATACAACTAACCAGGAATATTTGCCTCCCTTCTGGATCAAAAGGAAAATTTATTAAGTCCCCTTCCTGG
Source organism: Torreya grandis (assembly GCA_037957365.1). NCBI lineage: Eukaryota > Viridiplantae > Streptophyta > Pinopsida > Cupressales > Taxaceae > Torreya > Torreya grandis. Next base: position 116,551 of record JARHVA010000650.1, read on the forward strand.
CAAGAAGACTTATGGTGCCAGACAAGTGGCTAAATGAAAAGGAGAGTTGGTGACCTACTCCTCTTGCCTGTCACCTTGGTTGGCCTGCCTTCAAGTGGATCAGATTCAAACATGCTTCCAACATATACGTACTCTATTTGTTCTTGGAAGCTTGTTGAATGCCAGTCCTTCATGCTAGTACATTTCACCAAGAAAACTATGGATGTTGGCTCATCACCATAAGCCCTTTGTTGTGCATGGTCCCTTTGCAGTGCATCATGGTTTGACCCATTTCATTTTGCTTTGTTGAAGACCATGTCAAACTCATTCTTTGATTCCTCTTAGCTTTCTTGAAGAAGGGTGACTATGGTGATGTCTAAAATGGAATCACAAATTGATTGTTCATCCCACAGAACATCACCTCTCTGTTTAAAACTTTCTTCTTCAAAGTTTTCTTTAAGGAAGACAGACCTATCCTTTTCCTCCTCAAAGATCAGGATCTCTAAATGTTTAAAGATATTTTCCTAATCCTCCTCCAACTCTAACTCCTCAGCATAGTCATCCTCTTCATCTAAGCAACAAGGAAGCTCATCAAACAAAGGGGGAGAGAGCTCACCATGCTTAAGTTCCTCTTCGTATTGTTGGAACATCTGCATGTATGTGTGACCTATGTCTTCTCCATTACTGATGAAGTCTTCAGAAGGGGCATTGATGATGATTTCTTCTTAATTATTGCTCATGATATCCTCTTGGGAAACTATAGATTAGATCTTCTACTCATCACTTGCCTCCCATAGAATAGGTTCCTCCTTGAGAAGGGATGAAGTGGAAAAAACATGTGGAAGAGGAGGTAGTCCTTGAGTTAGAATCAAATGATTCTCCTCCTTCCATCTAGCTAGGACTTCATCAATATCAGGTGTAGCCTGATAGCTCTCTTGGGGATGTGTATATGGGGTGTGTTTAGAAATGGAATGTGTTGTTGGGTCTGAACCGTCCATCACACCTTCGCTGAGGAATCTCTCTCTAAATTCTAACTCTGCAATTCTTTTGGCTAAATCCTCTTGGAAGTACCTTTCTTAGAGGTCACCAGCATTATCATGAGTAGGAGAAACCTCATCCTCTTCAAGGTTTTGATCAAAACCTTTCTTCTCCTCCTTTTTGCCCCATGATTCTACTATTTTCTTCCAGTTCAAGATCTTAGAGTTGGAATTTTGCTCCTGTGAACAGGCAGCAACTCTATTTTCTCCAAGGTCTTGGGGCTCCTCCACAAGGTTTGAAAACTCCATCTCTCTTTCTCCAAGTAGTATCATCTTAGCCTCTAATTATTCAATTTTCTTGGCTAGATTATCTTGAAAGAGTCTTTCTTAGAGGTCACCAGCATCATCATGTTGAATAGGAGCAGTTTCGAGAGAGATGTACCAGTTCGTAAAGTTTCCCCCAAAAGAAGATTCATGATCTAAGTAGTTTAGAAGGTTCATCTCCATGAGAGGTTGTTCTAGTTCCCTTTGATGCTTGAAGGCTAGGTGCACGAGGTCAAAAGCAGGGTTGATTGATGCATCGAATGAGCTAAAATGGGTAAGTACCATCTGGTAGAAAGGATTTGGTGCACAAGAGGGGGCTTTCTTTAGGATAAGATAGGGCACACAAGGATGACTCCCTTGAATGAATGGATTCCTCCAATTTGCTACCTCCTCCTCCATGGATTGTAAGACCTGAGCTTTCCTAAACAAATGCACCTCTTTGTATATCATCTCCTACTGATAATCATATTGCTCATCCAGTCTATCAATTTTCATTACCTACTTCTCAAACTCCAGTGCTACCTCCCTTATCATTGAAGGGCAACTAGGAGAGCTACTTGAGGTGATTCTCTGAATATATTGAGTTTAATTAAAGTCATATGAAGGAAAACAAGGTCCAAAATTTTGTGCAAAGGAATTATACATACAAAAATATGATTTATGTGATGGCACCAGGTTGCTTAACCAGCTAATTCAACTTGGAGTCGCTATTGGTGTTGATGCAAAAGCCTCCAAAGGCTGGTTGGTTAAAAAACACACCAAAAATTCTTTAACTCTTTAGAAAAAACCTATCCTATTTGGTCCCACCAAGTGTGCCAAAAATTGTTGACATAGTGGATTACACCCAGGGCAGGATGCCTAGCTCCTGCCCTTCCACACACAATAATGGAAACTCCCCTCTCACCTGTGGGACTAGTGAAGCTGGAGGGGAGAGTCTCTAGATAAGGGCTAGCTCCCTTTGATGTATCTTTTAGGCCCTAGTTTCTCCTACTGCTAAAAAATAAATGTAAAAAAAAGGGGGGAGTGAAAAGGGAGGGAGAGATGCTGAAAACAAAACCTAAGCCTAAAAATGAAAAGGTGATACACCAAAAAAGTTGACCCACCCAACCCGAACATACACTTTTCACCAAGAAGAAATGCCCATACACTTCATCTGATGTGGGAAACTCCTCTGTTTCAGTGAGTTAGGGGTTTGTAGAGATATAGGGAGGAAGGAACTAGCAAAGGCGTTTTGAGACACACTTTGACAACCTATTCACATGTGCCTATATTCTTGCTGTAGACACTTCTGGCAGACCTGCAGAAAAGGGACTTCACAATACACTAGACATGCTGTAATTGATCTGTGAAAAGCATGAAAGACAATGACTTAACACAAAAGAAGAACATAGACATATAATTTAAAGTGCAAGTCCAGATAGAGGCAAAAATGCTAAGTCTTGATTCAAGGTAAAATCTGGCATAGCTCTACCTTACAAGCCCGAGAGATTTTTGGGCAGAGTTTTGCCTTAAGGTTAAGAGAGTGGATCCTTTCTCAAATGAGAGGCTTTAAAATATATATAGAGAGGAAGAGAACTTGGTGATTTCTAGGAAAGACTTTGGTGCTCTTTTTGCAAGCTGGCCCATGTGCACTCTGAGCCTTGGGAAGAGGGAGCCATTTGATTGTCGATTCCTACTTCGACTTAGGCATTCCACATTAATTTGAAAAACATGGCCATGCCTCTTTTCTACAAATAGACTACTCTCTTCTTGCAAAAAAATTATAGTTTGTCCCCTCGTAAATGCCAAATGGAAAAAGCAGGCTACACCGCTCACTATTTGCACCATTTGATGACCATCTAGCAATAACTCACCTCTCCTCGCCACTTAGAATGCTTTGTATTTTCCTGCACTTCATCTTCCTCCTTGCCTTGTCTCTTCCTAGCTCCTTCAGCCCTTGGGGGCTATCTTCTGGTGGGTCACTGCGTTCCTTGGGCTCTCGCTGCTTACCTTGGCCATTTTTTGCCGATTTTAGTGAGTGACACATGGCGTGTTCCGTTGTAAAATGGGCAGGACACATGGCAGCATCCACTTGACTCATGGAAGCTTTAGGCACCCTTTGAAGGTCCTACGGAAGAGGACATGTGTCAAACTTTGCTTTCTTTAGCAATTCATCTGGGGCCCACCATAGTTCTCGTAGGACAAAAAAGAGAGACTGCAGAGGCTGACACTTATTGACTTCTACTAAGCCTTATAAGGGACACGTGGCACGTTCTATTGCTCCTAAAAAAACATGTCAAAGTCTTCCATGGTTGCCACTTGGTGCCTTCTGTGCTCTAGCTTTCTAGGTGTAAAATTGACATTCACGAGCCCATCATAGTTTGAAAACCAATGGCTAGTCTATCTTCTTAAAGTTGACAGTTTTCAGGACATCACCGTCCTTACCAAATTCCTTCGGCTTTCTACTTCAGCCTTTTCCCCACGGGCTTTTTCTGTGGGCTTTTTTCCCATGGACTTTCTTGCTTTGAGCTTTTTCACGTAGATAAAAAGTCCACAAAAATTGCCTTGTGACTTTGCTTTCAAAAATTTCCTCTCAGGCTTTTTGCTCACGATTTAGCCAAATTCCTTCAGACTTTTTGTCTGAAGGAAATCCTTCAGATAAAAGTCCAAAAGAATTCATGACTTTGCCTTAACAAAATTTTGAAATATCTTAGCTGCTTCTTTGTGGCCTCTTTGAAGTGCTCCCTGCCCTTTGCAAGGGCTCTTGAACCTAGAACTTCCCTCTGCAAGGGCACTTGTCCTTCAAGAGGCTTGAACCTTTGATTGAACCACTCCTTTGAACCAACCATTGAACTAATTCATTGAACCATTTCAATGGTTCAAACATTTTTTGGACCATTTGATGAACCAATCCTATTGAACCGTTTGGATTGAGATGATGAACCGAACCATTTGATTGAACCTGCTAATGAACTTTGCGTTGAACCAAAACATTAAACCAACACGTTGAACCAAGCCGATGAACCGTTTGATTGAACCAAAGTGATGAACTTTGATTGAACCTGCCAATTGAACCAAGGTTTGAACCAAAGTGATGAACCATTTGATTTAACCTGTCGATGAACTTAGCTTTAAACTAAAGCAATAAACTTTGCCAATTGAACCAAGGCGTTGAACCAAGGCATTGAACCGGTTCAATGGTTCAATGGTTCAAAGGTGCTAACTCTTGGAAAGATTATGTCATTGAACCACTCTTCTAACCTTAAGGAAAAGTGTCCTTGAACCATTTTAGCTTTCTTTCCTTATGAATTTCTTTAGACAAGAGTCTGAAGAAGCTTTGTAAAACCTTGCACTCTCTGAACTAGTTCTTCGTCTGCCAAAAGACTACACCTGCAAAGTTCGTAGAAGTCCTTGTGAAGTCTATAGAAAACTTGTAGAGTCCATAGAAATGGAAAGACTCGGGCAAAAATCAAAAGTACTGGCTCTGAACAACATGAAAAAAGGGGGGACCAATTTTTGGCTTGTTGGGCAAAAATGGTCAACAGTAAGAGGTGGCTTTGTCATTTAAGGAGCAAAATCACCCATGCTTTAACAAGAGTGTTTAATGCAGCTTAGGCAGCAAAGTCAATATCTAGGACACCTAAAAGATGGCTCTTACAAGTGAATTTATGGGAAGATGATAGTAGCATGGGTGATTTCCTCTTGCTGAGGTGTTTAATGTGACATAGGCTGCTTGCTCTTGAAAGAGTCAAAGTGTCTTTCTCTAATTTCTATATATTGTAACCTCTTAGCTTTATATGGAGATCTCTCACTTTTGTATGGTGAAGCCTTAAAAAAAATTGCCTTTAATCAAAAATGGAATTTCACCTCCATCTAATTATTTACACTTTTGCATATGTCTATGTATTGCCTTATGTTTAGTCATTTATTTTAATGCTTTCATAGGTCGATGTCAGTGTATCTAGTGTATCCAAGATCTTATTTTGCAGGTTAACAAGAAGTGTCAAAGTTAGAGTATAGGTGAAAGCAAGCAACCATCTAATAGTGTGCCTCTAGAGAACCTATGGGATGTTCTTCTTCATTATACCTCCATCAAACCCCTTGTTAAAACATTGATGCAGTCTAAGTCTCTTGTTTAAATGAATTGTCTATTCACTCTTTTTGGTATAAAGCATAGATAAAATATGAGTAGATCAATCAGTTTTGGTACATCACCATTTTAGTTAGGTTATACTTTTGTATTATCCCTCTCTCTTTTCACCCCCTCCCCATTGATTAGCAGTAGAAATTTAGGACCTCAAGGTGCATTAAAGGGAGCTAGCCCTTAATCTAGAGATTCATTCCTCAAGCTTGCTACCCACAACAAGAGGAATGTCTCTGTTGTGCCATGTGGAAGAAAGGAGCTATGTTTCCTTTCAAAGGGTGCATTTGATAGCGTCAATAGTTTTTGGCATGCTCGATGGGACTAATTTTTACACCTTGTGAAGTTTTAGGATTAGTGTTAGTCCTGTTACTATAACAAGTCCAAAAGAAAGAATTATAATCTAACATCTAGCGACTCCATTTTAAGAACTCAGTCTCTATTTAGTGATCAGTCTGGCATACCATGCCTAAAGTCACCACAAGATCTTCTTCTAAGGGTGTTCCTTTCAAATTTGTTGAGCTACCTTTGAACTTAGCAAAGAGGCTAAGGTTTATAATGACTCATCTTTACACAATAAACTAGTTTCCCAGACCTGCCATAAGATATACCTACACAAGAAGACCTAGGTTAAATCCTATCACAGCCATGGCTTTACCTTTTGTGGCCTTCAATGGTTAGAGTCCTTTGAACCTTCTATAGTATGACCCAATTCCATGGATATCCCTTAAGAGCATTCCTCCCTTTAGTGGAGAGGGTCTAATCACTTCTATTGAGCATATTAGAAACATAGCCAACATCTGCAATATCCATAATGTCACTGAAGAAAATGTAGCCATCAGATTACTGGCCTTGTCCTTTAAAGGTAAAGTTTTGGATTGGTATGGCACCTTGCCTATGAATTCATTTGGCTCATGGAATGAATTAGGAACCCTCCTAACAAATAAATTTAGAGAGAAGAGTGACCAGCTATCCCTAGTTGAGCAATTGACCACTATGAAAAGAGATCCACATGAATTTATGTAGGATTTTAACACTAGGTTCCAAAAGACTTGGGATAGAATCCCCATTCTAGTGAGGCCAACCCAAACCTATGATTTCCTATACTACTTAAAGGCCTTGAATAGAGACATTTATATCATGATATAGTCCATGGTGGACAAATTTTACCTACTTCTTATGAAATAGCCATAGCTTTCAAAAATTGTTTGGTGCAAATAGGAAAGATAGCTCCTATACCTCATATACCACTCTTTCTTGATTTGTAGCCCTTAGTTCAGCATGATACACCAACTTTAGCTCCTTTTCCTAGTATAGAAAAGATGGCTACTACCCTATAAATGACCTCCACAAGATTAAGAGTTTACTACAGAGTGTTACCAATGAATTAGTGGCCCTCAAGAGGCAACAAGCTGAAAGTTATCGACTGAATCAAGGGTACTAGTAGTTTGGGCAAATAAATAGACCTCCTTTCTAGATTTTTAATCAAGGGTAGGGTTAGATTACCTAGGTTAGACCTTATCAAAGTTATAATCCAAGTGCTCCTTCATCGTCCAAGGCTCTTATTCCCACCCAAAATAATTTGGTACATGAATAACCTAATTATCCACCCCTGGGGTATGGTCAAGAACATGTTACTTATACTAATGAGCTACCAAACCAATGTATGCACACACAAGGTGATCAGATAGCCCAATTCCCAAGTTTTGAGGCATCAATGCAATTTAGGATGGATAATAGATAGGCTCAATCTAATTCCACTCTTATAAATCACTTAGAAGGGGAGTTCTATACAGTCAATTATGTGGGGACCATAAATAATTATGATGATTAAATTGTAGCCAACACCAGGTCCAAGAAGAGAGATATCGAGGAAGCTCAAGTAGATACTCAAACATCTACATCATCTTTTTCATCACAAATGACCCAAAAATTTCCCAATTATAGACCGCTAGTTGCAACTTCAACTCCTCAGGTTGCACCCCAAGTTGCAAATACCCCTAAGGAAAAATCAAAAGGTAGCAACCCTCCAATTAATGTGGTGGACCAAATGAAGAAAATGCACATGAATATATCATTTTGGGATTCCTTAACAATGCCAGGATAAAAGGATATAGTCCAAAAAGAATTACATGGGCTAAGTGAGCAAGCTATCCCAACAAAGGCTGATAATGTGTTGATTGTGAATGGGGCTCTTCCCACTGGAGGTCAAGCAAAGAAGGATGAAAAGGTCCCTCATTTATACCTATCCTTGATTATTGGAAATTTCTTGGTCCATAATTACATAATTGACAGTGGAAAAAGCACCTCAATAATGTCCAAATGCATAGCTGACAAGCTAGGACTCAAATATGAGGAAATGACCAAGGGAGTTATATAGCTTGATGGATCACCAACAAAGAAATTGGGAGTGGTAAGGGGCTTGAATATAACTCTCCATGCCCATCCAACCTTCTTCATTCCCCATCATGTGGTAGTGGAAAATGTTCCCCCTTAATTTGCTCTTTGCTTATCTAGGGATATCACGTCCAAGATAGATGGGTACTTAGTAGCAAATTGGTCCTACATGGTTTTTAGGAGCAAATATGGAACCAAAGTGAAGATTTAATCAGAGCCTATCCATAAAGATCACCTGGATCCATACTCACTGAAGGTGGAAAATGTTAGCTGTGCCATCATTGATGAAGAAGAATTCTAGGTAGACCAATCACCACCATCTTCCCTTGAAGGAGTTTATGACCTGCTCCTAGATGAATGGGGAAATGATAATTTTGAACATGATCTTTACAATTTCATCAAAGATTCATGTTGGATTTTATTGCATGCATGGAAAGGATACTTTCATGCCAAATTTGATGAAGGCAAACCAAGAAAGTTATGGTTTGTGGTAACTTTTCTTTGATGGATCTAGAAGCAAATTGGGAGTTGGTGGTGGAGTAATGCTAGTTTCACCCTCAAAGGAAAAATACTTTTCAACTTTCAGGTTCCAATTCTCTTACACTTTCAACATAGAATAATATGAATATCTTGTTCATAATTTAGAGTACGCAAGATAAAGAGGAATCAAAGAATTGTAAGTTTTTGGAGATAATGAGTTAATTGTAAACTAGGTGAGAGGTTAAAACTCCACCAAAAATTCCTTGCTCAAGTCTTACAAGCATAGGGTGTGGGACCTAATGGAAAGCTTCACTACTTTTAACATCATTTCCATTCTAAGGGAACAAAACAAGCATGTAGACAAACTAGCAGTAGTTGGTGCTCAGTTTGACATTCCCAAGGGAATAAGTCAGGACAACAATCAACACCATCTAAAGGTGATAATAAGACCCTCCATACCTGACAATGTCACCAATTGGTAGGTGTTTGATAGTGACCAACAGATAGCACTTTTATTATAGGATGATGCTAAGTTCACTTTTAGGAATTAATCCATGTTGTAACAATAGTATGATGGCCAGATTATTCAGCTGAAGAACAACAGACTTCTTAAGGGTTTGGTCACTCTTGAGAGCATCTTCAATGAGGATGACCAACTCAAATATGATAAAGCAAGAATCACAACCAAGAAAGATAATTAAAAAAGGGTCAAAATATTCAAGGATAGGCAACTTGCACTCGGGAAGGTATGTACAAATGAGGAAATGCATTCTTTCATTTTGTTATGGAAAGAGTTTGTTGATGTCTTTGTTTAGGAGTATGGTGATTTAAAGGGGTTTGAACCAAGCTTATCCCAAAACACCATTGAGATGGAAGATGATGCCAAACCCATCAAGAAAAAATAAAGGCCAATCAATCCAAAGATTGAACCTCTCATGAGGAAGGAACTCACCAAGCTAATTGAGTTAAGATTATCATTCCTATCAAACACTCTTCTTGGCTGGCCAATTTGGTCCCCATTAGGAGTAAGAATGGGGAGATCAGATTATGTGTTTATTTTAGAGACATTAATAGAGTCTCTTTAAAATATCACTATCCCCTCCCAAGTATGGAACAGATTCTCTAGATGGTGATAGGTAGTGAACATTTCTCCCTCCTGGATGGGTACTCTAAGTACAATCAAATTCTAGTGCAAGACTGTGACTAGTACAAGATAGCCTTCACCACCAAGTGGGGAAATTTCACCTATAATAAGATGCCATTTGGAATATCAAATGCTGGAGCTACCTTCTAATGAGATATGGATATGGCTTTCCAAGGTTTGATAAATGACATTGTGTTGGTTTATCTTGATGACATGATAGTATTCTCTAAGAAGATATGACAACATCTAAAACACCCGAGACAAATATTTGAGAGGTGTAGAGAGTTTGACATCTCTCTCAACCCTAAAAAATGTGTGTTTGTTTTCCATGAATGCAAAATCCTAGTTCATGTCATTTTGAACAAGGGATTGACCATTGATCCAAAAAGAGTACATGACATCTTAGCATTATCCTTGCTTAAACACAAGAAGGGCCTATAAAACTTCTTTGGAAAAATAAACTTTATTAGGATATTCATTCCTAATTTTGCTAAACTGGTCAAGCCGCTAACTTGCATGTTGAGGAAGGATGAGAAATTCACATAGACAACAAGGAGGAGACATAGATTCAAAGGTATTAAGTAAGCTATCACCCAAGCTCCCACCCTGACTAGTCTATACTTCTCCAAGGAATTCAATCTCTACACCTTTGGTAATGAAGAGGTAATCTCTGCTATGCTCATTCAAGTGAATGGTGAAGATTTGGAATAGCCTCTCACATTTTTTAGCCAAGGCTTAGAGGGCTATGAGGTTAGGTACACATACGTTGAGAAGTAAGCACTTGTAGTCATATGACGCTTAAATAAATTTAGACATATGTTGTCTAATAAAAAGATTCATATCATGGTTCCACATCCTACTGTAAAGGACTTCTTGCTGAGCCATGACTTGAATGAAAAAAGGGTAGGGTGGATCACCAAGGTAATGGAGTATAATGTGGAGATCAAGACCACCAAGCTGGTAAGTGGAAGAACACTAGAGTACTATGTGAATACCTCACTATAGACCTCAAAGAGTTGAAGGAAGCCATTTTGATACTCCATGATGAAGCTAGAGTGGAAGTACCTATAATCATGAAGAGTTGGGCACAAGACATGGTTCATTTCCTTCAAATTGGTGAGTGTTCGCAAGGCCTTGATAGAACTAAAAGGAGATATTTTAGGCTTCAATCTCTTCCTTATGTCCTGGTTGATGGAGTGCTATTTAGAAAGGACTTTTTAGGAGTACTCTTGAGATGCATCAATTCAAATCAGGTTGATAGGGTACTCTATAAATTTTATGATGGACCAGTTGATGGTCACTTTGCTCCTAAGCTCACAACTATAAGGATTATGAGTTTTGGATACTTTTGGCCCACTTTGTTTAGAGACACTCATGCTTGGGTGAGGAGATGCCATAAATGTGCTCTCTTTGATGGAAAATAGTGGTTAACTATAATGCCTTTGCAACCCATTCAAGTGGAACAACCATTCATGGAATGGCATTTCAAATTCATAGGGATGATCAACCCTCCTTCTAGTGCTAGCCACAAGTGGGTTTTGACTGCTACATATTATTTCATGAGATGGGTAGAAGCCATCGCTTTGAAGGAAGCCAATGAGAGTGTGGTCCTAAACTTCTTTGAATTTATAGTGATGTGATTTGGGGTCCCAACTACAATCATTTCAAACAACACATTAGCTTTATTAGGAATAAATATGAGTGAGTGGGCATTAGGATATGTCATCCATCTCAGTACTTCCTCCAACTACTACCCACAAGGGAATGTGTTGGCTGAGTCCATCAATAAGAACCTGATCAAGATCATTAAAAGGACAATGGAGGAAAATTAAAGAACTTGGCATGCCAAGTTGAAGACAGCCCTATGGGTAGACAAAATCACTCTAAAAAGGTTAGTTGGCAATTCACCATACACACTTGTGTATGGAAGGGAAGATATAATTCCTATTTCACTTGAATTACCAGCCTTGGATCTTTCCCATTAGCTATAGTTTGAGGAGAGTGATAACATGGCAGTTAGATTTTGTGAATTAATAGAGCTTCAAGAGAAAAGAGACCAAGCCATGGATGCCATGACTAGCTGCCAACAACAAATAAAGAAACATTTTGACAATAAATACTCATCAAAAGACTTCTTAGAAGGTGACATTATCTTGAAATGGGATGAAGATTGAGCTAAACCTGGAAAGCACATGAAGTTCAATGCCTTATGGAGTGGTCCATATATCATCACCCAATGCAAACAACATAATACATTCCAACTCTCCAGGTTGGATGGTGAAGAAATACATATATGTCAATGGGAGATATCTTAAACATTGTCACTAACCTTCTCTTGTTATGTACATAATTTCCCTATTTTTTCCTCATTTTCCCTAAGTGCTTTTATGGATGTTTGTAGTTTTTTAGCCTTGTGTGTGTTTTCTTTACCATTTGGGGTAAATCTTCATTTGTTCTTAAGTTTTTCAAGGTTATTGATAGCCTTTAAATTTTTGTCTTGACTCCATGCCCAATGGACCTTTAAGCCATTAGTCTTCTCAAGCATAGCAGGCATGCTTCCCTTGTGAATCACCAAATGTGTTGACCAATTTTGGTCCTATAGGCCAAAATTAGGTACCCCTCTTTCCTTTTCCTTGTAGGGTATTTTGACCTAGGTTCTAACAAGTTCATCCCATAGCTTCCTTTTGGGATTTTCTTTGACATGTCTCTTTCCATGAAAAAACCAAGTGTTCCTCCTTCTAATTGCCAAGTGCTTTGGATCTGGCAAGCAAAGGTTTGACTTGAAACCCATTTTGATATTGAAAGCCTAATAGAGCAATCAAATTACTTGGGAAGGCCTTTTATGAGTAGAATAGACCAAGTAAAAGGGGCCAGGGGTCTTTTACAAAAGGTCCAAAGGGTAGGTACCCTTGTGAAGGGCACTTAGGTGCCAAACAGGACCTTTGCATTCTTTCAAAAAGTGACTTAGAGGCTGGGAATCCTTTGCAGGAGGTAGGAAATTGACAAAATAGACCTTTATGAAAGCTTGAAGGGTAACCTTAGGCTCAAGGTTTCCTTAAGGAGGGTATATATTCAAAGCAAAAGGCCAAGGTAGAAAGCCTAAAAGGGAAGATTTCCTTTGGGAAAAGTGACAAGCCAAGAAATGGATTTCTTCAGACAAAATGTCCGAAGAAAACCCATGAAGAAATTCAAGAAATGAATTTCTTCTGAAAAAATGTCTGAAGAATTTCACTGAGTAAGTAAAATCCATGAAGAAGCTAAAGTCACGAATTCTTTTAGACAAAATGTCTGAAGGAATTCCTTCAGACATTTTGTCCAAAGAAATTTGGAAGACAAAAAACTCGAAGGGTAAGTGCCCTTTCAGAGGATGTTTGGACATCAAAAGAGTACCTTTCTATTTTTTTGAAGGGTCACTTTCCCTTTAGAAAAGTCCATTTGAAAAAAAGTCAAAGGAATTGTTGGAGGGTAGTGATAGGCCCACGAACATCAAATTCAAGGTAGCAAAAGAGTTGTTAGTTTTCAAATGGTGATAGGCCCGTGGATGTTAATTTTATGTTGATAAGATAGCAGTTGATTTTTAAATATTTGATGATAGGCCCATGAATGTCAAATTTATGAAGATGGGTTAGTTTTCAAAGAAAGGCCAAAGAATAATTCTTTCAGACAAAATGTCTGAAAGAATTTTTTCAAAAAAATGTTTGAAAGAATTATTTTAGACATTTTGTCGAAAAAAATTCAAGGGCATAGGCCCTAAGTGTCATTAAAGGTGGGTGTCAAAGTGGCAAGCATAAATTAAGAATTACTTTGAAAGGAATTCCTTTGAACATTTTGTTCGAAGGAATTTAAAGGCCTAGAAGCCTGAAGGTAGACTCGGTGACCCTCCAAGGAAGGAGCCTAAGAGGAAAAAAGGGATAGCCTTGAGAGCCCAAATTGATAAGAAAAAGACAAGAAATAATAAGAATAGAGGAAAGTTGAGTGGGTAATCTAGAACTTGGCCATGAACATATAAGAGAAATGCTCAGAATGCTTTAAGTGGCATGACAAGTCAAGCGTAGGGTTAAACTAGACTACTCCAAGTGGCACAAGAGGCATCAACAAGAGAAGTAAATGCTTGGAGATGGAATAGTGTCCATGAATAGCCATTAAGATGGTTGTGTGAGCTTTCAATAAGATGGACCAATTTTCCTTGTGTTTGACATTAATGAATAGCCATTAAGGGGAGTTATGGGAGCATTCAAGGAAAAGGCATGGCCCAAAACATGGTAAGAGGCGACCTTGTCATTCAAGGAGCAAAATCACCCATGCTTTAGTAGGAGTGTTTAATGCAGCTTGGGTAACAAAGTCAATATTTGGGACACCTACAACATGGCTCTTATAGGCACATTTATGGGAAGATGATAGTAGCATGGGCAATTTCCTCCTATCAAGGTGTTTAATGTGGCATGGGCCACTTGCTCTTGAAAGAGTCAAAGTGTCTTTCTCCAATTTCTATATATTGTAACTTCTCAGCTTTATATAGTGAAGCCCTGAAATTTTTTTCCTTTATTTAAAAGAAGTGTTTCACCTCCATCTAATTATTTACACTTTTGCATATGTCTGTGTATTTCCTTATGTTTAGTCATTTATTTTAATGCTTTCATAGGTTGATGCTAGTATCTAGTGTATCCAAGATCTTCTTTTGTAGGTTAACAAGAAGTGTCTAGGTTGGAGTATAGGTGCAGGTGAATAACCATCTAATAGTGTTCCTCTAGAGCACCTATGGTAGGTTCTTCTTCATTATACCTCCATCAAACCCCTTGTTAAAACATTAATGTAGTCTAAGTTTCTTATTCAAATGAAGTGTTTGTTTTGATATTTTTGGTAAAAAGCGTAAATAAAAGATGAGTAGATCAATCAATTTTGGTGCATCACCATTTTAGTTAGGTTCTAATTTTGTATTATCCCTCTCTTTTTTCACCCCCCCCCCCCATTGATTAACAATAGAAATTTAGGACCTCAAGGTGAATCAAGGGGAGATAGCCCTTAATCTAGAGATTCATTCCTCAAGCTTGCTACCCACAGCAAGAGGAATGTCTCCATTGTGCCACATGGAAGAAAAGAACTAAGTTTCCTTTCAAAGGGAGAATTTCATAGTGTCAACAGTTGGGGAAATTGTAGAAATGGTATGAGATGTGTTATCTAATGGAGGTGTTGGAATTTTTTCATCAAAAGAGATAATGTCCTCTTACTACAACTATGTTAGTTGAGTTGGGTAAGAATCTTAGATAACATAGAAAGTATGAGATGATTGGTGCATGTGGGTAGGATGAGAATCAATGGAAGCAACTACCCTTCACATATTAGTCATATTTACCACATTATCTTTTGGATTTTGGTCTATAAAACTATCAACATTATTGGTGGAAGGAGTAGGCTTGTCGTTATTGTCTTGGTGGTTAGGAAGAGGATCTTTATAAATGACCAAATGAGCATAACCCTAGTTCAAGGCTTAATTTTTACTTTGTGTCTCATGAGCTTTGATAGGAATGTCATAATCTTGTTGATGTTTACAAATGAGGGAATCATGATCAAAATTTGGACCAAGGAGGAAATCCATAGCTAATTTTTATAATTACCTACAAGTCTCATGAAAGTGACCCCAACTAGAATGAAACCAACATAATTTATTTGGATTATACCATGATATCATGGGGAAAGTGAGATTAATCTCTCATAGAAGAGGCCTTGGTAGATGCTTTTAGATTTCTGCTAAGGATAATGGATTATGAATGTTGATGTTATTTATTTGAAAAAATTGAAGATTAGGGGTGTGGTTTAAAGGGGAAGCTTATTCTGGAGCAAGGTTGGGAGAAATAGCTTGGATATTATGAATGGTATCATAAGAATCAGTGACACCATTGTTATTATAATAACAATTTTTAATTTTGATGATCATGCAAGTTCCCACAAGAGGTTAGGATGGCTCAAGCTGACACATGAGAAAATCTTGGTGCTTGTCCTGGTCAAGGGCCTCTTTCAAAATTTATATAGAGAGAGTCCTAACCCGATATTACAACTTATGATAGAGAGTGTTGTTAGATAAATGAAATATATTATCATCTACCCTGTTGTGCTCACACTTATTAGATAAGGTCTTCCACTGTTTGATGAAAGCTTATGCAGTTTCAATCTCAAATTGATTTCAATTAATAAAATGAGCCAAAGTATTCTCAAGGAAGTCATTAGTTTGAAAACATTGTACTATAGCATTAACTAGATCTTCCAAACTAGTGATGGAATGGGACTTGAGTTGATTATACCAATCTAAATCATCTCTAGAGAGGGTTTTCGCTAGGAGCTTGGTATTGGTAAAAGTGTTTAACTTGACCCAAACTTTGTATAGATTTTCAAACATTTTTAAATGTAGGGTAAGATCAGTTATCCCATTGTAACTAATGGTAGGGTGATACCTCCTATATCTATGTTGGAAATTTGAGGCATAAGAGGTTCATTTTGAATATGTTTAATTACTTTGTTAATAAGAGGTGGTTGGGGAATAAGGTTTCCATGGGAATTCCTAAGGGGGGTCGGGGAATTTTGGTTGTTTACTCCCAATGGCACTTATCGAGGTTGATTTTGGAGGTGAATAAGGTGATTCTACATTTGCATCATATGGTTGGCATTATTATCTTTGAATGCATTTATTTGGTTGAGAGTTTATAATAAAATTTGATGGGTTTGAGTGGTGTTTTGATTAGTATGCATAGAATGTGAAGCATTAGAATTGGTATTAGTGGCTTGGGTACCAATATGAGTAGTGGCATGCACAACACAAGTGTATTGAGATGCATTAGTATAATAAGAAGCACTAATGGCATGACTATCATGTGTAGCGAAAGATGCACTTGTATAAGGATTAGAAGAGAAAGAGGCACTAGTGGCATGGTTACCATGGGTAGAAAATGATGCACTAGTGGAGTGATTAAGAAGGGTGGGCATTGGAAAAGGCCCATTAGATATTGAACCTACCACGTTAGTAGAGATACTTGACATGGAGGTAGAAGAAATCAAGGAAGAGGAGGTCATAGTCAAAATAGAAGGAAGAGGTTGAGAATCAAAGAATCTATCATATCCAAATCCATGTGACAATTTGGGGGAAGGTGAATGGGGTTCTTATTCTTGACCAATTATCATAAGGTTATAAATAATGGAAGGATATTTTTCTTGATGTTGAGGAAATTCATTAATGAATAGAAGAATTTCTAGAGTATACTCTAATTCAAGCTGATCTTCTAAGGAGAATAGAGGGTTATGAATTGAAGATGCATGAGGAGTCGCATAATTTGTAGTGTGAGTGGCCACATGCACATTACTTTCATATAAAGTGGAATTCATAAGTTATTTATGGGGAAACCTACTGGTATTGGTAAAGTTCATCATATCTATTATGTTTAACTTTATGTTGTCCTCAAACAAAAAGTTCATGATGAAAGAGAAAGGTTAAGAAGGATGATGATGATGCAAAGACAAAGTTAGAAAATAGGACATAGAGTCAAATGAGTCGACTATGTTTTGTAACCAAAGGAAGAGAATAGACAAATAAAGACACATAGTTATTTAGGTCAACTATGCATGGAAGATAGAAAGGCTAAACAAGATGATAAGGATACATAGTCATTCAGGTTGACTGCATACTATTGAATAGAGAACTAGATAGGGGGATAAGAAAACACAGTCATGAAAATAGACTATGTATTGTTGACAAGAAGGTAAAACATAGTCTATAAGAGACTTTATTGACCAAGATGATAGTGTCTTGAAATAGAGATTTTTTTGAAAGAAAATTGGAATCAATAATGAAAGCAAACACATAAATAATTGGATTAATGTGATTGGTCCAACTGGGGCACATAGTATAAACCTTGCACCAACACTATCCAATGCAAGTTTTGTAATACAACACACAATGATCAAAGAGAAAGAAATCAATAGAAAATTAAATGATAACTAATTGGTCACCCTAAGTTTTATCATATTATTATAAATTTTTAATTTTAATGTGATAAGAAATTTGGTTGAAATAGGGAACTAGAAAGTAGTCTAAAATTTCTTTCAAGATGTTTGGGATGAAAGGGATATATATTGGCAATATTAATGGATTGGTATTGGGTCCTACCCCATCACTTCATAATATTGGAGTGATAAGGGTGTCAGGTTCTTTACCAATATATACCATTAACCGTATATTTATACTTGGCCAAAAAACCAAGTTGACTTCCCCCTTGGTGATGAAATCTATGTAGGTAGGCCTTTGGAAGACAAATGTTTAAATGTTAAGTGATTTGATAGTGTGTTCAAAAAGGTAAAATAGTGTAACTAAAATGGCAATTGGAAAAAATACCTATTTAGACTATGTGAGTTACTCTAAACATGCTAATAACTAAAAGAAGAAATGTGAATTAATTACTAGTAAATAGATGTTAATTCCTTGATGAACAATAGTACAGAGTTAGTTCAAGTGACAATGTATGCAAACAATATAAAAAGAGTCAACTAGATCATTATTTTTTTGCATAAGTAAGGTCTTTAAGAACATAGTCAAATAGGTTGACTATGTCTCTCAGACATAAGACAAACTACATAATTAAGTCGACCAGGTCGACCTAATTAGATGTAGTTTTGAAGACTGCTAACTTGTGAAAAATAAAACTGAAGGAAGAATTGAAATGATAGGGAGAGATGAGAAAGGAAAATTATTGGGATTAAAGATGATTTATGTTAATAATTTTTATGCTATAATGATTAATTATTTCTTTCAAATTCTATAAATTAGGTCAACTAATTCGACCAAGTACTGTAAAACCCTGTATGTTGAAGAAGAATAACGAATAAAGTTGACCTGTTCAATAGTGTTTATTGACCTATATGCTGATAAAAGAAAATAATAGACAAAGTTGACCCATTTGATAGTTTATGATAATTAGTAACTAAAAAAGAAGACTAAGGTATTTGCATGTAATATATTTCATAGAAATTATAAGTCGACGTATATATGCATTGCTTTTAGTTATTTCATTTATCATCATTTATTTAAATAATCTATTTATTTATTTTGCTACATGTTTATTTCTAAAGAAACCATCCTAAATTACACTTTTGTGACACATGATGATATGTGGGTGGGGCATATATATACACTTATATTTTTCATTTATCAATAGTTTTTATTACAAGACTTGTCATTGCATCTATCTCCTTGAATTTATGTTTTAAAGAGTACAATAGGATTGGGGTTGGGTCATATCATGGTACATTATGAGATATTCTCATATGATTTCTTATGATACCTGTTTACACTCACTATCTTGATATCTGATCATTTTATCCTTCTTTAGTGCTCTTTTCCCTAATATATGCTTCTTACATCTAGTTCCATGTATTTTCATAACTAATCACATGTGTTGAGTTAGTTTTGTTATTTAGTATTATACATCACAAAAAAAGTATTTTATGTACCTATGTCCCCTTCTAACTATATCGACCCCACTCGATATATTTTTTTACCTATTTGTACTAACTTGGCCCTAACCAATGTAATACTATTTTTGCTTTAAATATTAACACTAGCATCAATCTAGTTTTATTCTATTATAATATTTTATAAGTCAACTTTAGGATTTATATATGTATATATACCACTCCCATATGTTATTTTTATAGTACAACACCATTTTTTAATACTTACACACAAAAACCTATCTTTAGTAGACAAAGATGAATTAGGGTATAGGAGATTATAATTATAGAGATGTTTATTTGCATAAATTATTTGGAGTCTTAAGGAGAGAATATGAACCAAGAAGGTAAAATTTATCTTTAGAGTCACTAATTAGGATACTTAGGTATTTTTATTTACATATTGAGCTTCACCTACAAGATCTCTCATAAAGTGTCATTTGAGCGAAAGGGGGATTAATGTGCAAACAAGTCAACTCAAGGTAAGTATCCCTACCCCTAATATTTTTATATTACTTAGTTTTTATATATTTATATACTATATTTTTATGTGTTTATCTTTTCTCCATGTTTATTTTATCTTATGTTATCTTTGCATGTCAGTATATCCTTAGTTAGATACCTCTTGGTTACAATTCATAGTTTAGATAACTCTTGGTTACTTATTAATGGAATTTATATCTCTTTGTTTTACCTCTTTTATATCTTGGATCCAATTTTTCATTGATATTAATTTCCTTAAATAGGATTCCTTATTATATCCTTGATCCCCATTTTTACAAACATATATTGCTTACAGTTACTCCCCACCTTATGGCATGACATATTTTTATTTTGGATATAGTATGGTCTTCTCCCTTTTCCTATATTAAAATATATTTATATTTTTGACTATATTCACCATACGTACAATTCTTAATAAATTTTTATTTTATATATAACTCCCAATCAGTGGTAATCCATCTAATATTATTAGGCACATTAGATATGAATTCACTACTATTTACACTTAGACTCTAGAATAATTTTGGATTCAACCACTCTAAAATATGGGAAAGAACATGTTAATTTTAAAAATAATCTCCATAAATCATCAAGGGATTGAGATAAATACCTAAAAGTATAATACAATTAGCCTTCTACTAGATATAATTTCAAAATGAAACTTATTCTTGAATATCATCACATATATAAAAATCTATTAAAACATGTAAAGAAATAAATTGAGAATATCTCCATCATATCTACAAATCCTCTCTATCCCAAAAAAAATTCCATGTTTGATAAATTGAGAGTTCTCCCATTATTTTTCACAGTCATGCCACTCTATCGAGACAAATATTAAACATCAATCCCAAATTAATATATGATCCAAATCAATGGGTTATTTTCATATATGCACCAATCACATGTTTGACAATATTAAATCACATTATTTATGATTACTATTGTCACCAAATCTTGTACCCTATAGGAGGTTGTTCAATCCTACTCTAAGATTTGGGAAATAATGGAACACCTCTAGGCCTCTGGGTTGCCTATAGTAGAGGTAGACCTCTAGGTTTAAGGGCTAGCTATTTGAATTGATCTTGAAGTGATTATCACCTATGTTAATTGATTATTTGTGTAAAAATGGGTAGAAGTATGAATGAAATAAATATATTATAAGGAGGTGATACACCATAAGTATTTCCACAATGCTATCATACTTATTTTACTAAGAAACAAGACCTACAAACTAGCTTCAAAGTCCTAAGATGTTTTAACATTAATATTTTAATATAGAGGTGATATGCATGAGACAACTCAAGGAAATTGGACTAGAGAGAAGATTTTAGACTCTAATTAATATTTCACACTTGAAGAGAGCCAAACATACTAGCTCCACTCTATATGACCTATTAGAATGAGAACTTCTTGTAATAGACATGAAAGGATAAGGGGAAGTAAAGGTAGGATCACTAGACCTCATCATTCATCACTTTTCACACTTAGATAAGATGTTTGTGAGCTAAAAACAAGATTGATTATATTATTTAAAGGTAAAATAAAACATCAAACCAGTACAACTTTACCATACATGGTGTGGAATTATGAAACAAGAGCCAAAATGGCTAGTACTTATAGAATGTGAGAAAGGAGAGATAAGAATGAAGTTCAAGAGTCATAAAACACTTGTGAAGATGAGAGGAGTTATGTTTATAAGAGGATAGATTATTAAATATACCATGCAAGGTATATATGGATAAATATCCCTCTGAGGCCTAAAACTCTTCAAATCTAGTGTAGGACTCTTCAATTGCTTGTTTGGAAATTGCCTTCATCATTTTACCTTGTTTGAACACTCCATAATAAACTAGGGAAAGATGACATGATTTAATTTTTAAGAAGGGTTTATAAACAGGATCTAACATACATTGGATGTGTTCCTAATCATCAATAATATTTTGAACAAGTGTTCTCACTGCCTACTATCATAATCATCCTTCTTTAGACCTATCTTCACATTTGACACTAAGATGCTCATCATTTGTTCAATCCAATATGTATAGGGGTGGTTATGACACTTTTCAATGTTCCTCAAGTCTCTATATCCATTAGACAAACCTTAAAAGGCCTCCCAATTGAAGTTGTCACATTTTCACTTGGTGATAACTCTTCATTCACTATGACATTCTAGACTAGCTAAAGTGAAGGTGATTACAGAGGTATTTATGTGATTTTTTGAAGAAATAAATGTAAATTAGGACTTATATTAGGTCCAAATTAACCTCCTAAAGTGATTCTCATTTTTTTAAACTCTTCTATACCTATAAAACATTAAAAACTATCAATAAAACTAGTTTTATACCATGTCTATACAAGTAGGGTAGAAGTTAGTCTGATGGGAAGGAGCACTAAGTATTAATATAAAATTTTGAATCATATCCCAAGTTATACTAGATCATCTATATTCCTTTCCATTTTTGTTTTCTCTATCAGGTCATTAGTAAGGGTTTTGGAGGGATTTTAGTAGTTTTGCCCCTTAAGGATTGTTCATAAGGTTATGACATCCAATCCTTAAAAAAATTCCAAAAACTGAATGTTTAGGACCCTATCCAACATATCCTAGCTCCTTATGATTCCATGATAAACATCGGTACTATTATGAGCTTTCAAACTCTGCCTCGAGTTTTTTCCTGCATTTTGTGCACCCTGTTATGCTTCTAAGCCAAGAAATGGATTCTTTGTGACCTTATATACAAAATAAATGATATGACACACCTTATATCTCCAAATTAATTCCCTTAAATTATATTTAAGGCTCATATGGTGTTATACATGGAAATGAGCCCCTTTAGGCATTAGGCCTAGTCAAGACCTAGTAGGCTTAGTTTACACCTATGTGGGTTTGGGCCACTATGTTGGGATACTCAATACTATGAGGCCTTATTAATGATTTTTAATGTTTAAATCAAATTAATACACATTTATTTAGTGTTCCTATAGTATTCAAATCATTTCTTAACCTTTCTCCCACCAAGCTTGTAGGGTATACCTCTTTGGGAGTGCCCTCTATCTGAGATAGAATAGAGGGCACTTCCCTTATTATCCTAGATAAAATTATAGTATAATGGGATTTTAAAATTTATTGTGACCCTTTTTAAAAATTTTTATGGTTTTTTTAGACTCATATTACCTTTAAACCTCATAAAACCTAAGGCAGACTTCTTGAGTACTCACTATGTGCAGGGTTTAGATGTTAATTGTAGGTTAAGGCTTGAGTTTAGTTTCCACCCATATTTCCTTAGCATAAGTATCTCATGAGGTTTGTATAATTATGGTGAAGGTTTTATAATCATATATAACACCCATTATTTCTTTCCAACTCAAATTTTAGTCTTTACTGACTCATGCTTAAATTGCAATCAACTATGACTATGTGCCTACTTAGAAAAAGTATGCCTATAGGTGGACCTTCTATCTTAGACCATTATATACCATGTTACACATATTATTTAATTATCCAATGCCATTTAATAGACATTTATACTTATTCTCATCATATATATGTTAGGCCATCCTCCAAATCACCATATTCTAGCTCACTATCATAGTACAGTCTAATTGTAGATGCCCATTTTGAAAGCAAAAAGATCTTAAAGATGATCTAAAACCTTTGAAACCTATGGTACACATTTTAGGGTTCTTTTGAAGTCTTTTTAGGAATATCTAACCTACAAATGTTCATGTTTATAGGTTTATTCTCACAAGGTTCACCTTATGAGCTTGTAGGTACCTATAGTTAGGTTTTAGGTGGTCTCATTGCGAGCAATGGTATACCTATAGGTGATCAGGTAGGTCAAGACCCTGCACTCCAACCCTCATTGATTTTATATAGACTTATAATACCATTATAATTTCTATAGGTTCACTTGACATGGAGGTATGCTCCTTCTTGCTTAAATGAGAACTATAAGGTCATTTAGAGTTCAAGCACCATAGTGAACACTAAAAACCTATAGTGTAAGAATACCTAGAATGGAGGCTCCTTCTACATCACTTATTAGATTAAAACATTCATCTCCCTTTGCAAGTTTTTACCCCTAAATGAAGTCTACAAGATGTATTAATCAAAATTCACCTAGACTCCATGTCACCTCATTGTATGGTAACACCAAAAGTGGAAAAGGCTCTATTTTGGAGTTTTTAAGGTAATGGATCCCTAAACTTAGTTTCTCCAACTTGAACATGACTCTTCAAATATACCTACCACTCTATGACCTCAACATGATTCTTATGACATTATTCAACTCCTCAACCTATATGAGGATCTCTAACATGATCAAATTCCTTCATTAAACACTCTTAGGCCTCTATGAGAGCCACCTATAGGTGTACATGCAGGTCATAGGGCAGTGAAGATGAGATATGGACACTGTACAAAGTGTGTGGGAATAAAAATAGCCTTATACCTTTTCAAGTTCTTCAAATGAATCCTTTCCACCATATTTACTTCAAACCAATTCTAATACTTCCATTCTAATGTGATTATCTCCTATGGACACATTTAGATGTCCACTAATGGTACATGACTGTGTATATAGTCTAAATTCATTATCACAGTCAAACATATGATATTTGAGTAACTCAACTTGATTTTTCATGTTCCAAAAGTGTGTTCAACATCTTGAGATTCTTCATTACATCTCTATGACTATGCTCAAAAATTTCACACCTCATTCACAATAATTATAAGTGAATATATGCAAAGAAGGTCTAACTATGTTATTATGCTCTTTGAAGATGGTTCTTCATGTGAAACATTTTTAAGTTGTTCTTGGAAGGAGAGGTGAATACCATGACATATGAGAAACATGAAACACCAATATACCTCTGCTTGAAACCACTACAAGAAATGACAACCTCTATAGTTGATGACCATGCCTACAATTCCACTAGTATACTCAACCTACAACTTGATAAGTTTGAGCTCATAAAATCACCTCTAAACATGGAAAAAAAGATGGAAACCATTAAATAAGTATGTTCACATCCTTTGGAATCAATTTCATCCATTAGTTTGTATGGACAAGATCAAACAAGAAGAAAAAGTGCAGGGTGTGGGGATTAGTATGCAAAAAATAATAGTCAACTTCTTAAGAATGGTTCATAAATCATGGGAAATCAGTATTTGAAATCCTTTCGTGAAATGGAAGTGGATTGAGTGTACTAATACTCCACAAGAGAATTTTATATACACATAATATTTTTTAACTATTATCAATTATTAATGCTCTCTATCTTGTAAGAACATGTTGAATCTCAATATCTCTGAGTGCATGCCTTAAGGGGTGCACTAGGAAAGGAGTGGGTATACCATTGGTGCTTCATAATGTTTTTTTCCCTTTTACCACTTGTTATCTACACACTTATCTCCTAAAAACCATTCCCCTAAGTTTTTTCTTCTTTGTTACACACTCAATCATTTCCCCCCTTTCATTCCCCTTTTGCTAACCTAAATCCTCTTTCAATAGTTTACATTACTAGGTCAAATGGGTCAACCTTGTACTCTTATGGGTGAAATTAATTTAGCGTCTAAGTTAGATCTTGGCTAACCTAGCTCATGACCCAGTGAATTTTGTTCCATAATATTACTAAGTTGACTAGGTTGACCTTGTCAAACAAAACTTTCAAAAGGGTTTAGGATTAAATCAACCTATATATACCAAATAATTTATCCATTATTTAAATAAGAGAAGAAGTAAGAGTTATTGTGCATCTACTTATCCACCATTCTACTTGAGGATCAAGCTTAGGGTTCCATAATTTCTTTGGAGATATGAATCTTGTCTTGTGGAGAAGTATTTTAGATACATTGATAGGTTATGTAGCCTAGATTTGATTTATCCTTGTCATCCTTACATACCACAACAACCTCTTGTGAAGCACCTTGACCAAAGGAGAGATTGAGGCTTGATAGGTATATCTTCAAAGGTAAGTATTCCTAACTTTGTTCTTCCTTTGTAAGAGCAGATAGATATGAATTTGTACTTCTCTTCCATGTGTTAGGATTCCATAAACATTGACATAAGTATTTGTCTTATATGCATGCTTACTTTTGTTGTTTATTACCCCCAATTTGTACCACAAGCTTTGGTGAGCACTAGATTAGATTTCTTTGCTTTACTTATAATATAGTGAATATGAAAAAATAGGACCTAATTAGGGTTATTGCATGATTATGCTTGACTGGAGGCTTTGGAACCCTCCCTAATATTGTTTGTTATAATCAGATATCCCCTAATTTGGTTTGAAGGATCCCCATATTGGTCATTTTATTGATTATCTAATGTATCCCCAATTTGAAGTGTAAGTATGATCTATCTTTTCCAAGTTAGGATTGATTTATATACATGATAAAATTTTGATTACATACATTTTGTCAAACCCAATGTAAATCTAACCCTTAAAGGGTTTCTTTCACATTTTTCATTATTTTATTATTTTTTTATATTTGTGATACTAGGTCAATAGGTTTGATATAGTTCCTAACTTCTATGCACAGGTTTAACACATAGTCACATCAAAATGATAAAGTTTTATTTGTGTAGGTCTTCATCACATATAGGTCATTGGGTTGGACAAGTCAAAGCAGTATAGGTTTTCACTTCCAGTTAGGCTGCTAGGTAGAATAGGTTGACACAATAATCTTATTCAACCTCAGAAAACATACTAGGTCTATCAAGTTGGTATAATAATCTTCTAGACTTCCAAAAAGCATACTAGGTCGATTAGGCTAGTATAGTCATCTTCATAAGATTTAGAAAATAAGGAACTTCAAAACTAGGTCAACATAGTAGAATTTTCAAGTAAAAATCAAGGGACTTCAACAACAATCTTTCATTCCTCTTCATCTTCCAACCCACCAAGGTTCCTTTCTCTCTTTCTTTTTTATTTCTATTATTCATTATAGTTTTATTTTTCATAGTTTGAAATCTTAAAAACTTCCCTTATATATCAAAATAAGTTGATTTGGTTGACCTAATTTTGTATTCTATCTTCTATCTGCAATACTAGGTCAACACTATTAACATAATTCTTAACAGACCCTTGCTTTAGTTGTATAATAATGATATTGTCGACTCTATTCTATAATTTTTGCATACACTATAATTTAAAATGACATTGGAATATGTTTCCAAGTCAAAATTAACATCTATATGCTAGTAATTACTTCACACTTTCATTTTCAATTGCTTGCATGTTTAGAATAGATCACATAGTGTAATTAGTTGTTTTTTGACGCACAGTCCCAAACAGTGCAGTCTAAACTTCCTTAGCTGCGCACTCTGATACCAAAAATGATGAACCTTCTTGGACTGAATTTAGACCGCTCTGATACCATAATGATGCCCTGTCCTCATCTGATACCAAAATGATGCACTATTGTCATCAGACATATCTAGCAAACATAACAGTTATGGACACTGCATTTCATTCACACATTTTGTCATACAGTTTGCGTGTATCATCTATACTCCCACAATTGCATACATATCAACTAACACATTTGCAACAGTGACATCAAATTTGTAACCACTTACAACTACATCCTTATGAACTTCCATGCCTTGTTCCAGGACAACAATCTCATCAGACCTGATATTTAGCAACACAAAATCATAAAAATGACCCTGTAAAGTCCGTAGTTATGAACCTGCAGAGTCCATAGAATTTGGAAAGCTTTGAGAAATTAGAAGTACAGAGTCCTAATAAGGTAGGTGCAGTTGAATTTGGATAGAAAGGATTCAAAGGAGATGGAGCAAGCAATGGAATGGAATTTACCAACTCGGTCTTTCGATTTCCATAAACGTAATACTTCTCTGCTTGTTTATATGGCTCAAGTCTTCGCTTCTATTCTCCATTGAACACTCGGTCTCGGTCCACATATTCTGTAATAGGGATGCATCATTCCATGATAGACCTCCTCTCTATCTCGACCATGCAAATGGAGGCAGAGTTGAACCATGCAAATAGGAGACGCACTGAGCCTTATTAGATAAGCATCGAGCCAAAATATAAGAATGTCGAGTCATATGAACAGAAAAAGCATTGATTCGTTAAGTGATTTGTGTCCCTATCTCAATCACATCTTCCATGGCCAAAGGCCATCCTTCTTGCATTTTGCCTGGTCCCCGTAGCCTCATCGACTCATTAAAATGATGATCTTCTCCCTGAGCTCTTTCTCATTGAGCATACATGCTCTCGAGCTTATACAGACATGTCCAAGATGGATGAAAATCGCCCCATTGCCCTCCTTTGGTTCTGTGCCTCTGCTATGCTCCAATTAGTCGTGAGCTTTGTATCGGCTCTCTCTTTTCCTAGTTTTTTTCTCCTCTATCTCTCCTTGAAATGAGAGATTCCCCTTCTCTTTCCTCTTCGTCACATTCTCTACATTCCTCTCCTCTTCTTACAGCAACTTCTCTTGAATGAGAGAGCCTTCCTCTCTCTATTTTTTTTTCTTCACTACATTCCTCTTCATCCCTCTCAACCTCCTTCTTCTCTTCTATGTCCCACTATCCTCTTGAATGAATTTGTCTTTTCTCCTCCTCTCTCCCCTTCATGCAGGACAAAGATTATTCCAAACAAAGACAAGCATTGGTATTGGTAACAAGACCTTGGGATCCAGGCATATAGTGAATACTAATGCATGGAGGCAGGATTTCATTTGAACTAAGGTTCAAATTGTTTCTACAGGGAGAGTATGATGTAGGAGCATCTACAATAGCTACATGAAGACATGGTCAAGTTGGAAATTCTCAAGCATACAAAGCTCAAGTCATGTCTTAGTTTTGTATTTGAATTTATATTGTTGTCTTTTCCCTCCAAAATTTTGTTAAGGAGGAATAAATGTAAATATTAAATAAAAATAAAATAAAAGGAGTGAAAAGGGGTGAAAATGGGTTGGAAGGAATCCCCATGTTGGCAGCCAATCTTGGCTTAAAGAACAAATGAGGGGAGTGGTTGAAATATTTCAATCGTAAGATATTAGTCTTCTCCAAATTAGTATATTGTTGGAAATTAAAACTATTTTTGTTTTATTCTTGAGCCCAAGTTGGGCGTAGAAGTTAGAGAGGAGGTTTTTAAAAACAAAAGAGAAAAAGAAAATTTATTGGAGAGGAAGGACAGAGAGGAAGGACCTTTCATTCAAGAAAAGTTGTTGTAAGAAGAGGAGTTGTGGAATGCAAAGGATTGTGTATGGAGGCAGTCCATCCACGCACTAAGATGAATGGTGAAGGCATCTTGGAAAGATAGATACAATAGAGCTAAACTTGTATTATATTCATGCAAGGTGGTATATAGGCATGGTTGTATGAGACCTGAATATAAAAGCACTGTGCATCTGGATATTTGGCATTGACATGGATGCAGGCTTGAGATGGTGTTGACTATGTTATTCTTTTTTTGAAGTCATATGTGAATGGTTGTTTAAATTTTAGAGTCCCGAGAGTCTCGATGTAGATGGAGACTATTTAATTGATAGCCATGACTATGAAATTGATAAAAAAAAGAGCGGAGTATGACCCCTGCCCATAGAGTGTAAACTTTTGATATTCATTCTATTGCGTTGAGGACTGTGTGTGCTGGATCTTGACCTACGAGCTAGCCATGTTGAATTATCCTCCATTTCATCTTCCTCATGGTTGACATTGACAAGAGGAGCTATGGGAGCTAATGTTCTTTCCCAGGTAATAGGAACCCCTGTAATAATTGCATCATTTTTGGTTAGAGAAGAGATAGCATGATTGTTATATATACATATATAGTATTGAATGCCTTCCAACAAGTTGCCTGTAGTAAAGGTCTAGCCTATAGTGAAACATGTCATCAAGCCTATAGCCTACCTGAGTGGTACAGAAGATGTGAACCTATAGAGAAGGATCGATGCCTACAAAGTAAATGTAGAAAGCCATTGAAGCCTAAGAAAAGTCTCAATGTGACCTGCAGTAGCCATTGAGTATCATCGAAGTGCAGCAGCAACATAAGGAAAAAGCATGGAAGTTACTTGGTGAAAGAAGCAGAATGTTGGAATGAAGGACACAATAGTCAATTGAAGTTAAACAATGAATGGAAAGATGCAACATTCCTACAGAAGTGTAGTTACCACAAAGCTTAATATGGCCATAACTTAGAAGTCAGTGAAGGTAAAGTGTAGCATATATACATGCAACAGTTGTCTAGAAGAGTGTAACATACATAACCCCATGATCACACAGTAGAGAGAACATCAATAGTTTGGAAAGAGTGTTGCTAAAATAGACAGTCATAACCAAGGAAAATTTAGTAAAAAGTAAGCACTCTGCCAAGCCAAATGAGGAGGGATTTTCTAGAAAGCATCCTGGTTGAAGTATTGTAGATAAAATCTTGTCTCAGAAGAGGAAGGGTTCTCAAGGATCTTCACATGCAAACAAACAGATAGGATTTGAATTCAATCTAAGAATTCAAGAGTGGGATTTCATGTAATTTTAATACAGTCCAGGGTGTATGCAAAATCTAGTCAAATAGGTATGAAGACCTCGTTTTATCTTGAAATCTATACTTCTATTTTCTCCAAGATTTAATGGGTTTTGAGCCTTATATCATGTGAATAAATAGTCCAAATTTTAGAATAATCCAAATAATATGGCATGAGAAAATATTTTGTAAATATTGCAATTTATGTGGTTTAGTTCTGTTTGTAGTCTGGGGACAGTACACCATTTTGGTATCAGAGCGCAAAACTAAGGAAGTTTAGACTTCACTGTTTGGGACTATTCATCATTTTTTCAATATATGATTTAGTTTCACTATTTTTCTCTTTCTTGCACACACTACCAAATCACATAATCTTAAAAATACATTTAAATAATTGTCTACTGAAAGCCTACCTACTTGGATTTCATCACCAAGGGGGAAGCTGACTTGGTTTTTTAGCCAAGTATAAAGATGTGGTTAATGGTATATATTGTCAAAGCACCTGACACCCTTATCATTATGATATTGTGAAGTGAAAGGGTAGGTTCCACTACCAAGCTAGTACCATTGCCAACACAAATCCCTTTAACCTAAATGTCTTAAAACCATCCATAGATTATTTTCTAGTCCCTTAATTTCATCCAACATCCTATTATAGTTAAAATCATACTCTAATAATCTAAAAACATTCAGGATGACCACTTAGTTATCATTTACTTTCCAAGTTGACTACTTGCTCTTTGCTCAATTATATGTTGTATTGTAAAAACATGCATTGGCCAGTGTTGGTAAAAGGCTTTGTGTTGTGTGCCTCAATTGGATCATCCTCATTGACCCAATTTATTATGTGTTTCTTTTCATTTCATGCTTTCAAAATTACTTGTAATTTTGTTCTTATTTTAGTACACTATTATTCTATTTGACAGTCTCTTACAAACTATCTGTTTCCCCTGCCTATAGCACTGAGTTGACCCTATCAACATAGTATTATTTTATACCCCTCATGATATAGTATTAAGTTGACCCTATCAACTCTGTATCCTTATCATCCTATGTTTTATCCCAAGTTACAGTACTAGGTCAACCTTATCGACTCTATATCCTTGTTTTCTTAGTTTTTAGAGCCTATTTTTATTACTAGGTCAAATTAGTTGACTTTGTACTCTTATCTATCCCTTCCTATTTTTATGATTTTGCATCACCTTTGCCTTATATAGTCCTTCTCTTTCATCATTAACTTCTTATTTAAAGAGAACACTAAGTTAAATTCAATAGATATGATGAGTCTTACCAACCCACATAGGGTCTCCCTTAAGTAGATTATGGCTCCTCTCATAGATGAAAGTAATGTTCATATAGCCACTCACACAAAAAAATATGGGACCCATCCTCATTCCTCTTCACTTCATAATCCTCTCTTCTCACTTTAAGATCAACCCAAATTAGAGTATACACCTAAAATGCTCTTCTTTATCTCTAAGTTTTCTCAACATTGAGGAAAGGACCCTTTTACCATTTACCATCTCATGATTAGTGGTCAAACTGAAGAGCCTAATTCACTTTCTCCCATGTTCTCACATGGATTTATGGATACTAGTTTATTTTCTTCTCAACTTCTTCCCTCTATTTTGACCCCTTCTCATACCATGTCTTTTTCTTTTTTGACTTCCTCTACCTTCATGCCTAGTATCTCTACTAACATGGTAGGTTCTACATCTAGTGGGCCTCTTCCAAGACCCACTCTCCTCAATTATTCAACTAGTGAATTATTTTCTACCAATAGTAACCATGCCTCTAGTGTTGCTTCTTCTCATCCCTTTACTAGTCCATCTTTTTCCACACAATCAAATTTTTCCACTAGTGCCTCATATTCTAATAGTTCTTCTCAAGCTATTACTAACACCAATAATAGTACATAATCCACTACTACCAATTATAATACATCAAAAAATGTCAACAATGCAAATGAAACCCATCAAATCCTATTACAAACTCTTAATCAAATGAATGATTTTCAAGCTAACAATGTAAATCAAATGATATAAATGCAAAAACACCTTATTCATCTTAAAACCCACCCTTAATAGATTCCATGGGTCACACATAATCAAAATGTTCCCCCACCTCCTCTTTGGGATTACCATGGTAATATTATCCCTCAACCTCCTCTGGTTTATAAGACAATCAAGCATCTTCAAAATGATCCTCTTACATCTCAAATTTGTAATATCAATATAGGAGGTATCACCCCTACTATTTCTTACAATGGGTTAACCAATCCTATTGTTTTCACTTATATTTTTACCATTTGAGGAGATGGAAAATCTCTCCTCATCCAAGTATCACAATGGAAACACCTCTAGGCTTATGGGTAGCCTAAGGATGAGGTGAATCTCTAGATAGGGCTAGCTCCCTTGATGTACCACTTTGGATTGAAACTACACCTAAACTTTAGGGGTGAAAAGGGAGAGAGAAAAATGAAAGAAAACTATTATAAGGGAGGTGATACACTAAATATATTGATGACTTCCAACCAAAATCATGTTACACTTGAAACCAAGGAACAAACTGAACATACACTTCTCCAATTTGCATCTTCTCACATCAATGTTACATTATGAGGTTATAGATGAATGTGAAAAGTTAGGAAGAATAGATAAGAGGCATTGAATCGCACTAATAAAAATAATAACCCACTAAATCCTTGAAATTTCCTATAACACTTCACATGCCCTACAAAAAAGAAGATTTCTAACTACAAATAGGATGAAAGAATGAAACAACATGCTAAGGAAATAAGAATTTTCACTTAAGTAAATCAATTATCCAAGTAAAAAACACTATGAAAAGTCATAGATAGGTAAAAATTATTAGTCTTATTGATCAAAAGGTATGAAAATGAGCATGGATTTTCCATACTCAAGAAGAACATAGATTACAATGGCCAAATGGCTAGTTATTATAAAAGTCGAGAGAGAGAGAGGATAAGAGAGAAGTTAAAGGGTCACAAGGACACTTTTAAATCTAATAAAATAAGTTAATTGTGTATGATAATAGGATATGGGATGAACCATTCAAGGTCAAGACTATCAAGTGCCCATACAAGTCATCAAACTCTTGAAAATTGGCATAAAACTCCTTGTCTTGGCTTAGAAAACTGCGTTCATAATTTGGACCTATTTGAATGCCTAATAACTAACTAAGACCAGGTTTAATGATTGTAAATAAGGGTAAGGGTCTCAATAATGCCTTTTCATGAATTGGTTATAGGCTTGGTCATTTGGACGCATCCCAAAATGAGTTATCATCATCTTTTGTTAAGAAAACTCCTCTTTCTTGTACCCTGCACACTTATCCTCAAATTTGTCTTCAATTTATCATGAAAATATATGGGAATGAGTGGATGATAATTTTAAATACCCTATATGGAATTATAAGCATCAGGAAAACCTTAAAATGAGCTCACTTAAATTTCTCCACCCTTTTCACTAGCTTGTCCAATATGGTAGTTTTGACTGGTTGAGATGATAGCTCTTGTTGAGGCACTTAAGATTTGTTTATTGTAATTAAATGAATATATGGGGTAAAAAAAGTATAAATATTCCCTTTAAACTTGATTTAATCTTCAAAATCCTCTTTTATCTTACACAAAGTAAAAGGGGTAAAAAATACCTTGGTTTTGCCATGTCTGTATAGATTTCATATAGCTAATTATAGTGGGAGGTATCTTGAGGGATTCATATTTAATATCCAATAATCATTCATGCCATTCTTGTCCATCTGGATGTATATTTAGCCTTATTTCTCTAATTGGTTCCTTCTAAGGGTTTTAGCTTATTTACCCTCTTAAGCTTTGTTCATACAGGTTACACATTGAACTTCCAAAAAAATATCACAAAAAGGTTTCCTATGACCTTTTATAACTCCTCCAAGTTCTTTGAGTCTCCATGAAAATCCTCAAAAGAGAAATAAGCATTCAAAGTTACCCACTCGAGCTTGTTTCTTTCATTCCTACATGTCTACGTTAGTTTAAGGTCTAAGAATAGCTTATTTTGGTTTTCTTTTCACTCTAAAATCTTGAAAAATTCTGTATTCATCCCATACATATGTTCCAATAGGTTTAAATTCTTGTCTAAGGCCAAAAATGTGAAGGAATTTATCTTAGGACACTAGGCTTGATCTTTGCCTAGTAGGCTTACCTACACTCTTATGGTTTAGACCATCCAATTGAGTTTATTTGAATTTAAACAGATCAAAAACCTCAAATATGATCCCATAGGCATGTCACACTCAATTTTAAATCTCACTTAGGTCTAGAATTGAAATTGACCCCTTGTTTGGCCTTTAGGCATAACTATGCCTCATGAGCTTGTTTGTAAAGCTGATGGTTTGGGACACCCTGTATGGTTACATATTATTATGCATGGTTTATCATGATTTATTAGATTTATTTCAAATCCTTATAACTCCTTGAAAGGTCTCTCAATTTTTTTATCCATCATTCATCTCTCATCCCTTAAAACTATCAGTATATGCATGAGGGGAAGTACCCCTATCTAAGACAAAATAGGGATTAATTCCCATATTTAATTAAAAAAATAGATATTATATAGGATTAGTTAAGTGGTAAATAAACTCTCCAAAAAAATCCATCCCTTGTTCAAGTTGATAGACCTTTTAACTCCCTCCATTTCAAAGACACACTGTATGGAAGTTGACTGTACAAGGTTTCTCTTTATGGACTATGTAATGGTCCAATGTATTGAACTTTTAGGTTAAATGCATATATTAGGCTTTAATAAATGTATAAAAAAAATTTACATTCCCTTGGGATCACTTTTAATTCCTTGGACCCATTTGTTCACTCATTCATTTAAACTTGCACCTTGAAGGGCTAGCATGGTTGTGGTAGCTTGTTAGGGATTTGAGGAAACTTGTCTTGAAGTTTATCATATTTGACCACCTAAAACATTTTTAACCTTGGGAAAGTATCTCAATATCTCATTCAATCAATAATCATACTTAATTATTTCCTAATTTTCCAAGGTGATCCTTAAACAACTCTGAGTTGTAGGTTGCTTGTATGAAATCCTGAGTATGTTATCCTTAAAACTTCACACTTATAAGTGCATTTTGGTACTTTTTAGGATGAAATAAATGATAAAAGACTCCTATTATATATTTCATGATCATATACATTTCTTTTAACCCATTTAACACTTTTTTTATACTATACCACCACTTTGAAACCTAGTCCTGCTCACTATCCTACCACCATTCAACTGACTATGTTCTTGTCTTGGAGACCCTTCTTATAGATATCTATGTATGTTTAAACATTTTTAATAGTGCATGGGTTTCATTAAAACCTTATAAGATCCTTTGGAAATGACTTGGATCAGTTTATCCCATGTTCATGCTATCTTCTCACCAAAAACACTACCTTTGTTCACTATTTTCATAGTCATCCTTAGTGGTTGTAAGTGTGCATTGTCACTTGAATGAACACCTGTAAGTGTGAATTAAACACTTAAATATATACCATTATCCTTTTTATATCACATAATTTTTATGGAATTCATTTTCCATATGACAATTGATCTTGTCATGCTTAAGCCTCCATATGGACCATGTAGGAGTTGACCCTTATCGTAGGTGCACATTGTGAGAGGAAAAGACACCTGTAGGTTATTATTATCTTTAATTAAGATTGATCATGGTTTTTACTAATTTATTAGAATAATTTGAGGTCAAAAGGTGAATGTTTATACCTCCACTCACCTTTTACTCCTTAAACATCATCAAAACATCAAGTTAGCTCACTGTCTACTCATACCCAGTTGTAGATGGATGTTTAGATTGCTTGTACAGACTGGAGGTGAGTATATGAGTAAAACACAAAGTCTCATTCCTCCTAATGATCATTTAGAACATATATGTCACTTTGAAACATTTTTAATCACTCCAACATGAAGGTATAGTTTAATTTTTCAATTTTTGAATGTATGGGTCTCTTTATAACTCAATCTTGTAGGTAACACTGACTATTCTCAGTGCATAAATTGACAATTTTGAGCTCTTCAACAACTAGTCTTCATTACTACTTTTGAACTCCTTATTTGAAATGTTATTGTATCATGATAGGGCTGATATATGAGCACAAAATTATGCACCATAAACTCTTATAACCCTATCATATGCCTTTATAAAAATGTCTCTAGGCCTATATTTTATTAATTTAGGGAAACATGCCCTAAATTTAATCACCTCATGTTTTGAAGGTTTTTATTTTCAAGTTTCCAATTTGAAACCTCAAACAAGGTTTGATATGTTTTTATAAATGCATTAAAACTCTAAGGAAGGTCTCACATCATGCCAAAACACTCCAAAATGACACTAAAATTCTCAATCAAGTCACTTGTAGATGTTGATTTTTAGTATATATAGGCACTAGGCAAAATGTAGACAATATGCATTGATTTAGACTTCTCATGAATAGTATATCCATATAAAAATTTAAATTCATTATTCAAACCTATCAAAGCTTGAAAACACCCCTAAAAATCATGTTCCAACATGAAATTATCTCAAGAAGCTCTTGTAGATGCACATTAATGGCTACTTGACTATAAACATTTTACATGACTAATATACTCATAGAGATTGCTTAGAGAATTTAGTTTCAAATGAGGATGGGACAAATAAAAAATTTAAGACATGGAAACAAATCTATCACAACCTTGAAATCATGATAAAAACATGAAGATTCTACAAATAGAGGTAACATTACCTGCAACACAGAAAGGTGCTTCCTTTTGCAACTTAAGATGATTAGCATATCAAAACTTCATGAAAATTGAAAAGAATAATTATAATAATCTAAGGAGGAGGTAAAAATAATCTAGTATCAAATTCATAAAATGGTTCATATAAAATTACTCAAACTAAGGCAAAACCTATAGGGTACATGAAATAGTAGGTAGAAAAGTACAGTCAACTTCATGAGGATGGTTAATGCAGCACAAGCCACCATTATTCAAAATATATATATGGAAATTAATGTATCTAATTTTAAAACAAACTACCCAAGGCCTTTAATCTAAAACCTCTTTAGTTATCTATACTAAGCACAAACCTGAAGGTCACTTCTACTTGCTAAGAGGACTGAAAAAGGATTAAAATGGTTTTGGGCCAAAATGGAATTTACAAAGTAAAACGAACATGATAAAAACCTTGGATAAGCTGAAAAGACATTATATAATCATATCCCATGTGGCACACTTCTCCATGGATTGTATAAGTGCCATTTTCTTCTCTTTTCCTAAGAAAACTACCTTTTTTTCTAATGAACCTACCACTTTCAGTTACCAATGGTTGATTAAGACTTCATATGACACATGTCACATGAAATCACCTTTTTAAACTTTCACACTTCCCAAGAAAATTGTACAACTCATTCAATACCCCTTTTTTGACCTCAAAATGACCCAAAATAACTGAAGGGACTAAAATAACTAAAGACCAAGGCTAGTAAAACATTAAATGACATAAATTAGCCTATAATACACCTTGTGACATCTATATTAGACCCCTATAACACCTAAAAGTCAAGTTTGTACCTAAGGGTACCCCAATTTGACTTAAAAGTCAAATTTGGTCAACAAATTGGTGACTCATAAGGGTAGTATGCCTGCTATACTAGCTAGATTAGTTGCCTTATTAGTCCATTGAGTTTAGGAGTCAATTGAAGTCTAAGACAAATAATAAGGATTTTAACATTGACCACAAACTTTGATCAAGACAAGAACAATGACTACCTCAACCATATAAAACAAAGACACACACAAAGTAAAAGCAAATACACACGTGCTTCATGAGCACTTATGGAACACACACACACCAAAATAAAAAAAATAACTCAAACAATAACTAACTTGATATGATAAATCCCTCTTGGATCAAAGGAGAAGTTTGAAACTCCTCTTACTTCATGACATGAAGGATTTAGTGAGACATGTAGCCTTTGGTCCTTTAGCATTGATGCCTCCATTTTTTTCATGATATTTTCCAACTTCATTGGCATGATGTTTATTGAAAAATAGGTAGATTAAAATAGGTTGGTTGTATAAATAAACACCTCTTGCATCCAAATAACCTCAAACTTCTTATGTGGATCTTCAATTGCAACCTCATTCTTGATTTCCATAGGGCTCTCAATAAGATTGGGTTTCTTCTCAGCTGCAAGTTCTTCTATCTCATCAAAGAGATTTCCATACTCTATTCAATCTTGATCATTGTCCTCCATGGAAGATTCCTTATTCACCTTATCATGCACTTTGCCCTCAACTTGGAAAATCTCTTTAAGCTCTTGGAAGAAATCCATTTGTAGTTGGCAATCATCCTTGTCTTCTTTATCATCTAGAACCATTACCTCTTCAATATTCTCTTCTTGATGTATGATGTCATCAAGATGGTGTTCTTAAATATACAATGCATTTTATGGTGATTCAAGATCAGGTTGAGGTATTGGGTCATCTTTAAGAAAAATATCTTTCACATTGGTCTCAAGAAAGTTTTATAGGGCTACAACCTCTTTTGGAAAGATGTAAAATTATTCTCCATCCATAATAGCACATTCATCTTCATACTTGAGATGATTATCCATAAATTTTGGGTTAGATGTAGAGTCTTCTTCAAGGGATACAAGATCTTCCATCTCTTTCTCCTTTATGGTGATGTCAAGACTAGGCATCTTGAAATCATGTGACCTATCCCAATGAGGTTGTCCAGGAGGTATGTTTTCTTCAAGCAAGAGTTATGTTTCTTTATAAACCAACTAATCCTCTTTAGGTTCCCATACCACAAGTCCATCAAGGAAAATGGTGATATGGTGAGGACAAGATGAATTAGTTGGTGGAGGTGGCATATAAAACTCAGAATTAGATTGAGAGTGAAATGTAGGGGGGTTTTTTGGAAGCTCTTGAAGAAGGGGAGGTAGACCTTGGGATAAAACAACTTGATTTTCTTCCTTCAACTTGATAATAACTTCATTCACATCTGGTTTATCTTGAGGAATCTCTTGAGGAAGGGTGGATGGGGTGTGTTTAGGCATAGGATCTTCTTTTGGGTCTAAACATTCCATCACACCTTGACTTAGCAAATTTATCTTTGCCTCTAACTCTTCAATTTGCTTGGCTATATTCTACTAGATAATTTAATCTTAAAATTAATAAGAATCATCACAAGGAAAAGGAGTAAAAAATTTCTAACATGGAATACAAGGGGTCTCTTCTTCAGGAAGGGTGGGAGGGACTTGCAAAGGACCAACTTCATTCTCCACTTCACACTCATTAACAATGATTTTATCTTCTTTATTTACCCATGATTCCACTATCTTACTCTAGATTAGGATGTTGGGATTAGGAGTATTTTATTGAGGTGGTGATGTAACTTGAAGAGTGGATGAAGTATTCAAGAAAATGGAAGTCTCTTTAGGATTGGAATCTCCACCTTGTCTCCAACTTGGAATGACATATTTAGAGGTCTATTATTGAGGTGGGGATGTAATGAGAGAGGGAAATGAGGATTTAGATTGAACTTATTTTTATACTAAGATGGAATACTAAATTCAATTATTGACTAACTCAATTTGCCTATCAATGTTTGATTCAAACACAAAGCTAGTCTTTTCAACTCTCTCTTCCACTTGATTTGGAAAAGGATGACTTTGGAAATTTTGATTGGGCTCATGAGTAGGAATCAAATATGGATGATATAAAACTTGGGGATGTGTATATGAAGGTTGATATACTTGTCAAGGTTTCCTCTCATGAATTCTTAGCTTATCCTCCAAGGATACAATCAAACCACTCACATCTAGCATCTCATTTATAAGCCTTTGTCAATTGGCTCTCTAAATAGGTGCGCACTCTCTTTTGACCAAATATAAGGTATATCTCACCTTATTAATGAAATTTATAGGGACATATCGACCACATACCCTTAGAGTATCAAGCTCCAACATATACCTCTCATATCCCAAAAGTGTATTATTGAAGGTGGAAATGGATGGAGTTGAGAAGTGGCTAGATTGACTAGGAGAAGCAAGATATTGAGTAGGTTGGCTATAAGACTGATAAAAATCATGACAAGGCTAGATATAGTGATAATAAGGATCATGATGGGTTTATAAATGGTCATTACAATATTTTTAAGAATTAGACTAGGGTTAATTAAGAACTTGCTCTTATTGATAGGGAATGGTATAAGCTTTAAATGTCTCACCAACTTGTGTAAGACAAATCTCAAATCCAAAATTAGACATGAAACCTCATTTAAATCAAGAACACAAAGGAAAATTTTACCAAAAATATTCAAAAGGAAACCTAGGATACTTGACTAGCTAATGTATTTTCAGAGTCGCCATTGATGCTTTGATAGATGCCTCCAAAGGTTGATTGTTGAGAAACAACACCAAAAATATCTCAACTTCTTGGAAAAAAATATTTTCACTTATATTTTCACCCTTTTAGGATATGTAAAATATATCCTCATCCAATTGGCACAATGGAAACACCTCTAGGATTGTGGGTAGCCTAAAGATGAGGTGAATCTCTATATAGGACTAGCTCTCTTGATGTACCACTTTAGATTGCAACTACACCTAAAATTTGGGGGTGAAAAGGGAGAGATAAAAATAAAATAAAACTATTATAAAGGAGGTGATAAAATAAATATATTGATGAATTCCAACCAAAATGATGTTACACTTGAAACAAAAAAACAAACTGAACATACACTTCTCCAATTTACATCTTCTCACATCAATGTTGAGGCTATGGGTGAATTTGAAAAGCAATGAGGAATAGAAAAGAGGCCTTGAATGGAACTAATGAAAATAATAAATAACTAAATCCTTTAAATTTCTTAGAACACTTCACTTTCCCTACAAAAAATAAGCTTTCCAACCACAAATAGTATGAAAGAATGAAACGATATGCTAAGGAAACAAGAGTTATCACTTAAGAAAATCAATCATCCAAGTAGAACACACTATGAAATGTAAGTAAAAATGAATAGTATTATTTATCAAAATATATGAAAATGATCATGTCTACACCATACTTAGGTGGAGCATTAATTACAATGGTCAAAATGGCTAGTTATTATAGAACTTGAGAGAGAGAGGAGAAGAGAAAAGTCCAAGGGTCACAAATACACTTGTCAAGATGAGAAAACTATTTAATTATACATGAGAATATGATATGGGATGAACCATGCAATTTAAGTATGCCCAAGTGTCCATACAAGTCATTAAACTCTTGCAAAGTGGCATAAAACTCCTTGGCTTAGCTCAAAAAATTGCCTTCATGATTTAGACCTATTTGAATGCCTCATAAGTGACTAAGACCAGGTATAGTTATTGTAAATAATGTTAAGGGTCTCATTAATTCCTCTTCATGAATTATTTTTAAGCTTGGTCATCTAGAGTCATCCCAAAATGAGCTATCATCATTTGTTGTCAAGAAAACTCCTCTTTCATGCACCCTGCACACTTGTCCTCAAATTTAGCTTCAGTTGCTCATGAAAATATATGGTATAGAGTGGATAATAATTTTTAATACCATCCATTTAATTATAATCATTGGGGACACCTTAAAATGAGCTCACTCAAAGTTTTCCACCATTCACACTAGCTTGTCTACTATGCCAGTTTTGATTGGTTGAGATGAGAGCTCATATTTAGGAATTTATGAGTTGTTTATTGGAATTAATTGAATATATTATGTTATAAAAATTATAAATATTCCCTTAGAACTTTATTTCATATTTAGACTCCTCATATATCCTACAAAACACAAAAAATGGTCAAAAATACCCTATTTCTACCATGTCTGTATAGATTTCATATAGCTAATTCTAGTGGGAGGTATCTTGAGGGAGTACTATTTAAAATACAATAATCATTCATGAAATTTTGGTCCATATAGATACACATTTAGATTATTTACCCTCTTAATCTTTGTTCATATAGGTTTCACATTGAAAT
Organism: Torreya grandis; assembly: GCA_037957365.1. Classification (NCBI taxonomy): domain Eukaryota; kingdom Viridiplantae; phylum Streptophyta; class Pinopsida; order Cupressales; family Taxaceae; genus Torreya; species Torreya grandis. The sequence goes on from JARHVA010000650.1 coordinate 158,514, forward strand.
TTAAAAAAAGGCACAAAAAGGTTTCTTAGGACCTTTTATAACTCCTCCAAGATCCTTGAGTCTCCATGCAAATCCTCAAAATAGAAATGAGAATTCAAAGTTACCCACTCAAGTTTGTTTCTACCATTCCTGCATGTCCAAGTTAGTTTAAGGTCTAAGAATGGATTCCTTTGGTTTTATTTCCACTCTAAAAGATTTAAAACTTGTGTATTCATTCCATACATATGGTACAATAAGTTGAAATTCTTGTATAAGTCCAAAAGTGTGAAAGACTTCATCTTAGGACACTAGGCTTGATCCTTACCTAGTAGGCTTACCTGCACTTTTGTGGTTTATACCATAAAATTGAGTTTATTTGAATTTAAATAGATCAAAAACATTAAATATGATACCATAGGCATTTCACACTCAATTAGAAAGCTCACCTAGGGCTAGAATTGAAACTGACCCCTTGTTTGGCCTTTAGGCATAACCATGCCTCATGAGAATGTTTACAAACCTGATGGTTTGGGACACCTTTTATGGTTCCATAATCTTGTGTATAGTTTATAATGGTTTATTAAATGTATTTAAACTCCACATAACTACATGAAATGTCTCTCCAACTTCTGGTCCATCATTCATCTCTCATCCCTCAAAACTATAAATGTATACATGAGGGGAAGTACCCCATGTCTGAGATAAAATAGGGGTAATTATCCTATTTTTACATAATAAATATATATTATATAATATTATTTGAGTTTTAAATACCCTTTACACAAAATTCCATCCCTTGGTCAGGTTGTTATACCTTTCAACTCCCTCCATTTCCAAGACAGACTGTATGGAAGTTGATTGTGCAAGGTTTCACTTTATGGATTGTGTAATGGTCCAATGTATTGAAATTATAGGTTGAATTAATTAATTATTATTGAATAAAAGTATAATAATTCCATATATTCCCTTGGGATCACTTTTAATTTCTTGGACCCATTTGTTCACTCATTCATTTAAACTTACACCTTGAAGGGCTAACATGGTTGTGGCAGCCTATTAGGGACTTGAGTAAAACTATCTTGAAGTCTATCATATGTGACCTAATAATAAATTTTGAACCTTTATAAAGTATCTAAATATCACCTATAATAACTAAACATACTCAATTCTTTCCTACTTTTCCAAGGTGAGCCTTAAACAACTCTGAGTTGTAGGCTGCTTGTATGAAATCTTGGTTATGTTGTCCTTAAAACCTCACACCTATAGGTGTATGTTGGTACTTTGTAGGATGAAATAAATGATAAAATAATAATCTTAGACATTTCATGATCATATAAATTTATTTTGACCCATTTAAGACTTTGTTTGAGCCTATACCACCACTTTGAAACCTAGTCCTACTCATTGTCCTACCACAATTCAGATATGTTCTTGTCTTGGAGACTTTGATTGTAGGTATCTATACATGTTTAGAAATTGGTAATAGTGCATGGTTTTCCTTAAAACCTTATTATATCCTTTGGAAATGACTTGGATCATTTTATCCTATGTTCATGCTATCTTCTCACCAAAAACACTTCCTTTGTTCATTGTTTTCACAGTCATCCTTAGTGGCTATAAGTGTGCATTATCACTTGAATTAACACCTTTAGGTATGAATTACACACTTAAATATATAACATGATCCTTTTTATATCCCCTAAAGTGTTTGGAATTTATTTTTCATTTTCTAATTGATCTTCTCATGCTTAAGCCTCCATATGGACTGTGTAAGAGTTGACCCCTACTATAGGTGCACATTGTGAGAGAAAAAGGACTCTTGTAGGTTACTATTAGATTTTATTAAGATTGATCATGGTTTTTAATCATTTCTTGGAATATTTTTAGTTAAAAAATTGAATTTTTATACCTTCACTCACCTTGTATTCCCTTAAAATTAATCAAAGCATCAAGTTAGCTCATTGTCTACCCATACCCAGTTGTAGATGGATGTTTAAATTGCTTGTATGGACTGTAGGTGAGTATAGGAGAAAAACACAAAATATAATTCCTATTGATGATCATTTAGACCATATATATCACTTTTAAACATTTTGAATGACTCTAAAATTAAGGCATAGCTTAATTTTTCAATTTTTGAATGTATGGGTCTCTTTATAACTCAATCTTGTAGGTAACACTAACTATTCTTAGTGCATACATTGACAAGTTTGAGCTCTTCAACAACTAGTCTTCATTGTTCCTCTTGAAATCCTTATTTTCAAGGTTCTTGTATCATGATAGTTCTATTATGTGAGCATAAAAGTATGCACCATAAGATCTTATAACCCTATCATATGCCTTTATAAAAATGGCTCTAGGCCTCTATTTTGCTAACTTAGGGAAACAAGGACTGAATTTAGTCACCTCATGTTTTGAAGGTTTCTCTTTTCAAGTTGCCAATTTGACACCTCAACCAAGGTTTTATATGTTTTTCTCAATGCATTAGAACTCTAAGGAAGGTCTCACCTCATGCCATAACACTCCAAAATGACACTAAAACTCTCAACTAAGTCACTTGTAGATGTTGATTTTAAATATATACAGGTAATAGGTAGAATGTGGACAATATGAATTGATTTAGAATTATCATGAATATTATATCCATATCAAAAATTAAAATTCATTATTCACACCTCCTAGATCTTGAAAACACCCATAAAACTCTTGTTCCAGCATGAAATCATCTCAAGAAGCTCTTGTAGATGCACATTAATGGATGTCTGACTGTAAAAGTTGTACATGAATGCTATACTCATGGATATTTCTTAGAGAATGTAGTTTTAAATTATGAGGGGACCAAAAAAAAAATAATACATGGAAATAAATCTATCACAACCTTGGAATCATGATCAAAACATGAAGATTCTTCAAATAGAGGAAAAACTACCTGCAACACAAATAGGTGATTCCTTTTGCAACTTAAGATGATTAACATATCAAAAATTTATGAAACTTGAAACCTAGATTGGGAATAATCTGAGGAGGAGGTCAAGACCATATGGTATCAAACGTAGTAACTATTTCATACATAATTTCTCAAACTAAGGCAAAACCTATAGGGTACATGAAATAACACACATAAAAGTACATTCAACTTCATGAGGATGGTTTATGAATCAAATATTACCATTATTCAAAATCCTTATATGGAAATGAAAGTCTTTGATTTTAATACAACCTCCTCAAGACATTTGAGCTGAAACCTCCTGAGTTGTCTGTACTAAGCACAAACTTGAAGGTCACTTCTACTTGCTAAGAGAGTTGAAAAAGGATTAGAATGGTTTTGGGCCAAGAATGACACTTCTAGAGCAAAAAACATGGAACTAAGCTTGGGGAAGTTGAAAATACATTCCATGATCATATCCCATGTGGCACACTTCCCCATGGGCCATATAAGTGCCATTTTCTTCTCTTTTCCCAAGAAAATTATCTTTTCTTCTAATGAACGTAACACTTTTAGTTACCAACAATTGATTAAGACTTTCTAGGGCACATGTCATGTGCCATCACCTTTTTACACTTTCACACTTCCCAATAAATTTGTACAACTCATTAAATGCCCCTTTTTAAGCCTTAAAATGACCTAAAATGACTAAAGGGACTAAAATAACTAAAACCAAGGCTAGTACAACATTAAATGACATCAATTAGCTTATAAGACACCTTTTTACATCTATATTAGACCCATATAACACCTAAAAGTCAATTTTTTACCTAGGGGTGCCCTAATTTGACCTAAAAGTCAAATTTGGTCAACACCTACTCTTCATCTAAAGACATTTGGAAATCTATATAAATACTGGGTCAGATTAAATACCTTTGCCACTACCAATCTATTCTCCAAAACTATCATGTGTGATGCTTTAGATTGGTACAACCAACTTAAAACTCATTCTATTACTAGTTTGGAAGATTTAGTAAATGCTCTAGTCCAAGAGTTCCAAACTAGTGATATTCCTAAGAATACCCTTATCCATTTTATAAATTGTAAGCAGCTTGAAACTGAAACTACCTAAGCTTTCATTAAACAATAGAAGACATTGTCCAACAAATGTGAACATAACATGGCTGATGATAACCTCTTCCATCTCTTTACCAATGAGCTTTTTCCTAAGTTGTAATATTGGATCCAAAATTTCTCTCCACATACCTTAAAGGAGGCTATTGACCAAGCTAAACATCAAGTTTTCCTTATGCATTAATTTGAGCCATCCCAATCTTCTATAGTTACTTGTATATTACTTAAAAATAATAATTGTCATGATACCACTGATGGCATCATAGACTCATATGATACCATTCACACTATTCAAGTTGTTATTCCTAACCAATATTTGGAACCATCTCCCTCTTTCAACCAATTTACCAATCCTCATTTATCTTTACTTAATAACATCAATGTTCACAAACCTTTATACTCATTAGAATTACTAAAATGTCTACCCAGGCCTCTACCACAAGAACTCGATCCCACTCATCCTATGAAATCTTGGTATCATCCCAATAAATTTTGTTGGTTTCATGCTAGTTAGGGTCATTCTCATGACCTGTAGGCAAATTCATAATTTGGCTATGTATTTTTTTCTTGGTCCCAATTTTGACCATGATTCTATCATGTCAAATCCCAAAAAACAAATACTAAATCTCAAGCTTTGAATCAAGTTAATGTTCATTTTTCCATATATAAATATCCTCTTCCAAATCACCGAGATAACCAATAGAAGACCACCCCTTCCACTAATAATGTTTATAGTCTTATTGACCCAAATACTGAAAATAATGTGGTCAATATGACTAATATGCGAAGGGTGGTTGCTTTCATTGATCCTTAACCTATCTACATACCTCCATTATCTTGCACATTTCATGTTACCCAAGATTCTTCTCCAACTCACTTAAATGAGTTAAGGAAAGATGACCTTATAAATTTTGATGAACCAATTCCAACTCTTCCCTTGGATAACACGTCTCATACTATTTCTACCATTCCTCCATCTTCTTTACCTATCACCAATGACACTTAAGATTATATTAACACCTCTTCTAATGATTCTCAAAACCAACCTGCATCAACTACTTCATCTTCTTAACATAATCTAAAAAATTGTCATCTTGCTATACCTTCTACCTCTTATCAACATAAATTCCAATGTACTTTAGTTCCTCCTTTCGAGGGCCTCCTTCAACACTATGCACCTCTTTCTAACAATATTCTTATGGGTTATGATGAGTGGGATCCTATCATAGAGCTTACTAATATCCCATCTCACATCCCATTTCTTGATCTTATGAGGACCTCTTCGTGTCATTATAATCATCTTATGTAGTTTTTATTTGAAATGAATATCCCTCATCCTTCCCTAGCAAGATGCAAATCAACCTTATTTGGGTCTGAAGATAACATATTAAAATAATGTGAAGATATGTCCATAAATGTTGATGAAATAATGGAAACTTCTCTCTCCCTTAAATTCCCCATCACTTCCATGATCCCTAATGAGATTTTGCTTTGTGAAGATGATCCTCTTCTATTCATTAGTATCAAAATTGGTGATACCCAAGTCAAGTGTGCCTTGATTGATGAGGGTTTTGGCACTTATATTACCTCTCTTGATTTTATCCAAACCCTAGGATATTTCAAATGCAATCTCAAATACACACGCATCACATGTTTAGACTATGATCAAAGGTAAATGCTTCCTTTAGGTTGTGTGTGATTCCCCATTACCATCCCATTTGTCACCATTCATGTGAAGGTGATGATTTTTAACTTTCCTCTATATTATAACATTCTTCTTGGTAGGACATGGAATCATTGTATGTGAGAAGTTGCTTTTTTAATTTATAGTGCATTAAATTCCCTCATAAAGGAGCCATCTATAGGATTTAGGGTGATACTAACCCTTGGAATTTTGAACAATTCCAAAACTGGGGTGTATTCAATATTCCTACCCTTGAACCCTTATCAAGTGTTTCATTTTGTGAGTCTCAGTAATTTAAATTTCCTATCAATTCTACTTAAGGTTACAATAGTTATCCAAAACTCATTAGGAATATTCCCCCTAACCTATTATATTTCAATTACAATGACCCTGATGAGATAAATCTCAAGATTAAAACTTCTAATCTCTCACCTCATCTCATCTCTCAGCTTCCCACTTCTTTACAACCTCATTATCACAAACCACCTTGTGATGACATCCCCATAGTCTTAGATAAGACTCAACATTCAATTCATCATGCCTCATTAGATGACAATGTCATCCCTACCTACATCATTGATCTTCATACACCTGATTATGATGATGGTTATACCTTAAATGATCCATTTTTAGGTCTTGTTCAAGCATGTGATGTTGAGATTATCTATTATCATTCCTCTTTTCTTTAATATTTTAGTGTATCTTCCTATGTTCCATTGTATATCATTCCTAATTTTATAATTCTCCCTCTTTATTTTAGGGTAGAGATGGTGCAAACACAACTAGTTTGTGAATAACCTCGTAGGAGTATGCTTATGGATCATGCTAAGACTGGTCCCTATCACTTTGCTAGGTACCATGACCCCTATAGACTTCTTATCCCTGAGATGCGTGTAACTCTCCTTCAACCTTACATAGACCCAAACCTTCCCTTAGTAGATCCCAGTTTAGATCCCATTCCTACACCCACTTTATCTAAGTCTATTCTTACTTTCGTTCCTATCACTCTTGCTATCAAGCCTTATCCAATATCTTCACTAGTAACACCTTCTCTCAATGAGTATTTGCTTCCTTTATCATAGTTGGATCCTTTGTCCACCAAATGGGTTGATCAGCCTTACCAAGATCCTTTCACTTCTATTACACCTCCTTTGAGTACACCTACCAAGACTACTCACATGCATATCTTTTGCTTCCACAACATAGATAATCATTCATCCATGCATTATCACAAGTTACAATAATATATTGATACTTTTCATCCTACTACCCCTTAGTCCTTAGATAAGGCTATACCTCCCATAAAGGTACTACCTAAATATATTCCTAAGTATGGTGAGTTATATTGTCTTTGGCACCAATATGGCACACATTACACCGATCATTACCACATCCTTCAATAACATCTTAAAGATCACCTTTTAACTATTATTGTACCTTCTACCATTCCTCCCACATGTCATTCCCACAAGAAGACTCCCCCTTCTTCCCACATGGTTCCACATCATATGGTTCCTTCTCTGCTTATGGTCCCTTCTCCACCTATGAATTACTCACCTGTGGACATTCCCTCACCTGTGGATTCCTCTCCACCTGTGAATACATCACCTATAGATCCTTCCCCATCAATGATCCCTTCATCTCCTATAAAAACCACTCCTATTAATTATACTAAGCATCCCTTGCATGATATCCCTCCTCAACATTATCCATCAAGAATTCCTATGTTTTATGTTGAGGAGATTAGATGTGAAGTATTTTCCTAGTTTTTATTGAAGATAAATGAGACACTAGTTATAGTTTGCATTCAACCTCATAGAGACTTATCAGACATTTTGGATAATGTGTGTGGAAATATATATCATTACTTATGTGCACATGCATGGTTTTTTTAAATTTTCATTTTGATTGGACATGTGCTCCAACTTTATCTTTATCTCTTTGTTATATCATTTGACATTGTGTCAAATTCTTATTTATCCTACATGGTGATTTTGGTTTTGCAATTTATATTGTTTATGATGTCATTTATGTTTGCTTATGGATTTATTCTTTATCATTTCCCTCTTTTTATTCTTGTGTTTATTTATTAAAGACTCCTTTGTTCTCTTTTCATGATTGTTTGCTATCTTATCTCTATAAACACACATAATTGTTATTATGACTTGGTTATGCAAACCTTGCTCCCTTTTAGTCATTCCTTCTATATCATGTGATCAGTTAGCAAATAATTCATCTCATTATAATCTCCTTTTACCTATTCACTTTGGTTATCCTTTTATCCCCTTTATTCTCTTTTATAAACTAAGAATACACATGGTTGAGTCTTGAGATTACATGTTAGGTCATAGTTGAGCCTAAGTGTTCTAGTTAGTCTTGTCTTTGGTTACTTAGCCTCCTTTATCCAAATCCTAAAGATAAATCATGTGTATCATTATATCTCGCATGATTGGTCATTCTAATTCTATATGGAGGAGGAATCTTAAAATCCATAAAAACATTCAAAATCCAAATCAATTAATAAAGGCAATGATCTAAAAGGCAACATTCAAAATTTTCAAAAAGTTAAATCACACTAAAAGACATGACTCTAAGCACATCCATTTTTTATAATCTAATCTCAAAATCCATATTTGGCCTCAAAATAGAGTTGAGGTCCATTGGGGTGTGGTAGGCCAGTATATTAGAAAAGGAGAATAAAAACATCTTTTAGTACTACCTACTTTCTCACACAAGTACCCAATCTTCACAGTAGATCAACAGCTCTATAGGGGGTCCTAAGGAATGGGGAACACATCATGGAAAGTTAGGTATATTTTAATTTTATTGTACCAATACACCTTCATGAGTTTATCTTAGTAGCACACTTATTTTCCTACACAACTTTGTTTTTATAGTGAACATGTATCCTTTGTACATTGATGGTCACTAGTCATTCAGTGTCTTCTCATGCATTTAGTATGCCTCATGTCTCTTAAGGTCTTCTCATAATATGCCTAAGTTATGAATTTTACATTCATTTTTTCACTCCTTATGATCCTAATATTTCTTCTTGAGAAATATTTTTTTGTTATCTGATCACTCTCATAGGGATTCTATTTGTGAGTTGCATTGTAAGACCATGGATAGGACCTAACCTTCCTCACAAATTACCAAAATTTTCCATTACCATTACCAAAATTAATTTTTACCAAATTTTCACATTAATTCTATCTCATTGGTGTTCCCTATGTGAGTTGCAGTGTAAGACTATGGATAGGACCTGGCCTTCCTCACAAAATTTTCTAATAATCCAAGTCATAACAAAAATCACATGTATCAAATATGAGATAAGATGTGATTGATTATAAAGTTACACATCATTGACATGATTCCCAATTTGATTTAGTATGTTTAATGCCTACTTAATCTTTTTCACTTTTATCTTCTTATTTTCTAATCGCATGTAAGAAACTAACCATTTCTTGAGTTTTTCATACTTCCCATCTTGAATTAGTGTGATTAATTTAAGACCCAATTTTGCCAATTTTATTTCTCTTTTGTCCTTCCCAACGTGATTTAGTATGATCAATTGACTTAATTGATTTTTTAAAATACCATTTGATATTTTTACATGTTTTCCACTTTATTACATTAATTTCATACTTCCCAACATGATTTAGTATGATCTTACTTGTTTTCATTTGGTGCCAAATCTTTTTCATAGTTTAAAAATATTTTTTTTCCCTTTTGTTTACCACTCTTTGGTTTCTTAAACTTAGTCATTTATTGCTATTACGCATTTCCCAATGTGAAATAATGTGTAGTACATTTGGTTTTTTATTAATTATACTTAGCCAAGTCTTTTTTTTCCTATTTATTTTTAACCAATGCATGTGTCCTACATAATGCTAGAAAGAAACCACAACATAAATATTTCCTATAGTATATACAACAAAAGTAAAATACATGTGCTAGAAATAAACATATTCATGCATCCACAAACACAACCAAAGTACAAACACATAAGATCAACATCCAACTACCAAAATGATATATATATATATATATATATATATATATAATGTGTTTTTGATACAAAGTACAAAAATACATCACTCTAGCTCTAAGGCTAGGCTCTATCATGTTTATCTCATGGCCTAGCCATACTAGCCATAGATGCCTCAGATAGTCCCTTCTAAATAATATATTGTAAAGAGGTTATCCAAGATCTCAAACTTGTCACTTGTCCCCCAAGGATCCCCATCTAGTCTCTTCCTCCTCCACAAGATATACAAAATTCAAACCAGATAGATATTAGATCATAAATATCTATCAAAATCTATCTATCTATAATCTATCTGCAAACAACTTAAGTAAATTTCAACCATTTATTACCTATCTAAATGTTGCCTATCATCATCTCCCCATATGCATGATTTCCAAACATAGTCTCTCCATCAAATCATCCTTAAAGTACCTCATCTATGGGATGCCTCACAGCTAATACAAACCTTGGGGTCACCACCCATGCGCATCTCAAGTATCACCTCAGTGATGCCTTTATCGACTAGCTTTACCCTAGGTTGACTGATGGGTCATCCAAGATGCCCACCCTCTGTGTTCTCTCTCACCACTTGTATATCCATCAGTGGTATGACCAAGTTGGTCATCACTCCTATTATGGTGTTGGATATGGAACCTTTGGCATGCCTACATCCACATCTATCTCCTCTCTAGTTATTGGCTATTATGCTTGACTTATCCATGGTCTCTAATATCATAGTTTGATCTCTGGTCTAGTAACTAGTGTTCCCATTCCTCTTGTCCCCCTCATACTCTTGCATATCAAGCCCAAAATATGGGCACCACTATTAGATTTATTATATGAGGGAGTCTCAACTATCCTGATATACATGCCACTAGATTTGGCTTTATCCACCAGGTGTAGTGGCCTATAATCTACACTCAGTGCCAATGTTGTTGTCATTGTCCTCTAATTCAACCATACTATTATGATGTTCCCATACAACTTCCACATAATATATACTCATGGGACTATCTATAACACTGGTATGTGGGGCATGGCCTATGTCACTTGATCCTATCACCATATCTACACTCAAGTGATTGATCATCAACCACATGGGGAAACCTAGTTGGTTGGTACATTAGGAACCTCTCGTATATCTAAGCACTCAATAAATTCATTGGCCCCATGGTCTTCTACCATCTAGATAGCATCCCATACATATCATGCATGATCTAAACCTAGATGATAGAACCTAGATCATATATTACCCCTTTCTCCAAAATGGACTAGCATAAGGCTATCACATATAATGATACCTTGTCATCTGACTTATGACACAACACCCATGCCATCATAAGTCCTATCACTACCTTCTAGTTATCTGAAATTTGATCTATATACACATCAAATAGGCTCACTCTCAACCTGGTATATATCTTATCCAAGCACATCACCCATCTGGCCAATGCTTATCTCTCTTCCTACCCATTTAGTACCCTCATGATCATTGGCATCCCTCCTATTGGAAGTCCAATAACAACATGTACATCCTCTATGGTGATACCCACCTTGATGGTATCCCAATCCATAACCCATCTAAAATTATTTTCCAAGCATTCCTAGGCTCCCAAGAACATGACTTCTAGATCCATGCTCAATGGCACTCAACACATCTCCATGATACCTCTTAGACCTAGTGTGACTAACCTAGCTTGATCTTCTATTGTCAATCATTCTAATAGGTCTAGTAGCCATGCTACATCCAATAATCACCAAATCTTGGATGACCCTATAGTCATAAAATAGCATAAGATGCATTAAACCTCTGAGTCACTTATAATCAAATACATTCTTTTTAAATTTTAATAAAAATAAACCTAATTTGCCTTAATCGACCCATTTTGACCAATTTGACCTATTTTTAACCTACTTGGCCATTTCAATACTCAATTGGGAATTTCGGGCCTTTTAAGTACTATTTTAGCCTATTTACCACATTTACATACTATATTGTCTACTTAGTCAAACACTAAGCTAATAAAAAATCCTCAATTGACCATGTTGACTTAACAAACTAAGTCAACCCTTTCATTTTCCCCCATTAGTACTAAGTTAGCAATCTGGTTCAAATAACTAAGTTGGTAGTGAGGTACTAAGTTGAAAATTTACCTAAACCAACTAATTTGACCCATATCTACTAAGTCAACTTTGTCAAATGCTGAAAATTAACCTAGTAGGTCGACTGGGTCGACTTAGTCTATTTTTATCATGTTGACACTTTCACGAAGTCTTACCCTTCTTTCAAGCACTTATTTCTTTGATACCTTTTAACCCATTTTGCCATTTGACCTCTAGTTTACTTATCAACTTCTTGGGGTTCATTCTGGTTTCTAGAATTGGCCTAAATTACAAATTTCAATAAAACACTAGTTTTTAAAGAAAATATTCAAAACAAGTTTAAAATTCTTAGTTGCCTACCTATGTTGCACTTGTTATGGCTAATAGGCATCCCTCTCATCTCAATTGTCATCTCCTCACCATCTTAACTCTTTTTTATTTCTTTTGATCTCTCTAAGCTCTATTTTTCTCTCCAAATAAGTTAAATAATAAGCAAATGACTTTCTTTTCACCCTATTTAAACTTACTATTTACAATTCTTTACCTTTCAAATATTTACCATAAAATTTCTTATTTTGATCATATCTTTGTTTTTATTCACTTATTTTTCAAATCATAAAAAGTTATAGAATCATGACATCATAGAAAATATTTTCCATTACTATATATCTATATTCCAGAAATTTCAATTTTTTGCTTTTTTTTGCACTAATATCTATAGGTTTGCCTAATGTTTTTCACATTGAATGCCTTCACATCTCTTGAAATCACTTTATTTATATACAAAACTAAGGTAAGTAAAGGTATGCATTTTTCAATTCTATCCTTACATTAATCTTATTTTCTCCTTATTGCATTTTACTTAGCATCAACGTTATGTTCATCATGTTCTATTCCTGAAGCACCATCTCATGTTGCACTTACGTGACACGTGATGACCTTCAAGTGGGGAATATGTATACAAATAATATTTTCAAACTTTTATCAATTATTGATGCTCTCTATCTTACAAGAACCTATCGAGTCTCAATCTCTCTGAGTCCATGCCTTAAGGGGTGCACCAAGAAAGGGGTAGGTAGACCATTAGTACTTCATAATATTGTTGTCCTGTTTACCACTTTTTATCTACACAGTTATCTCATAAAAACCATTCCCATAGGCTTGTTTTTATTTATTATACACTCCTCAATCATTTCCCACCTTTCAATCCCCTTTTCCTAACCTAAACCCCCTTTTGATAGTTTATAGTACTAGGTTGATTGGGTCAACCTTGTACTGTTATGGGTGAAATTCATTTAGGGTCTAGGTCATCTCTTGGATGACCTAGCCCATGACCTAGTGTATTTTTGTCTATAATAGTACTAGGTTGACTAGGTTGACCCTATCGGCCAAAACTTTTAAAAGGGCTAATCCACCTATATATAGAATATAATTTCAACATTATTTAAATAAGAGAAGAAGTAAGAGTTATTGTGCATCTAGTTATCCACTATTATAATTCAAGAACAAGCTTAAGATTACATACTTTCTTTGGAGTTATATATCTTATCTTGCGGAGAAGTCTTTTGGATGCATTGATAGGTTGTGTATCTTAGAGATAATTTATCCTTATAATCCTTACATACCATAAAAACCTCTTGTGAATCACTTTGGGCAAAGGAGAGATTGAGGCTCAATAGGTCTGTCTTCAAAGGTAACAAATCCTAACTTTGTTCCTCCTTTGTAATAGTAGATAGATATGTATTTTTAATTTTCTTCCATGTATTAGGATTTCATATACATTGACATGAGTATATGTCTTCTATGCAAGTTTACTTTTATTATTTAATCCCTCCACTTTGTGCCACAAGATTTGGTGAGCACTAGATTAGATTTCTTTGCTTTATTTTTTATTAGTATAGTGAATATGAAAACATAGGACCTAGTTATGGTTATTTCATGATTGTGCTTAACTAGAGGCTTTGGAACCCTTCTTAGTATTATTTATTTTGATAAGCAATCCCCAAATTGGGTCTAGCAGATCCCCATATTGGTCATGTTCTTGATTATCTAATGTATCCATAATTATATGTGTAAGTATGATATATCTTCTCTAATTTATGATTGATTTATAGACATGATGCATTTTTTATTACATACACATTTGACCTGAAACATCTCCTACTGGTTGTACCATTAGAAAACATGTTGACTAGTTTTGCATGCCAAGAAGAGTGATGAAGAAGTGAAATGGTTTTTAGTCATTTTTGAGACTTTCAAAGTAGATTAAACATAAATATTAGTGTAGGTAAGTTGAAGATCCATTGCATAAGCTTTCCACACATGCCACACTCCTTTATAGGCTATACAACTACCCAAATCCTTCTTTTTCAATTATGTTCTTGATTTTAGTTAGGAACCTGCATGTTTTTTAGTTATTATTAACAATATTGATAGGATCTGACATATTGTACATTAAAAGGGACTTTTAAACACTTTTCTACTATAATAAATTGTACAACCTCCATTAATGACTCAAATATGACCCTTAAGTGACATAGAATGACTTAGGACTATATTTGACCATGACCAAGGTTAATAGCTCATTAAACAACATCAAATAGAACCATGACACACCCTATTACATCCTAATATACCCTTATACAATTTTTATACTAGGGGGGGTTGACCTATTTTGACTTGTGGTCAAACTAATCAATAATTACTTAAAAGTAATTTCCCTATTTCAAAGGTAATAATCATATTATAGTCAAGAACACTTAACAATCTTGCAAGATTGAACATATAACTTCACAATAGAACCTAATGATGTATTTATATGTATGTTCATGAAATGCCATAGAGGAGATGCTATAATTTAGTTCAAACATCTATGCCTAAGTAATATAATACGTGTGGAATCCTTAATAACATCTTTTTTGAGAAGATGGGGTGAGAATAGGATAAAAACAATTAATATTTGCAATATAATCAATATAAAAATATAATGGTGTAAAAAAAAAAATGAACATTATATTTATTAAGATTTACATCAGAATTTTAGTGTACATAAATCCATGGAAGCTTATTACTCCCATCATAATCTTGAATTTTCATTTATATTAAGAGAAAGAAGGTCACAATACATAAATGTGCTACTTAGTGATGTTGATAAGATTGAAGCTAAAATTTTTAAAACTATGGAAATCAAATTACCTTAGCTTAGACATCCATAATTGATGGTAAAAATATAAATTAATAATGGTTCAAAGTCACTCCACTAGAAATGGAACTCTAACAATTGAATGAGATAACCAAGCTTCTAAAAGATATAACTAATAAGGTCATAAGAAAAAAATAGGAAAGGATCAGTTGACTTGTGTTGGGGCCATCCCCAAGAGATAAAAATTATCCACAAAGGATCCATTCCCATTTTTTCAGGAGTCCTAATCCACATACAATAAATAGAGAAAGAAAGGAAAGGAGGAAATGCCACCCACTTCTCTAAATGCTAATACTAATCAAGTCCAAGAGGAATGCAAATAAATTTTAGTCCCAAGAAAGCCTATAATGATAACTTCAAATTTGATGCAATTAATGGATATGTAAACACCTTAGTGTAGATGCTAAAATTTGGTATAAGCCCATATTTGATGTCCTTTATTACAACTTTACACATATATAGTATTTGATGATGGATAAAGTATCTATTAGCATATTTATTTAGGTATCTTGTCTATATCTCACATGTTTATTTTTAATATTTCCAATTTGTCATGGGGATACCTAATGATGGTATTTTTATCATTATTAGTGATTTCTAGACTAGTCCATTTTTTGTGAACAAGTTTGGTCCCGTAGAATTGTTTGTGAGGAGTAGACTTGTCCATGTGTATTTTATGTAATTTATTTCATCTCATGTTTCATTTTAATTATTTTTTGGGTATTATTGGGTTGGATTTTTCACACATATATGCATCCAAATTTTAAGTAAAAAAACTCTATAAATATAAAACCACTAGACTAAGGCATCTGGGACAACACTTCACAATTGTAAAGGCTATACATAGATTTCATGTTTTATCTATATAATTACTAAAGATAGATTGAAATTTTGAATTTAATGAAATCCCATTTACATGATTATTCCAAGGGTAAAATAGGAGAAGGATTATATAGAATTTCACTCATAATTTCACACATACATGACGTTTTACCTTATTTTTTGATAAAACACAAATAAATTGTGTATTATTGTTGATTATATAGGTGTAAAATGGGAATATCATAATGATAAAGATATAAAATATTAAACTATTATGATTTTTGTAAATTTATAAATATGTGAATTTGTTATTTTTGGAAAGTAATAAGAAGGAATATACTTATTTTGCACATGGATATCCATTGATTGTTTCGACTATTTGATTGTGAAAATAATAGGAAGATGTGATTGTGTAGGCTCAATATTAGGCATATAATCAAATACATAATATAGATAGGTATACTTAGATGGATGATGATGAATTTAAATTCAATCTATTAATTGTAGACTCATCTTAGTTAACTATTCCAAGGGGCAACTAAGAAATGATAGAGAAAGTAGAATTCTAGAATTGATAAATTAGAGGTAGAAACAAAAGATGAATTTGAACACGAGTAAAATAAGTGAATAGTAGTGTAATGAAGTCCTTTGACCATGATTTTTTTCTAATTTATTATGTGTAAAAAATAATCATAACACCTTTTGTGCATATAGATGTTGAATAATCTGATATATCATAACTAAGATTTAACCACGTACAAATTTTTAGTTATTTTCTCTTATTTTTTAAACACTTCAAGAATTTTTATAGCTTGAAAACATGAAAGAAAAATAAGAAAGTGTAATGGATTGAGTTGACCTGAATTACATACTTGATGATTGATCATTGCATATGTATCCAGTACTCCAAAGAGGGAAATCAAGCCCATATAGTTCTCCCTCTTAGAGAATGTGTAATTATGATTATTTGACTATGTATGCAACTAGAAAATAAATTTTTATACTTGAAAATTATATCTCTTAACTTGATTTAGATGACTCTTAACTTTTATTATGGTTTCTCTTTGTGAATGATACAGAATTTGGGTAGAATAACACACATTTTCTCAATGTTTATAAGTTTAAATGTTTTTACCAAGTGAGTAGAAAATGGGCTTAATGAATGAATCTTGACATGTATTTATAATAAAATATTTTTCAAAATTACTCTATGAAAATTTATGAAACATGTAGGAAGATCTAAAACATTAATTTGAAATTTGGGAACTAGTCGAGATTTAGCACGATATGTGATTGGCCCAAGTGGATAGGGGCATAGTGTGTCATTGTTTACTTAGAGTGAACTCATTTAGGAAGATCAGAGAGGGTTATGTTTTATAGGAAATATATTGAAGGTGATTTTAGATAGATTAAGCATTTAACATTAAGAGTTAACAAAGGGTCAAGCCCACATATAAGCTAATGGCTTAGAGTTATGGAAAATAAGAGTCATATTTGTGCATAAGTCATATGGTTTACAATGTGTCAAGAATTAACATTATCAAGTAAATGTGATAATATTTATATTTCTACACACATTATTGGAATAACTATATTCAATTTTTATCCCTCTTCTAAATATTAGAAATGTAGTGCAATACTTGGTTATTTAATGGGGATTGACCAGGGTCAATCCAACTTAATCACTTTCGACTAACACCCTTTATTTAATATCAGTTTGGTTTACATAAAATAAATTAGGGTTTTACATTTCAAATTTATCTACACAAGTGGAAATATCTTATCTCAATTAGCAAACATGTGTGCAGGTGGTGAAACAATTATATTTCCATAATAGTTAATGCAAACAGGTCTATAGTCAACAAACATATTTGACTTGCATTCTTTTCTAGAAGGAGTGGATCTATCCATGGATATATTTAAATTATGTTCCTAATTTTTAATTTTTCATAGTTATGTCTCACTCTAATTCAAAGCAGATAAATCTTCAATCAAAAGACATGAATGACCTTTGTTACTATCTAAGTCATATTTGTGCATAAGTCATATGGTTTACAATGTGTCAATAATTAACATTATCAAATACATGTGATAATATTTGTGTGTCTATATTCAATTTTATCCCTCTTCTAAATATTGTAAATGTAGTACAATACTTGGTCATTTAATGAGGATTGACCAAGGTCAATCCAACTTAATCCCTTTCGACTAACACTCTTTATTCGATATCAGTTTGGTTTACATAAAATAAATTAGGGTTTTACATTTCAAATTTATCTACACAAGTGTAAATATCTTATCTCAATTAGTAGACACATGTGCAGGTGGTGAAATAATTCTATTTACATAACAGTCAATGCAGACAAGTCTATAGTCAACAAACATAGTTGACTTGCATTTTTTTCTAGGAGTGGATCTATCCATGGATATATTTAGACTATGTTCCTAATTTTTAAGTTTTTCATAGTCATGTCTCACTCTAATTTTCACTATTAGACACCATACATATTTAAATTAGATAAATCTTTGATCAAAAGATACAAATGACCTTTGTTACTATCCAAAGACCATGATCATATCTAAGAGAATTTTTAGATTCTAACTTGGTCATGCATAGTCACAATATTGCATTTTTATAAAAAAAAAATTATCCATTATTAATAGTCATCATACATATCAGATATATGATGAATACATTTCTTCTTAGTACTTTCCAAAAATAGCATATTTCCATATTTAGTAAGTTATAATCTGAATTGTTAATAACTATATATCTTTAACATTTTGGCATTTCAATGTTTTATACCTATAACACAAAAATTTCATTATTGAATAAGAGATAGGGTAAAACATATTGGTAAACTCATACTTTAATTTTAAGCATTAATTTCTTTTTTTTTTTATTCTACAATTTCAAAATTCATGATTACCATACACAAAAGATAAATATGATTTTCCTTTACTAGATTTTATTGAGCATTGATTTATGATTTATCTTTGACCTAAGGTTTTAAAATTTAATCTTGATTTCCATGCATAAAAATATTTGTTTTGTATTGGATTTCACTTTTTTCTTTCTTTTCTTACTTTTTTTTTTATAGAAACCATGTTCCAATAGTTACAAAACTCATAGGAGATATTTTTATAAGAAAACTAGTATTTAATTATACCAAATCCATGATGTGAAGGGTATTTTCTCAATACTCAAGCCATTGAACAACAATATATATTAGTTTCCATGTACCTCATAGTATATAATAAATGACTAGGTTTTGATTTTCAACTTTAGGAAGCTTTTTTGTTACATCTCAATTTCTCACAAAGATGATTTACCTAATTATCTATAGATTATTATGGTTTTTAGATTGATAAGTTAATTTTTAACTTCTATAAGTCATATGGTGTTATGGGACAATTGTATGTTACTTGGATTTCATGATTTCATTATTATGAGTTGGCTAATTATGAATTCTATACATAATGATTATGTTACATTTATTTTTTATTTGATATGGTAAAAATCCTAAATTTATAGGGGATAAAAAACAAGGTATATATAAACATGCAGTAAATAGGAGAAAACCCCAAGGGCTGAAATTAAAAAACCAAAAATAACACTAGCAGCTAACTATCCATGTAGGGGATAAAATAAAAGGAAAGTAAATAGAAAAACTATTCTAAGAGGGGGGATCCCTCTATAGGTACCTTCACATCCTCAGTGACCTTATCATGCATGATTTATTTGTTCTTTATTATTTTGGCCATAGTTTTATTTCTTGGGCCTTCTACATCCTCCTTAGGCATGATCATTTTGGGTCTCCTTCATATATGTTCCTTCACATAGGTCTTCTTAGCGGGGGTTATTTGAGGGGGCTTAGGGGAAGGAGTCTCCACCTCCATTAAATGTTACTTTAAGGGGTCCCTTCAGCCTTTGCATTTTGTGTGAAATATTAGATTGTTTTTGCAACCTCCTAATTCTGGAATTCCAATTCTAGATTAAATATGTTAAACACATCACTACCTCATGAAGTTTGTTATTAAATCTTTCTAGTTGATCTTTGTTGGTTTTAATTACTTCTACTAGGGGGTCTTTCCTTTCCCAACCACTTACCTCAATATTCCTTGATCCAGAAAAAGAATTTTAGGCTTGAAGATAGATATTTTTAGAGGAGGATCCCTGATCAAGTTTTTAGAATTGGGGCTAGCATGAGAAAAACTAATTATTGGGTGGTGGGACCCTGAGGTAAGATCTTCTTCAGGGGAGTCCTCCTCAATAATTGAACCCTCCAGTAGAACCTCCTTCCCTTAAAGGGTCTCATTGTGTTTTAATAGTAATATGATAAGGCCCTAGTGTATTATAGGATTTGATTCATTGATTTGGTATGCAAGAGCAATGCTCTCCAATGATTTTAAGAGGTAATAAGGAAGGATGATTTTTTAACCCTAAAAATGGTTCATCAAGAAAAAGTGATGGGAAAAAATGAGGGTATACTTAACTTCAATCATAAGATACTTCATTATTTTCAAGCAGACTTCAGGCCATTGACACAAAAGCTTCAAGCGAGGAAACCCATTTTATCTATTTTAATGAACTTGTTTATTCAAAAAACCTCTGTATGAATTTCTATTTTTTTAATTGATCTTTGAATGATTTTATTCCTTTACATGACATACCTGTAGCTTCCCTAATTAGTTCCTCTATTATAGATATTCTAACACCTCTTAATTCCATAACCCTCTTGTTCTATGTTGTAATAAATTCTTTCGATAAGTCAGCATCAAGGTTATTTACCTTCAGCATAAATTTAGTGAGGCCTCCTATGTGAAGATTCTTCCAACCCTTCTTCATGCTTCTGACCTTCGAGTAGGAATTTGGTTCAATACAATCCCTATCTCCACCCGTCTCAATAGTAGCTTGAGAGTTGAAGATGAAATTTGTCAAACCCTGGTACGGATTAGAGCAACAGATTGAAATAAACTTATAGTACATGATTTATCTCACCCTTTATAATTAATTATCCATGCATTAAAATGATGGTAGGTCATTATTTTTTAAATCCTTCACTTAAGAATTAAATTCTATGCATATGGTAGCTGTGTCATCATTATTTATAGAAGTGACTTCATTTTGAATATCTAATATAACATTTTTATGGAGGTGGCCTCCAATATGCCAAGTAGATAAAATGAGGATACCTACTATGATATTAACAAGTAAATCTACCACCCCATTCCCTTTGTAGTATGTGTGGATGATGGAAGAATGTGCCATCTCCATCAAGCTCTACTTGGAATCATCTATTATGGCTTTTATTATATGGGAAGGGGTGGTTTTTCCTTATAAAGCACTGATAATATTGAGGGAATCCATTTCAATGATAATTCTCTCCATATTGAGGCTAGAGGCAAGCTGAATGCCCTAGAGTACTACCTTGGCTTCAACGACATGGTTTATCTAAATTCCTAGGGGACCTACATAAGCAACAATTATATTTCCCTCTAAATTCTTTATGGCTCTTCCCCTTCTTATAGGGTTTGGATTTCCTTTCGAGGATCCATTAAAGTTGATCTTAACCCAATCTTCAGGTGGAGACATCCATCAAACATGTTTGCATACCAAGTCATTGGAAGGAGACCTAATTTTTTGTACTACCTCCCAATTCCTAAAAATTAGTTATTTGGAGGTAGATCCTAGATTTTTATCGATGGGAAGGAAGGCTCTCTAATTCTCAGTGATGGAATGAAAAATATGGAGGAAGACCTATTTTGAATGGTGTCTTTTATTTAAGAATAGACTATCATTTTGGGATTTTCAAACACTCTAAAACTAGTGTGGGAGGGCAAGGTTCCATAAGAAGGATGGAGATGAAAGGTTCCAAAGAGGTTTACATTGCCTGATGAGATCAAGAATACTATCTAGTTTAACCCATGAGAGATTAAATTTATTTAAAATCTAGTCAAATAGGCATGAAATGAATGGGCATGACAAAAAAAATGATGTATCAAGCCCTCAACTTCCCTATATAGCAGGTATAGACTAGGATGATGAGTCCTCTTTTTACCAAGTTATCCATTGTTAGGATCTTATCTTGAGAAGCCAACTAAAATAAGAAATTTACCTTGGGAGTCAGGTGTTTTATCCATAAATATTTCTAGTAGTTGTATTCATCCTCTAGATTCAAATTAGTATCATGCCATGAGGAGATTGATTAATTCCCATTGTCTTCAGCCACCCAAAAAAATGATCTTCCTTAGGGAACATGGGGATGTAAACTTGTTTTATGGAAAAATTGAGATTTTGAATTTCTTGAGCTTCTTCAGTAGTGTATCCTTCTATGGGGAAGACTTTCCAAGCCTTCAATCCCTCATTCACATCCTAATAATTTTTGAATTTAGTACCCCATCTTTCCTTGAATCCCACACATAAATTATCCCAAATACCTTATGAAGAGAGGGAAAGGGTGGACATCCAAGCATCCTCATAGAAATAAATTTTCTCTTCTTATCTAATTTTCCATTTAATCTCTTTTAGTAGTAGGTCCTTATAGCTACTAATGTCTTTGAAAAAGGTAGATCCATCGGTTGGGCCTTCTTCCCAAAGTAGGTTGTCTTCCTCAGACCCTTCTGTTGATGCACCTAGATGTATCAATAGATTCATTTAGTGTTTAAGAAACACTTCTCATTTTTGGATTCATAGAATCTATTGCATGAGTTTCTAGTTGTGATAATCCTATTATCCTTGGTGAAATAGAGGTAGAATAGGTTTACTATTTCACAAATTCATATTAGTTGGTGGTTGGGAGCCATCATGGCTCAATAGTTAATCTTTTATTTTGAAGATGATCTATGCTATTTAAAGTGAATTATGCTCAAAACTAAGTCTAAATCTAAACTAAAATAAATATTCACAGTGAAGCTAATCTAAGGTAAATTGATAAAAAAAAGGAACAAAAGGAAGGGTAGGGTAGAAAAGAGAAGTGCCATTAATATTTGCTTCAAAAATAATGACAAATTTCTAATTTTGTCTGAATATGCATTTAACCAATGTGTAGCATGAAGAAGTATAAGCTCAAATCCTACCACACATTAGGCGAACATCTAAGGAAAGTATGAAAAGATGCAAATAAGAACAAGATTTACTTTAAGAATATTACCCTTGAAAACAAATAGCATTAGCCTAGATACAAGAAGAGCTAAAAAAGTGAATTAAACCTAAGAACTTTCAACTAATCTAGCATTAACTCAAATTACCAACTCTATATTTAAAGATGCACATCCAAAATTCATAAGAATTATTTAAATTTAAAGATAAGATCAAAAAAATGAGATATAAACCATGATAGCAATTCACACAAGTAAATATGGACAAAAAAATTATAATTCCTTGTTTATATTAATTTTCTCAAAAGTTACAAATAGTTTTTGGCTCCAAAAACTCTCTCCTTTTAAAATTGGCAATACCAGTCGGTAATGGGTAATGAAAAATCACATTTGTACATGAGTATATGATAGCTATCCTTTATATTATATTCTATAACAAATTACCTTTTCTAATATACTAACCTATAGTCAATGTACTTTACAAGATATACATGCTTTTGTAAATAAAATATCCCATTTCCAAAATATACAATGTTAGTTGAAAAAGAATATTCCTAATCCAAATAACTTTGGGAACTTGGTGCTAATATAGCCTTCTGCCTTGTAGGATCTTTATTATATATTGTTACTCATTGATCAGTTGGAGGTCAATAATGGGTCTCATGAATAGCTCTCTTTCTTGATCTCCTAGGTTATTGAGGTCCTTTTCAGCTCTTTCCAAGGCCTACTTGATATTCTTAGCATCTCTTATCTTATTTTTAGGTAAAAATAGTAGGTCCATGTTCTTATTATTAGCCCTTGTCTTTCCTTGGCCTTGGTTCCTTACTTGTTACATGAGTTGAGAAGTTATATGCTTGAACTCCTCATCAGTGATAAGGCTCAAAGGACTAAGTGAGGTGGGATATTTGATTAAGATATCCAATAAAATCCTATCTTCCTATTATTTAAGGTCCTTAAAAATGCCCTCCATCTTCTTGGACCAACTTCTCAGTGTTTTGATTCTATCCACTAATATAGCCATAGTCATATTTAAGTGGGCTAGGTTGACTATCCCAAATTTAGGGACTTTATTCTTGGTCAAGACTTTGATCAAGTATTTCACTTGATAGCTTGAAGCTCTCCATTGGCTAACTTGACTTATAGACATGGAATTTTACTCACTTATTACCTTTTGTTTGGTTCTGAATAACTTTAAAAGATTTAATAAATAAATCATGGTGTCCTCATATAGCTTGAATCTATCTTATTGGATTGATAAGATGGCGTGTTCTTTCATTTTTTTTATTCTATTACAAGATGCCCATGATCATTGTAGTAGAGCCTCCTTGTAGACATGTTCTTATCTTGTGATGGGCTACTGGTTCTCTAGATTTTTTGCTATTGGTCTTTAGTTTAATTTTGGATCGAATTATCCTTGAACAAGTGATAATTCAACTTCCATGGTTTGATTATATGAGCATAAGGTTGAATCAGGGTTTTTATAATTTCTAGGGATTTCTTGAAGGTTTTTATAGTGCTTTAATGGTTGAATCTATTTGAAATTTCACAAGTTTCATGACTTAAATCCTAATTAGAGTATGTACTTATACCCTTGTATTTCTCAGGTCTAAAAAATCTTCAACTTGGCATATTATACTTATGTTGCTCTGATGTGGCATTACCATGGTATCCTTGTGGCATTAAATCATGGAATTTTTCTTGTTAATATTTAAAAAGTGACCATTGTATTTTGAAAATTCCACTTTGATCTTGCATTATTGTATTCTCTTTACTTAGATCAATGTGATTCATTGATCTCAATCTAATAACTTGAATGCTATTGGCAGCTTGCTATGTTCCCTATGGTTATGACACTTATCACTTATGTATTCTCTCTAAGATTCATGTAAATTTCAACTTTGATCCCATACCATTGATCTCATTTTCATAGATCAATCCCACTTTATTGATCTTGATCTGCCTAATTATGCCTCCTACTTTGTAGACTATTTATCTGAATGTATACACTCATTCATGTATCATCGATCTTTAAAAGATGCTTGAACTTTAATTCATGATACACGGTTGTGCCACTTGTTGCCTCCATATTCATCACTAGGGTTATTTACTTTTAAATATTTTTTATGCACTATTTGATCATCTTTTCTTGAATAAATGCACTTTATTGGATATTGATTTACAAAGTCGAATGACATTAGTTTTTGAGTGTTCTTTGGCTGAGATTGTGACACCTCTTCCTAGGGCTCTGTTAAAGTCTTAAATCAATACACACCTTTATATCAATCCTACCCAAGAAAACATATACTATTGATCTTTATAAGATGTTCAAAATTTAGCTTAGGGTCGGGGCTTTGTCTGTAATCTCACACTGTTAGATCTAGATTGCCTGAGAAAATGTGGACCATTGATCCTATGGATGAAAATGATATTTAAGTTAGGCTCAAGAAAATAAATAACTTAGCATAAACTATTTGGACTATGGTTTTATTTTTTGTTAATAAAAATGGGTAAGACCTTAGGATAAACATTTTAAGCTAAGTTTTAAACATGATAAAGGGGACCTCACGAATAATAAAATATATATCATATTTTTTTAGCCTAAGGTTTGTCGTATTAATTAATACAACAAACTTTAGGGTAAGGCTTTTAGGATAAGTCTATAGTAAAAGGGACTCTTCGTTTAATTAGAACATGCTAATGATAAAATTAACCAAGGGGTTTTGGGACATGAAGGGACCAAGTATAAATTTTTAAACTAAGGCTTAGTCATGTTGAAAAATATGACTAAGCCTTCGGATAAAAATTAACCTAAGACTATGGTTCAATTAATTATTTATGAAAAAATTGTTTCCACACAAATTTGAACTTGATTTAAGAGGATCTGAGATAGGGTAATTTGAATAAGGGTTTCAAGATGCTCAATCATGAATCTAATTTGATCCTCGATAGACCAAAGGCTAGTAAAAGCCTAAATTGGTATAAAAAATCATGGAACTAAAGCATTTCCTATTTTAAATGGATTCTATCATATATATAACTTGAAACATAAATATTTAATGTTAGTAACTTTAGGAAAGATTAATTTAGAATTATGAATAAATATGCCAACCAAATTAGGTGTGCATGATCTTCAAATAAAGATAATGTTCAAACATGCTAGTAGTACTCTGATCAAGTGAATTTTAAATTTTAAGGTATAAATTTGCATAATTAGAAACAAGGGTCCCCATTTTTTATAAATGGGGATATTTTGACCTCAATAAATGGTGACTTCTAGAAGAAACATAACAATATGTTAGAATTCAAAGACTCTAGCTCAAAGTCATATCTAGTTTATTCATTCCATTAGATCAAGTACAATTAAAATCAATTCATGGTTGAAACAAGTCTTACATATATAGAATTAGGTTCAAACATCAAGACTCAATCATGTTGTGTATCTAATTTTATTCCACTTACTATTTTCCATGAGATTTATGGAAACAACTTCTAGATTTCATGACTTTAATCATTAACACTTACTTTCAACATGTTTGGATATTCATTAAGAACCATGCCTTAGCTCAAGAAAGGCTAGGGCATTGCTCTACTACCAGCTAGACATCCATAACCTTGAAAAATATGCCTTTGGCTCCACTCTAGGCCTTGCATCCATATCCCATATCCCTGGTGGAGGTTACCATAAACAACTTTGCTTAGAAAGCTCTTTGATTTTGCAATAAGCTCTTATTTTTGTAAAATTTTGATCATTTTAAATTTCTAGCAAAGGTTTGGAACCAAGTTAGCCAGGTTTAGGTATTTGGTCAAGTTCTTGATCTTTATATAATCATCCTTGGTTGTAGCCTTGTCCTAGAAAATGATGTTTATTAAGTGTAAACATGATTGTATCCTAATAATTCAAGTTTTCACCCTACATGTGCAATCCTTCCTAAAACCAAGCTTAGATCAAAACAACACTCAAAATCCTAAGAAACAATCATCCTAACCATCAATCTTTACTATTTTCTTCAAATTATAACACTAAGCTCATATTCCAATAATCCATGATCAACCAATGCTAAAAAAACATACCTGCATTCCTAAACTATGGAGTTCATTTTGAGCATCTAAATGTATTTTGAGTAGAGGACTATCCAAAAGGACTTATTGAAAGCAAGACATAAAGAAAAAAAATCAAGCAAACCAAATATAGAGCAAACAATCAAATAAATATATACAAACACTATGTACAAATAAGGGATAAGAAGGAAACCAATCTAGCCTACCTACACTATCTCTAACTAGTCTTGTAATTCATTCCATGAAGACTCTAGGTGGGATAAAATATTAATATTTCTTAAGGTATTGCCCATTGGTTGGCATTGTGAACTCTGCTCCTTGTAAATCTTTTAGTTTGAAGGTCTTATCTCCTAGGGTCTCAATAATTTGATATAGACCACTCCATAGAGGTGTGAACTTCCCATGTTTTCCTTTTGGTTCTGAGGCCTTTTCCCAGAGAATAACTAGGTCTCCTAGTCTAAACACATTTATCTTTAAACATTTGTCAAACCACCTCTTGATTGTGGTTTGGTGTCTATTAAAGTTGGAAAAAGCCTCCTCTCTTGCATCTTCCATCTGTATGAGGTCAAGTAGCCTTGAACTTTAAAATTCTTGGTCCTCCTCCATGTACTCTTGCATTAACCTATAGGTTGGAAGCTTGAGTGTTAAGGGAAATATAGGTTCTTGACCATATACCAACAAGAATGGTGAATGTTTGAGAGTTTTCTTAACTCTTATTCTATCTGCTCAAATGGAATACTGAAGTAGTTTGTGCCATGTTCTTAGTTTATCAACTGCAAACTTATTTATGGCTTTCATCAATTTCTTATTTGTTGATTTAGATACTCCATTGCCTTGAGGATAATGATTTGATGACAACTTGAGAACAATTTTTTTATCATATGCACACTCAATCATCTCAATGGATATAAAGGTAGATCTATTATCACAGACTAGAGATATAGGCATCCCGAAACTTATGCATATGTTTTCTTCTAAAAATTTGATCACTTCTTTAGTCTTTCACTATTTTGTTACCACTACTTCAGTCCATCTGGTGTAGTAGTCAGTCTCAGTCAAAACATACTTGTGACCATATGATGAATTGGAGTTAATGACCCCCATAAAATCTAGTCCCCATTGGGCAAAGGGTTTGTCAATCATTATTGGCTTTAACGGCATGGCTACCTTGGGCTCTTTAGTGTTGAATATTTGACATGAGTGGCATTCTCTCAGATGCTTGTGAGCATCCTTGAAGATAGTAATAACTATCCCTAAGGATCTTATGGGCTCATTATCCTTCAAGATGGATGTCTACTTCCTAGTTTTTCATGGAAAATGATCAAGGTCTCAGCCACCTCTTCCTTGGAGACACACCTTAGGTAAAATCCTTCAAATTTATTCCTATATAGCACTCAATTCTTGATCAAAAAATGATATGATTTGAGCCTTAAAGCTCTCTTTTTCTCTCTACTTAACCCTACACGATAATAACCATTGATTAGAAAATGAATAATAGGATCATACCAATCATTAGGTTGAATTTTTTTTTATTCTACCTGTATGACACTCAATTTGGGATTAGTATTGGAAATCAATTGAATTAAACCTTGGCATCTTACCAACTTGTAGTCTTCATCTCTAGATCATATTCTTGGATAAAATATATCCACTTACCTCTCCTTTCTACAATTTCATATTGACTAATCATGAGCTTAGTGGTAGGGTTTGGTAAGATTGCATGTACCTTATTTCTAAGGATATAATGCCTAAATTTATTCACTACCTTAACCTGAGAACATGATTGTTTGTCAATAAGATAATAATTTAATTCAACATTTTTAAAATTAGTACTCATGAAAGCAATATAATGATCACATCCATCTATCTTCTAAGTTAGGACAGCTACAATTGTATGGTCAGAAGTAAAAGAGCAAAGATATAAGTCTTTAGTAAAGTTTGGACCTATCGGCATAGGGGCTTGTCCAATTACATCTTTGATTTCTTTGAATGCCTTCTTGGTCTCTTCATTCCAAGTGATATTAGCATTTTTATTCAACATGCCATTCATAGGTCTCACTATTTTTGCAAAACTAGAAATAAACTTCCTCACAAAGTTGATTTTACCAAAGAAAGACTTTAGTTCTTTATTATTATTAGGGGGTTCTATCTTTGATATTGCATTTACTCTATCTAGGTCTATAGAGATCCTCTCCTTAGTTATAACATGTCCCAATAATTTTCTCTCAATTACACAAAAAATGATCTTCTTTGGGTTGAGATAAATTCCATACCTTCTAAACCTTTCAAATAATTATTGCAAGTGCATGATGTGATCTTCCTTGTTCTTTGAAAAGATAATTAGGTCATCTATGTAAATAATAATACACTTACCTATGAGGCCTTGGAATGCATGATCTATTGTTATTTTAAAGTTTGCACCTACATTTATCAATCCAAAGGGCATTCTCCTATAGGAAAAAAGTGTCCCACTTAGTAGTAAATACAACCTTCATTCTATCTTCTTTGTTCACTAGCACCTAATTATACCATAAAAAATCCATCAAGAAAAGACATCATAGCAGAATAATTTTTTTTTGAATTACTTGGTCAAGATAAGGTAGGGGTAATTATCCTTTTCAGATGCTCTATTCATATTTCTAAAATCAATGCACAATCTAAATTCATCATTTTTCTTCCTAACTGATACTAAGTTAGCTACCCAAGTTGAGTGTCTAATGGGAAACACTATCTTAGAATCTTGTAACTTCTTAACCTATTTATATATCATTGGTTCTAAGATAGGTTTGATTGGCCTTTGTTTTTGCCTAAATGGATTGTAAGCTTCCTTTAGAGGTATGGTGTGGGTTATGACCCTAGGATCAAAGATATTTAAGTCATCATAGGACCATGCTATTAAATCCTTATACTTGGTCAATAAATATTTGGCTCTCTTAGTTTCAATGCTTGTACAATATGTACCAATATTCACTAAGGTTGACCTTGGGAACCTATGTCCATTGCATTATAGTCCTTCCCATATACTTTGGGAATCTTGACAATCTCAGCTTGTTTATATGAATCAAACAGTCTCTCTAAGGCTATCATCTCATTGGGGATCTTATTGTCACTCAACTAAATTACCTTTTCATAAAGCTTGCCTTCAACTTTATCATCATAAATGGTATTTTCACTAGCTTCATCAATGATGTGAGCCTCAAATACTCCTAAGATAGTCATGAAGTTTATGATCTACTGATCATTACTAAATACTTGCAAATGGTTGACATTATCTGGCACTGAGAGACAGGGGACTAATTCAATGGTAAGGCTTTGTAACTTGGAATTTTGATTAGGCATAAGGTTGGCTATAGCTGAAGCAAGTTCATTAGTAACCTTATTTTCTTCCCTAGGGATTGACACAGTGTTGAAAGCATCAAAACATTCAATTAAGTCACACACTCTAAATTTATACTTCTTGATATATGATAGTTTTCATTGGTATTTAATTTTGACCTAATTAACTACTAGTTTTGAATCACCAAAAACTAATAGTTCTTTGACCTTGTGTTTAATTGCAAACTATAATCCAAAAATAAGTGTTTCATACTCAGCCAGATTATTGGTGCATGGGAATTGGATTTTGTAAGAGGCATTGAATTCCTTCCTAATGGGATTGATTAACACCACCCCTACTCGAGAACCTAATTTACATTTAACACCATCAAAATATAGCTTCTATAATCTAGGTATAGCATGAGAAGTTGTGGGGTTGCATACCTTTATGGTTTCAAGAGTGTAAACACCCAAATCTAAATTAACCACGTTGACCCTCTCATTGGTTACATTTTACTCAGTGATCATATGCTTCATCTTTGGCTCCCTTTCTATCTTGATCTGATTTAGAACTCCATTCCATGGAAGCTACATGTGGGAACATTTAGTTGACATATAATCATTCAATGATCTAGTCCACACCCTACTTAGCAACATTCTATATGCGTTAGGAATATCTACCACTTGGATGTTAATAAATTATTAGATCCTTAGTTCAGAAGTAATTTTCATGTGAACATTTAATAATTCACCAATCATTTTGACTCTTGATTTATCTAATTGAGTCACAAACCTATCAAATTAAATCAAAGTCAAACCTAATTGCTCACAAATACCTTTAGGCATAATATTTGTAGATACACCAAATTCTAACAAATAATTATGTAAATTCTTACCAAAGATTCTGATTTTAAGTAGGAATGGTGAAACATCTACCTTACTTTTATGTATTTAAATGTTAGCATGTGCAGACTTTTATGGTTTTCTAGACTTCTTAGAAAAAAAATTTGACAACAAATCCCTTTGTTCTATAATCTAAGTCAACTCATAAAAATTAATGTTAACTTTGATCTTTTTCATGTCCTCTAATATATTATATCTAGTCCTATTGGAAGAATTAGATGCATCAGTATTGGGTTTAGTTTTACTTACCTTAAGAGGCTCTAGATTTTTATCTGATGTAGTATCAAGAGGAGTGTAAATATTATTTGGTGGAGTTGAGGTAGTCAAAGGTTATTTCTTCTCCTTGTTCCTCAAAGGATAGGTCTTCTTCAGATATTGTTGAAAAGCATGAATCTCTTTAGGGATATCCTTAGGCTCATTCTTTTCTTATAATGAGAACTCAAATGTATCCATCATGAAATTTGAATCAACATATTTAGATGACCTTAAATAACTTGAGGTACATGAACAATTGTATTTACTAGGTATAACTTTTAAAGTTTATAATTCTTCTTGAAAAGATTCAAAAGTATTGCAAAAGTCTAGATAATCTAATTCACCATGATTTGAAGTACAATGAACTCTATAATAATCAGGAAAAGATACATCACCTAGATTTATATCAAGTCCATTATTATTAGATGATGAATTATTATTTTGGTTATTATTGTTATTATTTTGAAAGCCTATTGAATCTTTGGAAAGAGAAGATCTTGTTGGAATTTCCCTAGTATTGCCAACTTGCTTTTGCAGATAAATGAAATTAGTGCTTAGCTTTTAAACCATATTTAAGATAGAATCATTCTCATTCTTGGGTGCCTTTGAATTATGAACTTGAGTATTTCTACCGGCTATAGGCATCAAAGCTCTCTGGTCTTGTGGACTATATCTACTAGCCACATTATTTTAGAATCCTAGATTTTGGCCAAGATGTGTATGACTCAAAAATAATTGGTTCCGAACTAGAAGTTGATTTAAGGCTAGCATATTTTAATTAGAATTGAGAATGACATTCAGAATGGAAAATTTTGGATTAATGTTAGGGATATTGTATTCCATTTGGCCCTAGGGTTGCATCTAATCATTAATGATTATAGCTTTAACATAAGCTAGGGCTATTGTATTAATGATTAGAATAGATCTTTTGAGAACCACAAAAGTCATGGGATCTAATTCATCCTTGTAGATCTCTAAGGCTAAATTCTAATCAAGTATATAAGAAGTTATGGTTCTACTAAACATTTTCTATAATCTAGCATTGAAGGCTCTTATGGGTTCATTTGAGTCTCTTTTGACTATGGTAAACTGTTGGTATAGGACACATGGACTAATGATTTTACCAAACTAATCAATGAAGTAATTAGTAAAATCATTTTATCTAGTTATGTAGTTTTTAGGAAGGTTAAGGAACCATTCATATGCAACATCTTTGAAAGTAAATGGGAATAATCTGCATGCCACATCTTCAGGAATAACATTCAAAAGTCTTAGAGCCACTTTGAAGCTTTTAATGTGTTCCTAAGCAATTAAAACACCATTGGGACTAAAAGTAGTAAATAATTTTTAGTATTATGAGGAAGGTTATGTACCACACTTGGCACATTGATTGAAGAACCACCTAGCCAAGCCATACCTTGATAGGGATTAAACACAGGAACACCTTAAATTGGCAAAGTTGGTTGAGACTTTGAAATTCTACACTTACCTTTGTCTCACCTATCTATCTTATGAAATTCTATTGAAAGAAGAGAAACCTTTATCTTTGAATGTGATATGGTCCTTATTCTTGGCAATTCTAGCTTGAGAGCTTTGAACCTTATATCAAGGAAATATATAAAATCAAATAAGCTAAGAAATAAAATGAAATCTTGTTCTAAACTAACTTACCTATGATAGAGCTACAAATGAAAGAAACAAAACTAAATTATACCTTACAAAAAATGAAGCTTCATTCATTATAATTTGAATTTGATTTGCTCTAAGAAATGTGGTTGCTCACTCTTCTAACACTAGGGTAAAATGGACAACATCATGGTATGTGATCTGTTATAATCTCAACATCATAAAACTGTAATGAATAAGCTTGAATAAATTAGAGGAAGAACCTCTAATTTATAGAATTTAGAAATGGATGTGAATCATCCATCTTGAGATGAAGATCTAGGGATGGGAATAAAAGGTTATTTTCAATTCATAATGGGAATATTGAAATAAAAATTGGAGTGGATAACATGCGGGACTCACAAATGAATATAAAATTCATTTAGGATAAAAATATGATATAAAATTAGTAAGTGGATGTGAGGTGCATTAAATTAGAATGGTGGGAGATAGGTGGAGCCTTTAGGCATGTGAGGATAATTTTTATTGGTTAGATTTATGAAAATTATGAATTTTCAAAATCTATGGAAAATTTAATTAGAGAAAGATTAGTTATCTAACTTTTGATTAATTTAAGGATAATAAAGTAGTGAATAGTAAATAGTGAATAATGAATAGTGAATAGTGAATAGTGATTAGGGAAAATTAAGGATGATTAAAGAGGATTAGAGATGATTAGATATTTACTGAAAAGAAGGTTAAAATCAACACAAAGTGTCTTATTTTAAGTGTCTACATTTTTCCCCTCTTTGAGAAGTCATTGTGAGACATTATCGAAGTAATGACTTTTCAAAGAATGAAAAAGTCAATAAAAAGGTGGAAAAAATAAAATAAAAAAATTAGATGAAGAAATAATGGATGTTATGATTTTATATTTTCTAACCAATAGGTGAAGTAGTTTGGATAAAAAAATAAGATAATGATTGGAAATAAAATGAGGGACCCATGATAATGCCCCCTCGAGTGTTTGTATGATAAATCAGATGAACACTCGAAATGATCTAGCAATAAAAATGATGAAGTGGTGAAAATGAAGGATGTCAAGAAATTAAAGCACTAGAAATCAATATCAAACTTGCAAGATTTAAATTGGTGTAAAATGATCTTCCCCTATCTAAAAACTAGAGAATAGATAGGAAAAAGAGTATTTCTTGCTCAAAAGATGCACACTTGGATGGTGCTTAGGATGTAGGGGTCACATGAGTAGAGGTGGGAATGATATATCTCGATAAGTTGAAGGCCTAAAAACAAAAAATAAAAATTTTCCAATTTGAGAGGAACATTTTATAGAATTGATAGTTACAAGCATTTGATTAAGATTGATAGCATTTCAAGTAATTGGGGCTTTAATTTTAATGAGAAAAACTGTTACAAAATATGATAAGGATGGGCTAGAGGGAAAAAATATAGGAATATGAGGGGATAGGTTATAGAGAGTTGATGAATTGGAAATTGTAACCAGATGGAAATTGCATGGATGGTTAGACAACTACCTTACATTTATTTTTGCCTTCCTTTGGAATTCCAATATGAATATGTGAGTAAGAGTGGAGTAACCTAAGTTTTAATATAGCATAAAATAATAATCACCAATGATATGAAATAACCATGATGAATTCTTGTGTTTGATGCATAGGGACTAAAAAGATTATAATTTACACAAAATAGAGTGCATCATGATATGTAAAAATCATAATCACACTATAGTGTAATACACAAAATAGTATTTACTCAAAACATGATAAAAAGAAATAAAAATAAACACATGGAAAAAAGATGAATGCAATTCAAAAGAAAAAATAAAAGTATACATAAACAAATATAATGAGCGTAAGATAAAATAATTAAATCACAAGACACATGACAAGAAAATTAAGAGTAAAAAACTTTAATGAAGACAAGTTCATCAAAATCACAATAAAAAATAGGTGAAAACAAAAACTAAATTAATCAACATCAAAAAAGGAAACAAATGATAAGACTAACTGCCGAGTCCAAGGTTGAGACTTTTGGTAGCCAAAATCATTAAATGACATATGAGGATGCTCATAGATAACCATGTAGTTTTAGATATAAATGAGGACAAGTGAAATCATAGGTTGGATGAATGGAAATGATGGAGATAGTGGCTGAACTGACCATAGGGGCCCCATGCCCCTAAGCATTACCTACATAATCTAAATTCTCTTACCATTGAAAATGGTGTGAATTCCCATGATAACAAGGATAGAATTCAGGCCACATGTCGTTCTCCTAGAAAGGGGGAGGATAAAAAGGAAGGAGTAAATGATAAGAAGAAATAAATAGAGGAGAGTCAAATGGAAATGTACCTGCATAATGGCAAGAGTGTAGACAATAATAATATTCATGAAAGAATAAGAGTCTGATGGAGAGAGAAGGAGAAAAGATGAGTGTTAACTTGGTTAGTGATGAGATAATCACAATATCCACATCATCTAAGGCAAGAGAGAGATAATAGATGATTGGACACTCATATAGTGACAGATACAATCATGATGTTTACCTCATCTAAGGTAAGAGAGGGATAATAGATGAGTGGGCACTCGTATAGTGATGTAAACAGTCATAGTGTCCACATCATCTAAGGTAAGAGAGGGATAATAGATGAGTGGGCATTCATATAGTGATGTATATAGTCATAGTGTCCACATTATCTAAGGGTATAATAAGACACACTAGGAAAATGAAGAAAAATGGGGGCACCAGTAGTGGAAGGCAAGACAAGATGAACCTAGAGATTATAAGAATGTAGAGAAGAAACATTATGATGTGGATATCAATACAAAGGTAACTTGGAGAAAACAACCTTGGGATGAGGTTGGAAAAATGGTTTGAGAATGGGAAAAGTGTTGGAAAATGGTTTTGAGGTGAAGGGAATAGTTGGAGAGGGACAAGGTAAATAAAGAGTACCTATGCACAACATACAAAGACATTGAAGGAATGAATGGATATAATTTAAGTAGTGAACCTAACAAGATTTCATTTACTAAAGCAAGAGAGTGGAAGATAGGAGGAAACACACATGGATATGCATGGAGAAGCAATACAAATTGGTGACCATATTCTAATGAGTGAGGAGCTAGATTTTTAATGGGATAATATGAGGGAGAGCCAACAAGGGATGATGTGAAGGCAGACAAGGATATGGATGAAGTAAGAGTGATAAGATATTAAGGTCATAGACAAAGATGAATTTAGATAATGATGTAAGATTCTAAAAATGGATAAGAAGGGAAAAAATATCATGAAGCATGAGTAATGTCATCAAGGAGGACAAGAAAAATGAAATGAAATAGAGAAATGAGAATAAAAATAAATGGTAAAATATGGGGGTGTGAGGAATGTGTTAAAAAATAATAGATTAGAGAATTCAAAGGAATGTGAGAGAATGTTAGAAAACATGAAGGGGAAGGGGATGATTAGAAATATGGCAAGTCATGAAAGAATTGAAAATAGGTCTAAAAGAGACCAAGGAGAAAATAATTTGGTGATGAAAATGAAAAATAAAGAAACACACAGAAGAAAAGGAAACATGAGGGAAAAGGAGTGGAATAAGGACACAAAAAGGATGACAAGAGAGTGAAGAATTAGGTGGTATCATGACCAAGTAAGCATGGATAGGAGATTTGATGACAGGCAAGGAGAGGAATAGTGAAGCAAATCAGATGGCGGTGTTAGAGATAAGAATGGGATGGAAGATGTGAAAGGGTTAATAAAAATGGGGGAAAGTAAAAGATGGGTGGACAAGAAGGTGAAGAGATAGGGTAGGTGTCAATCAGCTTGTTAGAAGATATTGATAAGCTTAAATGTGGTGAGATAGTGCATAAATAGGGGATAGAAATTGCAAACTAGATGATAGGAAAGGGAATAAGCAAAGTAATAGAGAAACACAATGAAAGGGAATGAGATGAAAATAAGAGATGAAGATAAGGGATGATAAGAATAAAAAAGAAGGATGAATTAAAGGGGTTGGTAAGGATATAAAGCATGAACACTCACACAGATGTAAAAGACAAGCGTGTATAGAGATGGGAAGAGGAAAAGGGGAATGCAAAGTGTAAAAGGTTTGGAATAGATAAGAAGAAAATGGAAATTATGGAAGGTTTCTCAAAGGATAAAGACCTAGCTAGAAGATAGTTGTGGATGAAAAAATAAGGCGGAAAGGATTAAAGTATGAAAATAAACCAAACAAAAAGAATGGAAAATGGAAAAGGTGGGAATAATGACAAATTAAAAAAAAATGGTGGCACACGTAAGAAGAAACGATGGGTGTAAAAAAAAGGGGGAAACACAAGAGAAGAAGAAGATGTGCACAAATGGGGGATAGAAGAAACAAAATAAATAGAAATAATGCAAGATGTAAAAGATGAGAAAAATGAAAACAAAAACCAAGAATTGGAATGAAAATGGCATAGAAGTAGTGGAAGAGAAGGAAGAAGGTGCTCTCAAAGAAGAGAAAGATGTAAAAAAGTCCATCGATGTGCAAGGGAACATGATGATGTGGGATTGGTGAGGAAAAGAAAGTGATAAAGAGAGTATGATAAATTCCCAAGTGAAAGGGGAAATGATGAGTATGGTGAAAGAAGAAAAAGGAGATAGAGGGCAAGGTTGTTAATCCTTGTTTTAAAAGAGATTGACAAGATGAAAAAATGGTTAAAAGAGATTGGTAAGCCGGAGGGAGGGAGATGGTGAAGAGATAGGTAGGTAAGTGGATGAAG
Source organism: Torreya grandis (assembly GCA_037957365.1). Taxonomy (NCBI): domain Eukaryota; kingdom Viridiplantae; phylum Streptophyta; class Pinopsida; order Cupressales; family Taxaceae; genus Torreya; species Torreya grandis. The sequence continues at coordinate 196,428 of JARHVA010000650.1, forward strand.
AGATTTTATGTGAGAAAGGAAAATAAAATAAGGGATGTGGTTGAGCTGGCCTCATTAACTGAGTGTTGCCTACATAGTCCAAAAAGACCTCAAGATAATGTAGTTCTTTCAAAAATGGGAGGAAAAACAAAGAAGTATTATATGATGTTAAAATATAAGGATGCTTATAAAAATTCAAATCTTCCCTAATGTAGGATGCCCTAAGTAAGAGGGCACTATTATAAATGGAAATTAGTGAGAAGAAAAGATGAAGATTGGGGATGGGAATTAGTTGTTAGTGGCGAAGCTCCCCTTCGAATTTAAGAAGTGCCTATATAGTCTGTGGACATCAGGCCAATGTAGTTCAACACATATGAGAAGTAATGAGAAAATGGGTTGATGAATGAAGGGTAAGATGAACCCATAGATGTTATTAATCCACTTAAGCTAATGATTGCACATTGTGATTGGTCAAGATGAAGGATTGATTTACCCCCAAGCAACAGTAAATCTTGTGGATGAATAATTTTTTTGTGTTTCTTTTCTCTCTTTTTTTTTATGTTGTATGTTTTTTTTTTGAATTTTTATGTTTTTTTGTATTGATATATTTAACTCACATTCCCCCTACAGAGATGGATATTACAAGATACTTATTATATAAAATCGACAGTAGAGGACCAAAAATTGAGGATATGCCATGTATCTCTATGTTTTTATGAGAATGCTATGGAAAATGATTATATATATGAGAACAAAAATACAAGAAATAGGAGGACAGATGTAACATGATGGATATGCATGGATCTTTGTGAATGTTCTAATAGTTATTTTGAAAGTGATGACCCAGATATTTTGTTCACATAACATATGACTTTCAATTTGTAGTAAAGGAATGAAAGGGGAATAGGATAGGTAAAAAATGGTGAAGTTAAAAATCAAAAATCAAAATTTTGCATGAAAAATGAAGGTAACCTAATCCTTATGAGCAAAGGGGAAAAATTTACTTCTTTATAAACTCACAAAATACTAACTTTAACAGTTGTGTCTAGAGAGAACTACCCCTAACAAAATTGGTAAATAAGAGAAAGTTACCCTTTTTAGCATAGACATATAGATAAGCCCCCACCCCATTTTTTTGGGACACCTATTGATTTAATATGCAACACATTTTTTTTTACCCCTACATGTAGTCTCATGTGACTAGGAAGACACATGGGCTCATCACTAAAGACTATATGGAGATGAGTAAGGGAATCTCTCCCCAATGCTAATCCCATGTAACTAGTGAGATGCGAAGGCTCAACACTGAAGATCAATGAAGGGTGAGAGATGTGGAATTTGAATTTGATGATCTATAAGATTTAGATAAGGTTGTCATTTTATTTGGAATGAATTTACCCCCAAGTCTTGTCCCCATTCAACTAGTAAGATGCAAGGGCTCATCACCTAAAACCAAGATAGGTGAGTAAAGTTACCATTTTGTTTTTGGTAGCATGTTAATGTTTTTTACATAGAGGGAACTATAAGAGGAGACTCTATAATAAATTTTATCACTTGGATTTTCACCTTTTGAAGAGATGTATCATCTCTTCTCATCTAAGTGGCATAATTGAAACACCTCTAGGCTATGGGTGAGCCTAAGAATGAGGTGAATCTCTAGATATGGATAGCTCCCTTGATGTGCCACTTTTGGATCACTACTATAACTATGTTTTTAAGGAAAAAGGGAGAGAAAATTGAAAGTAAACTATCTTAAATATGGTGATACACCAAATTTATTTATGACTACCAACCATCTGCATGTCACACATGAGACCAAGAGACTAACTAAACATACACTTCTCTAATTTGAATTTTCTCACATCAGTATTTCATTATGAGGTTGTGATGAATGTTTAGGCTAAAAGGACTAGATAAGAGGCCTAGAATGGAACTATTTGAATATAATAACTCACTCAACCTTAACACTTCATAGAACACTTCAAATGACCTGTAAGAAGTTTTCAAGCTGAAAATATGTGTGAGAATGAGATAACAATGCTAAGGAAACAATAGTCATCACTAAGAAAGATCAATCATTCAAGTGAACACACTATGAACAATCATAGAAGAGGTAAAAATTAGTTGTATTTATTTATTCATGGTATGTAAATGAACAAGACCTCACCATACTCAGGTGGAGCATGCTTTACAAAGGCCAAAATGGCTAGTTCTTATAGAACTTGAGAGAGAAGTGAGAAAAGAGAAGTCCAAAGGTCACAAGCACACTTGTAAATCTGATCAAATTAGTTACATGTGCATGAGAAGGGAATGTGAAAATTATCATGCAAAGTAAAGAAGCACAAGTGTCACCCTAAGGTATGAACATCTTAAAATGTGGAATGAAATTCCCTTTGCTGGCTCAAAAAACTACCTTCATTATTTATCCCTATTTGACCATCCCAAACTTGATTAAGAATATGTCTAATAATTGGAATAAGAAGTAAGGGTTACATACATTCTTCTCCATGTATTTTTTGCATTTCTAGTCATCTAGAATCTTCTAGAAGTGAGCCATCATTACTTGTAGTCAAATAAACTCCTCTTTCCCACACCTTTCACACTTGACCTCAAATTTGGCTTCAACTTCCCATGAAAATATATACATGGAAGAGAATGACATGTGTCAATACCATCCATGGCCTTAGAGGCATCAAACACACCTTAAAATTCAAATTACTTAAATATTTTCACCCTTCTCACTATCATGTTTAGAGATATGGCAAGAATACTTAGGTATTTTTCGAAGGCATGAAATGGACATTGGGAGTTCGATTAAGTATCAATACTCCTTCCAAAGTTTATTTCATCTCTTGAAACCTCTTAGAACCTACACAATGCATAAAATAGTAAAAAAATACCCTATTTTGTAATTCATCTGTATAATTTCATACAATAAAAAATTATGGGGAGCATCCTGAGAGAATCCTACACAAGGTTTAATCACTTTCATGGTCATTTTAGTCCATTTGGATAGATCACCATCTTCATTTCCTGCATCAGGTCCTTATCCAAGGGTTTTAGATAGTTTAAGCCCTTAAGGATTGTTCATGAAGATGGGACATTGGAAATGCCAACCAATTCCATAAATGAAAATTTTATGGCCCTTGTCAACACCTCCAAACATCTTAGGTCCCCATGAAAATTATTAAAGTAGATATGAGCCTCTAAAGTTGCCTTTTTCAAGCTCTTTTCTCCATTTCTTGCAATCCTGGGTTATCTTTCAACCAAAAGTGGCTTTTTCATGTCTTCCCCTACATACCAATAGCTTAGACATGTATATTATGACCCTAAAAAAATTCCCAAATGGATTATAAATATCATCTCATGCTAGATTTGAAGTTGACATTTCATTTAGACTTTAAGCATATCCATGCCTCATAAGCATGTCTGCACTTTTGAGAGTTTAGACCTCCCTATAAGACTTATCCCTTATGTGAGATGTTTCTCATGTTTTTTTAGATGTAATCCAGCTTATCACACCTAATAACAAGGTTCCTTTATCTCATGTTGCATACTTTATCTCCTTTTCTCACAGACTACAGGATTTATGTGCAAAGGAAGTGCCCTTTGTCTGAGATAAAATAGAGGGCACTTCCCCTATTTTTATAGACTAAATGATTACTAGATAATATTATCCAATTTTTTATGATGTATTATACAAAATTTTATCCCCTTTTTATATTATTAGACCCTCCAAAAGCACTAAAACTTAAGACAGACTTAGAGAAAAGTATTGTCTGTAGGGTTTTGACCATGTGGACTATTGATTATGCTGCATAACCTTTATTATACTTGTTTCCCACTACCAATAGCCTATAAAGGATATCATGATCCTAATTAATGTTTTCAAGTCTTCTCATCACTTAAAACTCTTACATACCCTTCCCCACACCTTGCTTAGTCAAGACCAAGTTTTAACTCTTGACTGTGTTTCATGTCATGGAGGTACACCAATAGGTGTTCATGCCTCTTTAAACTTGATAAAAAAAATTTGATCAACTTATATCCTCTTAGGATCATTTTATTTTTATTTTTTCCCATTTTTAATTGTCTCTATGCATTAGTAACCCTCACATTTCACTTCTCAACCCACTACCTACTATGGTCAAACACAGTCAACTATGTTAGGAAAGGTAAAACCCTATAGGTGAGGATTCATCCTTTGAAATTTTATACATCACTATTCAATATTTTTAACAATTTTAACCATATTTCATCTAATAACCCTAGTGATTCCATGTTCAAGTTTCCATCTTAGATTGTGTGCTCCTACAGTCAGTTGTAGGTGTGTATTTTACATAATAGAACACCTGTAGGTGTAGGTTGGACCTTGAAACACCATACATTAACTCTTATTGATGATATTTTAGATTATAATTTCCACTTTCACTATTTATAACCATTCAATATGGTGGCACAATCTAGCTTTACAACATTAGGTGAAAAGGGCTCTTTTAAGATCAACCCTATAGGTTATTACTACTTAAAATTGGTACATAAAAGTGCATATTTAAGATATTAAATAACCACATTTTAGTATCCTTATTGACTCCATATTTTTTAGAGTTCTTCTCCTTAATAGAGGGTATAAGTTATCGTCATTTGGATTCACCAAATCTCATGATAACCTTGTTATAAGATATTCACAAAATGGCTTGGACCTCTATTTTCACCCTTGAGGGAAAGTGCCTTTGAACTCAGTCATCACCTCTTTAAATATTATCTACCATTCCATTTTTCCATTTTCCACTTCATATAGGTCTTAAATTTTAAACCCACATGTTAGGATTCAATAGAAGGCCTTACCATATTCCAACTTCCCCATACAAAGACCTTCATAGCTTTGTGGTACCACCTGTAGGTGGGCATTTGCATATACAAGCAATGGGTATAAACTTTGGATAGTATGTAAGATTGTATAGGTTTATGATCACTTATATTATTTCACTAAGTTTTCAAACGTATTCTTACCAATCTTAAAATATTGAAACATCTATCAAATTCTCCATCTCAGCATGACATCATCAAGGAGACTCCTGTAGGTGCATTTGAGTTGTATGTGGGCAGTGGACAGATTGATGAATGTTATCATAAACATGCTTAGGATCATTATAAATTCCTTAAATGAGTTTTTTTCCTTATTATAATCTTTATACAAGTCTCAAAACCTTTTGTTCCAATGTGATATCCTCTTACAAACACTTGTTACAGGGTAGGCAAGGATAACTAGTGACTATTTGTGTGGTACATGAGCTAAAAACCAGCCTTGAATATTATTAAAACATTAAAATTAACTCTCTTAAATTATTTATGCCTTGAATAAGTTTATATATCCTCACTACAACTCCATGGACATGCTAGACAAGCTTTATACCTATGACTACAAGTGAGAATGAGTGGAGAGTTGACTATGAGAATAGTAAGACTAAATATTTGAAAAAAACATGGTGTGATTAAATCAAAAATTAAGGGATGAAGCATTATGTAATGGGTATATGTGAAGCATTCTATTCCATTTACATGATACCTATGTAGAGAAACACACATTCTGAAAACTAAGAAAACTTTGACTGAGACCTCACATGGTGACACCTTCCTGCAACATGAGATGAATTTATCATAAAAACACCATGAGACATGAAAAAAATAATAAATATAATTTTTTAATATTTACAACATCCTTTGGAGTCAAATACACTAACTAGATTGTATAGACCTATCCAAAATAGAGTAAAACTTATAGGGTGTACGAAACAGTGAGCAAAAAAACACAGTCAACTTATTAGAGATGGTTCATAAATCATGGTTGATAAATATTTAAAATATTATTATGTAAATTAATCTATATGATTGTACTAACACCTCTCAAATGTGTTTGACCTAGAACTTCTTCTACTGACCATACCAAGCATGAACCTGCTAACCATTTTTGTGTGTCTAGAAGGGTGAAGAAGATAGAACGGTTTTGGGCATTTTTAATCACTTAAAAATAATTTAAAGAACTAATATGAGTTTGAATAAGATTAATATATCTTCTATGACCTTCTCCCATGTGTCACCCTCCCTCATGGGCTATAAAAGTGCCAAACTCCTCATTTAGTTGATTTCTTGATCTTCAGCTAGCTAACCTGTAAGTTTTAGATGGGACTGACATTATTAACAAATAATATGACTTATTTGACATTTTAAAGGAACTTAAGATACTTGTACACCTTTAAAAATATGCCACTTATATTTATGACCCCTAAATGGCTACTAAATGACTCAAAATGATAAATAAACTAATCCTAACATGATTAAGGGTAAAAAGGTATTAAATTATGTCAAATGGACTATAACATACCCTATGAGAAAATATTAGACCACTAAAACACCTAAAAAACAAATTTTTACCTATAGGGGTCCCAATTTGACATGTAGGATCAAATTTGGTCAACAATAGACAAGATTCTAGACTAAGCTATACGATAGTATTGTCTAAGTCTTATAAGAATATGTAGGGAAAATATATGTACTCTAATTGTAATAATGAAGGCAAGAATGAATGTAATATTAATTTTGAAAATATTTTTCATGGGATAATAGGGTGATATGAAAAAAGTGAAATGATATGATAAGCTAAATTTTGAGAGTTTGTGTTATGTGAAATAACAACTAAATAATCACCAAACATGACATCTGATATGCATGACAAAATGTAAACTATGTAAAATTCAATGTAAAGAAAGAAATTTGATGTGCAACTATAAATGAGCTGCCCCCAAGCATCAAGATACTTTTAGACAACAAGTGATTAAATTTTTTATTTTTATTTTTATTTCTAATTTTTTTGGCTTTATTGGCATATGAACCCAATCGAGATTCATGAGATGCACAATACTATTTATTTTATATATTTTATCCCATGCCAATTCTAGATAATCTCTATTGTTCTGACTAGATTTCCTCTTCAATCTTAATTTTAGTTTTGTCATTTACTTTGAATAGTACTTGACCAGGATGAGGTTGTTGTGCCCACTAAAAATTACTAGCAAACCATTATGAGTATAATTCCCTCTCTGAAAATCCTTTTTGAATAAATAAATCCAAATATAAATTTCTTTGGTAGAGCTCGATGGTAATTATGGTTTTTCATAAGAAAACACAATTATAAAATAGACCCACATTAATATATTTAGTAGTAAAGCTAAAATTTAGAAACCTTCTAAGAGTTCTTCGAATCATTGTGAAATATGGATGCCTTTCTCTATATGAACGGCAAGCGATATTGTTAAAGAGTATCAAGCACTAGGAACTAATGAGCTCTCCATATGTATAAAAACTAATATCTTTTATTTAACCACTATTGAATAACCACCAAAAACTACAAAAGTAAAAATAGGATAAATTCATGTTAACAATCATTAATTTCTTGGAAAATCTAGAATGTTCAAACTTACTATGATGTGCCTCTAAATTAATCTCAAAATCATGATCCAACTCATTATAATGCCATTCTAATAGATTAGCATAATAAGTATGTAAGACTGGAGTTATGATTCATTCTTGGATTATAAATAGAAGATCATTCTATGTTGTTTCTATCTTAATTAACTTGATGTTTTTATTGTTTGTGATGTCATTTCCATCAATCAACAAGGATCCAATTTGTTCATCTATTGGTGTATTGTGATTGATTTTTGGAGCTTCAAGTAAAGGTTGGTGAAGTAATATTTTTTCAAAAGGGATGTTTTCATGAATTTTTTTAGATGTTATAATTGATATGTTTCCATGGGATAAGGCTAACAAGGCCCGTTTCTATATATTTCAATTGACATGTGTAGGTAGTGTAATGTTAATATAAAAAGGAAGAATAGTGTTTATGAAGATGAAACATATTGCTTTGATGTTATTGAGTGAATTTGTATTGATACTAGATAAGGCTTCTTCTTTGTCTATAACATTATCACTATCATTTACAAACTTGTCTACTGATAAAACTATTGTTGGGACCAATGTGAATATTGAATTTTATTTTAATCCCAAAAGAAATTGTACATCTGATTTTGATAAAAAAATTGATCTTGTCTTGGATGTGGCCATAAGGATGGCCTGTTGAAATGTTTTTTTAACAAATATCTTTTTTACTGATCTCTTAGAAATATTGGATTTGAGATTAAGATATTTATGGAAATGTGTCTTAGGCATTGGATTGAAGGAATGTGATAATTTGATGATAGGTGGATTAGATGATGTTTTAGTCAAGATTGAGTGTTTATCAAAAATAGGTCTTTGATAAAAAAATGGTTGTTTGGTAAATAATAAATGAAAGATTATGATTTTGATTCAAAAATAAGATGGCTTGATTTGGTTTAAGAGAAACATATTTACATACCCATGAAGTAGTATTTTCAAATATAAATAGATGTAGGTTTATTTTGATATATTCTACATCAGTTAACTCTTGATTAGTAACGAATTGTATTGAGCAAGTAGCTTGATCTTGGAAGGATGGGTTTATTGGATTTGTGTTGAAATTAGAAGTATAATTCAGAGAATTTTGATTATTATAACCTGTAAATTGACTTGGTGTTATCCCTATATTAAAATTTTGGCATTGTTCTATGGGTGAACATGAATAAGAATTGAAGCTATAAATGGATTGGTTATGATTTAGATTGAATTGGTTGGTTGGGAAACCTGAATAACTATCCATGCTTTGATTTGATTGGTTGAAGTTTGGATATGATTGATTGATGGGTAAACTTGAATAAGCATTCAAATTTTTATTTGATTGGTAGATGAGTAAGCTTTAATACGTACTCAAATTTGGATTTGACTGATTGATGGGTGAGGTTGAATGCACATTCAAACTCAGATTTAGATTATTGATTGGTAAACTTGAATAAATATTTAAGTTTAGATTCAATTGGTACATGTTTGGATATGATTGATTTATGGGTGAGGTTGAATGAAAATTAAAACATAGATTTGGATTTATTGGATGATTGATTTGATGTTGATTCAAATATGCATTTGAATTAAAATTGATTGGATTGAACACTAGGTTAAGACTAGGATTGTTTGGATTTGGATTTGTGATTGGATTGATCTAAGGATATCTCCATAAAGCCATTTGTATAGTGATAGGTGATATTTCTTAAAAGAAAGGCTTTGACTCAAAAAATGATTAAAAAAATGACTTGACACTAGACTATAAAAAAGGCCAAAGTATCTAAAATAATAATTGACAACTAAACACTTTTGAGTTTGAGAGCAAGGTTATTGGTAGATTTATTTTTTAATGACTCAAAAGAACTTTGTTTACACTCAATATTTATTCAACACATGGTAGAGTACAAGGAAACAAATAAACAAATTCTTAATTTAACTAGTCAATCAATTACACATAAAAGGTAAAAACTTAGGATAAGGATCATGAACAATGTTTGGACCTTTCGATGTCACTTATTTATTTGTCATCTTAGTTGTAGTCTAATATTTCAAGGAACTAACCATGATTGATCCTACCATTCCCATGATCCACTGAGAATGATTTTGAGGGTGTGTAGAAGGTAACTTCTTGAAGTTAACTACTAATCGATGCAATAGAGTCGAATGACAAAAGAGGTTTCCTTAAGCTTAAATATTGAACAAGATAATCTAAGGGGAGTCCTTTGAGATACCTTGTGGTACATTGAGGTCCAAAAATATGGAAGAAATAGATAAAGTGGATGCACAGTATTGGGTCTTATCTCAAAGTGCCCAACATAGCCATAGGAGTTTCAGTGTATTGATAATCGATGATATCATATTTTGAGATAATTATTGAAACCTTAAGTATTGGAGCATGAAATCCCTTCACATCATAGTGTGCTTAAAGTATACAACTATTTAAGTAATTAAAATAGTTAAATCTTGATTTATATACCCTACCAGTACATGAGGTTTGACCTGCTATGTGGTTTTGAAATCTACGGTCAATAGAGCCCTTAAAAAACAAATAAAAATTAAGTGCTTGTTTCTAATTTCTAAGTATCTTCACCAATGTGATGTCAAGAAAAGAGCATAAGCAAACACCATTTGGGAAACATAAAAATTATGAAACTATTTTTTATTCTTGAGTATTATCACTAATGTGATGCTAAGGGAAGAACATACATAATTCTACAATTACAAATAAAATACTTAAAAAGAAATAATTAACTCTAAACTAAAAATGAGCATACATAAACACAACATAAATAATCATGTAATTATTTTTGATTCTCAAGTATCATCACTGATGTGATGCCAAGGGAAGAGCATACACAATTCTACAATTACAAACAAAAATGCTTAAATAAAAATAATTAACTCCAAACCAAATTTGATCTAATTGCTAAAACTTGAAAAATTGAATCAAAAGTGTTAGTATAAAAAGAAAAGAAAGAGATTTTTTTTAGCCTTTTTGTGAAGTTTATTTAACAAGCATTCTACAAACAATTTTTTAGAGAGTTCTTTTAAGGAAACTTGGAAAAAAATTAGATCAAACGACAAAAATAAGAGAAAACGACACTTAGATAATCAAAAGTAAGTGTCTGTTTCTGATTTTTAAGTATCATCACCAATGTGACGTCAAGAAAATAACATACACAAACACCACTTGGATAACACAAAAAATTATGAAATTATTTTTGATTCTATAGTATCATCATCAATATGATGCCAAGGAAAGATCATACACAATTACACATATAAATAAAATACTTAAAAATAAATAATTAACTCTAAACTAAAAAGAGAAAACAACTAAAATTAATTAAAAACTAATTCTAAATGTAACTATGACAAATATAAGATAAAATAAAGATGAGGAAAAGTCTCATCGGGTGTGCCAAAATGTATCAAGGAAGTATAGAAAATAAAATAAGATAAAAAATTAAATGAAATCTTATTCTAAACTAACTTAACCTATGATAGAGCTACAAATAAAAGAAATAAAACGAAATTATACCTTAGCATAAAATGAAGCTTCCTCCATTGTGATTTGAATTTGATTTGCTCTAAAAAAATATGGTTTCTCGCTCTTCTGACACAAGGGCAAAATAAACATTGTTGTGGTATGTGATCTCTTATAATCTCAGTATCATAAACCTATAATGAAGAAGCTTGACTAAATTAGAGGAAGAACCTCTAATTTATGGAATTTAGAAATGGATGTGAATTGTCCATCATGAGATAAAAATCAAGGGATGGGAATAAAAAGTAAATTTTAATTCATAATGAGAATTTTGAATTAAAAATTAGAGTGGTGAACATGCGAGACTCACAAATGAATATAAAATTCATTTGGGAGAAAGATATGATATAAAATTATTAAGTAGATGTGAGATAGATTATTAAATTAGAAAAAATTAGATAATGGAATATAATGGGAATAAAGATGGATTATTAAAATTAGATCATGGAGGAAAATGGAATAAAGGTGGATTATTAAATTAGATCATGGAAGATAATGGGAATAAAGGTGGATTATTAAATAATAATGATAGAGGACAGGTGGAGCCTTTGGGCATGTGAGGATAATTTTAAATTTTTAGACTTATGAAAATTATAAATTTTCAAAATTCATGGAATTTTAAATTAGAAAAAGATTAGTTAACTATCTTTGGATTAATTTAGGGATAATAAAGTAGTGAATAGTGATTAGTGATTAGAGAAAATTAAGTATGATTAGAGATGATTAGATATGATTAGGTATTTAGTGCAAATAAGGTTAAAATCAACACAAAGTATCCAATTTTAAGTGTCTACAAACCCTATTTGAAATATAATGTGTAAGTCTTATCTTTATAAATAATGATGATCAAACTTGCATATTAAGCAAACTTTACACAAATATGTATAAAGAATGGTAAATGACATCAATATTTAACTAAATTAGCTCAAATATGTGTTCAAACATGTAAATATGAATGATCTTTACACATTTCAAGCTCAAATAAACTCAAATTTGTAGGGATCCAATCAATCTTTGAATAAAATAGCTATTACTAACCTCAAACGCCTTGGATTCGTAGATCTTAAGATATCTTTACCACAATTAAACATCAAACTTCAAAGAACATCTATATTTGTCTAAATAATCACAAATATTGGTTTGAAACTATTAATATCAATGATCTTTACACAAATATGCAAAGAATACATCATTTTTTGAACAAAATTCACCAAAATTAGCAAAGATGTTGCAAAATTTTCAAAGATTTAACTCACCCTCCTTCTAGCACCATTTTCCCCCTTATTGATGCACCTAGATGTATCATTAAGTTCATATAGTGTTTAATAAAAACTTCTCATTTTTGGATTCACTGAATCCATGACGTAAGTTGTTGGTTGTGATAATCCTATTATCTTTGGTGGAATAGAAGCAAAACATGTTGACTATTTCACAAATTCATATTAGTTGTTGGTTAGGATCCACTATGACTCAATAGTTAATCTTTGATTTTTAAGATGATCTATGATATTTAAAGTGAATCATGCTCAAATCTAAGTCTAAATCTAAACCAAGATAAATATTTACAATGAAGCTAATCTAAGGTGAATTGATAAAGAGGGAATAAAAGGAAGGGTAGGGTAGAAAAGAAAAATGTTGTTGATCTTTGCTCCAAATATTATGACAAAGTTCTAATTTCATCTAAACATGCATTTAACTAATATGTAGCATGAAGTAGCATAAGCTCAAATCTTACCACATATTAGGCAAACATCTAAGGAAGTCTGAAAATATACAAATAAGAACAAGATTTACTTTAAGAATTTTACCCCTACAAGAAAATTTCATTATCCTAGATGCAAAAAGAGTCAAGAAAGTGAAGTAAACCTAAAAACTTTTAACTAATCTAGCTTTAGCTCAAATTAACAACTCTGTATTTAAAGATGCACATCTAGAATTTATAAGAACCATTCAAATATAAAGATAAGATCAAAAAAATGAGAGAGAAACCATGATAGGAATTCATACAAACAAATATGGAAAATTTTTACAGAATTCCTTGCTTATATTAATTTACTCAAAAGTTACAAATAGTTTTTTGGGTCCAAAAACTCTCTCCCTTTTTACAATTGGCAATACCTCTTTTTATAGATAATTCATAAGGTATGCCAATCAATAATGACAAATCACATTTGTACATGTGTATAGGACAACTGTCCTTTCTATTATATTCTATAAGAAATGATCTTTTCTAATATACTTACCTATAGGCAATGTACTTTATAAGTTGTACATACTTTTATAAATAGAATATCCCATTTCCAAAATATGCAATGCTAGTTGTAAAATAATATTCCTAATCCAACTAACTTTGAGAACTTGGTGATGTTGCAGCCTTTTGCCTTCCTTGTAGGATCTTCATTATATAATATTACTTTTTTATCATCTAGAGGTCAACAATGGGTCTTATGAATAGCTCTCTTTCTTGATCTCCCAAGTTATTGAGTTCCTTTTCAACTCTTTCAAAGGCTTGCTTGATGTTCTTAACATCTCCTATCTTCTCTTCAGGTGACAATAGTGGGTCCATGATCTTATTATTATAAGCCCCTATCTTTCCTCGGCCTTGGATCCTTGCTACATGAATTAATAAGTTATATGCTTAAACTCCTCATCAGTGATAAGGCTCAAAGGACTAAGTGAGGTGGGATACTTGATTAAGTTGTCCAATAGCATCTTGTCTTCCTGTTATTTGAGGTCCTTGGAAATGGCCTCCATCTATTTGGACTAAATTATTATGGCTTTGATTTTGTCCCCCAATATAGCCATAGCCATATTTAAATGAGTTAGACTACTATCTTGAATTTAGGGACTTGATTCTTGGCCAAGGCTTTGATCAAGTCTTTCACTTGATAGCTTGAAGCCGACCATTGGCCAACTTAGCTTGTGGCCATGGAATTTTTCTCACTTATTACCTCTTGTTTGGTTCTCACTAACTTTAAAGGATTGAATAAGTCAATCATGGTGTCCTCATATAGCTTAAATCTATCTTCTTAAATTGATAAAATGCCTTTTTCTTTCATTTTTTTTGTTATTTTACAAGATGCCCTTGATCATTATAGTAGAGCCTCCTTGCAGACATATTATTCTCTTATGATGGGTTTCTAGTTCTCTAGATTGCTTATTAGTGGTCTGTAATTCAATTTTAGATCAAATTATCCTTACACAAGTGATAATTTAACTTCCTTGGTTTGATTATATGAGCAAAAGGTTGAATCAAGGTTTCTATACTTGCCAAGGTTTTTATAATGCTTTAATGGTGGAATCTATTTGAAGTTGTGTGCTTCATGACTTATATCATAATTAGATTATGTACTTATACACTTGCATTTATTGGGTCTAAAAAATCTTCAACTTGGCATATTATACTTACATGGCTCCGATGTGGCATCACCGTGGCATCCCTATTGCATTTTTGTAGAATTTTTCTCATTAATATTTAAAAAGTGACCATTGTCTTTTTAAAATTCTACCTTGATCTCACACCATTGGATTATTTTTGATCAGATCAACATGGTTTGTTTATCTCAATCTAAAAACTCAAATGCTATTGGCTACTTACTATGTTCCCCATGGTTATGACACTTGTCACTTCCACATTTGATCTGAGTTTCATTAAAATATCAATGTTAATCCTACATCACTGATCTTGTTTGCATGGATCAATCATGCTCTATTTATTTTGATCTACCTAATTATTCCTCCTCCTCTATAGACCATTGATCTGAATGTGTACGCTCATCCATGTATTGTTGGTCTTTAGAAGATGCTCAAACATTAATTCATGGTACACAATTATGCCACTTGTTACGTCCACATTCATCCTTAGGATTCTTGACTTTTCAACATTTTCTACATACCATCCAATCATCTTCTCCTAATAAAATGTGTTTTTTTGGATCTTGGTCCATAAAGTCAAATGCCATTGGTTTTTGAGTGTTCTTTGGATGATATTATGACACTTGTTACCTTTTCACTTGTCTTGAGGCTTTGTTGAAGTTTTGACTCAATATGCGTCATTAGATCAATCATGATCGAGAAAACACATATTGTTAATCTTTGGAAGATGTTAAAACTTTAGCTTAGGGCCGGGGATTTGTCTTTAATCTTGTATTATTGGATCTAGATCATCTAAAAAAATGTGGACCATTAATCTTGTAGATGAAAATGATATTTAAGTCAAGCTTGGTAAAATAAAGAACTTAGCATAAAGTTTTTGGACTATAGTTTTATTTCTTGTTAATAAACATGAGTAAGACCTTAGGATAAATATTTTAAGCTAAGTTTTAAACATGATAAAGGGGACCTCATGAGTAATAAAATACATAGCATATAGTTTTATCCTAAGGTTTGTTGTATTAATAAATACAACAAAATTTAGGGTAAGGCTTTTAGGCTAAGTATATAGCAAAAAGGAACCCTTCATTTAGTTAGACCATGCTAATGATAAAATTGACCAAGGGGTTATTTGATATGAAGGGACCAAGAATATTTTTTTAGAATAAATCTTGGTCATGTTGAAAAATATGAGTAAGCTTTAGGATAAAAATTAAGCTAATTCTATGGTTAAATTAATTATTCCCATGCAAATTACTCCCACACAAATTTTTATTTGATTCAAGAGGATTTGAGCTAGGATAATTTGAATAAGGGTTTCAATATGCTCAATCATGAATTTAATTTGATTATCAAAGACCAATAGCTAGTAAAAGGCCAAATTGATATAAAAAATCATGAAACCTAGGCATTGCCCATTCCAAATGGACTCCATTGGAGCTATAACCTGAAATATAAAGATCCAATGTTAATAATTTTAGGAAAAATTAAATCATAATTATTAAAAAATATGCCAACCAAATAGGTGTGGATGATCTCTAAATAAAGACAATGTGCAAACGTGTTAGTGGTACTCTGATCAAGTGAATTTTCAATTTTAAGGTACAAATTTGTACAATTTGAAACAAAGGTCCCTATTTTTTATAAATAGGGGTATGTTGACCTCAACACCTTCTAAGTATTTCACCTTGACTATTCTAGCCCATTTTCTATCTTATTTCATAAGCTTCCATCCTATTTTTTTAGGAGGGCCTAATTCATGGACTTAACACTTTTGATCCCCAGTCCCCCATTTGCTTTAGGTAGGCAAACTTTTTTCCAAGAGACCAGGTGAAACTTAAAGCAGTCCTCAGTACCCCTCCATAATAAATTATTTTGAATTTATTATAACTTTGTTTTGACCTTGATGGGTATCTAGAAGATTGACATTAATTATACTAGGATACTTTGAATTGAGGCTTTGAGTAACTAAAATTTTCCCACCTAGGTAAGAAGGTGTCTTTTCTACCCTGTAAGTTTTCTTTGAATTCTATTGATGAGGGGTAATATATATAAGATTAAATTTTGCCTTCAAATAGTGGAATAATTAAATGTGTTTCCAGTAATTGACTCGCCAAATATTCCATAATTCTTATAATCTTTTTTTACAGGATGACAAAGGTGTTGATGAAGTTTATGCACTAGTTAGAGATAGATTCATAGTTTTTGAGAATAGATTTTAGTTGTCTAACTTCTTCCACTAAAAATTCTCATAATTTTATTGTGTCATCTATAAATTATTCATGGGTGACTAGTTTAGTGTTAAGCACTATTAAGATGCCTTTGATAAGACCTTACGTACTGGCTTTCAATAGACTTCACCCCAAGGTTTATGCCACTATGATGAAAAGATAGGGGAGAGAGGGTACCCCTATCTTAGACCTCTAAAAGTTGAGAAAAAACCTTTGGGGACTCCATTTAATATTATGGTGAATTTAGGAATAGTGATGTAGTTCCATATGATTTTCCTAGGTCTTGGTTGAATCCCAATTTCTCAAGGATCTTCATTAAGAAAATCCAAGAGACTCAATCATATGCTTTGTCCATGTCTAGCTTAACAAACATACCTTATCTTGTGGATTTAGAGATAGAATGGATAGATTCATGCACCAAGATGATTCCATATATTATATATCTCCCAACCATGAATGCCCCCTATTGTTTCCCAATAAGTTTATCTAAGAGGTGTTTCATTCTTTTCACCAAGATGATCGAGCAAATTTTATAACTTGTATTACATAAGTTGATTGGAAAAAAATCCTATAGATTATTTTCTCCTAGATTTTTTGGAATAAGGACCAGAAAAGTATTATTCATTTCTCTTAGAATAGTTTTATATTAGATTAACTCACTCACTGCAGCCTTAACTTTGATATGGACAATATCCCAAAAAATTTGAAAGAAGGGAGAAATCCATTAGGATTAGGGGCCTTGAATCCCTCCATTGCAAATAAAACTTTTTTTACCTATTATACCGATGGGGTTTTGGTAAGAGTAGCATTTTTAGAATTAGAAATAACCTTATTGAAGTTAATCAAAGTACTATCCAGCAACTATTCATCAAGGGAACCTTCTTCTTTGCTAAGATTGTCATTATCTATTTTTAATTGAGTTATTATATTCATTTTATTATGTTTGGTCATCAAGTGATGGAAGAAATTGGTATTTCTATCCCCTTCCTTCAACCAAGTGCACTTAGATTTTTCTCACTATTAAGTCTCTTCCCTTGCCTCTAAGTTATGGATTTGGTATAAAAATTCATTTTCTCTTTGGTAAATCTGTTCATTATTACCTTTAAAATATAAATTTTCTTCAATTACTATTAATTCCTCCTCTAAAGCCTTTTTTGTTGGAAGATGTCACCAAAGACTTCATTGTTCCATATTTTTAGCTTTACTTTGAGGAAATTTAGTTTTTTGGTCAAAATATACATATTAGTACCTGAGAAAGATTCTCTCCACCATTCCTTTAGAGATTTGATCAAGTTTGGGTAGTGGAGCCACATGATTTCAAATTTAAAAGGAATTTTCTTTGGTTTCAATATTTTTTCTCTTTCAAAAAGTAAGGGATTATGTTTAAAGCCAATTCTAGGTAAGGAGGAGAGACTACTAGTGAATTGAATGTTCCAATTTAAGGATATCAAGACCCTATCAAGGTAGACCTAAATCAAATTAACTCCCATCCTCCTATTGGACCAAGTGAATGGGTTGCCTTTTAGGTCCACATCTACTAAGACCCACTCTTGAGATGAAATCATTAATTTCTAGCATGCTTTCAGTAAGATCTATTAACCCCCTCTCTTTTTTCCTTGAGAGTAAGTGGAGTATTAAATTTTCTAGGTACAATTCAGTTCCATCTTTTACTGGTCCTCAAAAAAGAGAAGAGTTCTTACCATAGTCTATTCTAAGAATTTTTGGAGTTTGGGGCATAAACATTAGATAGAATTCATTACTCATTATTGTCTAACTCTCTGAATAGAATAAAAATTTGATCATTGGTCTTCCAAAGTAGAATGCCTTATATATTTTCTAGATTCTAAAAGATGGCATGACCTTCTAGGCTCCTTTGAAATTTGAGGCCACTAAACATGCCTTCCTCCAAACTTTATCAACACATAAACTTAATGCATTTCCAGATATTTTAGTTTCTTGGATAAGTAAAACTATCAGGTCAAATTTTTTTTAAAGATTTTATAGAGTCTTATACTTTCTAGAGTTGTCTATCCCTTTAACATTCCATGTTAGAATATTTATTTCTTATCCCTGGTAATTCATAGGGTTTATTGGGAACACTTTTCAATTTCTCTTGTTGTTTCAATATTTTGAGTGACTATTTAGGGAGATCTACCAATAGGTTTTGAGATGATACTAATATTAGCTTTCTTTCTCCTTTTTATATTCTTAGAAATTTGGTGAACCCCTCATCTTGGATTGCATTCAAGGTTGGTGATTTACTCAAATAACATTGTCCCTTATCTTTAAGGGGTTCTATGATATTCAAAGGGGAAGATATTAGATCATCCTTGGAGAGAGGCCTATTTTCACTATTCAAGGTAGTAAAAAGTGGAATTTTATGAGCTAAAGCTTGAGCTACCTTTCAATAGACTATCTAAACTAAAAGGTTGATCTAATAGGGGTGATTGGGGGAGAATAGGGGAAAAGTTTAGGGACTAAGAAGGGGAAAAAGCGGGGAGAAGCTCCAAGGACCCTTTCAAGGGAGGGGAGATTAGGGCTAGGTTTGGAGGGAGTGAGGAGGGGCTCTACCATATGGTCAACAAGGCTCAAACAACTAAGAAGTGGGGAAGCATGCCTAGGGGGTGACCACCACCATTTACATTTGAGGGGTGGGCTTGTGGGGGGGGGGGGGTTAGATGATGGAAGGGGACTGAGAAATATTTTTGGTAGGGTGACTGAGGTACCCTAAGGATTAGATTAAAAAAATGAAATAATCAAAGTGAAAGTGTTTTTTCAAGAAATACCTATCAGGGCTCCTAAAATTAGAACACTTGGTGAATATTTAAATGTTCTAATAACTTTTCATTCTAACCATGGTGAAAATTTCTAAGTCCATGCATGATTGGAAATTATAGGCACCTAATTATTCTTTAGGCATTCCTTCTACATATGCCTCAAGATGTTGCATCATGGGAAAATAATAGATTTGTTCTTATACATAATCTATTGTATCCATTCTCCATACTTGGACTTGATTTTGATCTTGTGGAGAAGTGATTTATCTACCAATAAGAATATGTGTACCTAGGATGAAGCCATCCTTCTATAAGAAAGGGTGATGAAATCAATAGCGATGGGTTATCCTAGAGTTATGATGATCCCCAAAATAAATTTTGGGTGCCAGTATTCCAAGGGAAGTTCTAGTAAAAGGACCTACATCAAAATATCATCTATGGTAAGACTACTAAGATTCAAACCAGCCTTCCACCTCTTGATAGCCACACTCATTTTTCCCATGAACCAAGGCCCTTTAGAAAGAACCTTAATGTAGTCTTCTTGTAAATAGAAATTAATTGGGGAAAACCTCTAACCAAGACAACCACCTCTAGGTGTCCTTTGGGTTTCCATTTTGTTGGTTAATAGATTTGTCCTATTCTAAAAAAAATGTTTTGCTTTGATTCTATAAACCTTTCTTTGAGAATAAATGAGTTAAACAAAAAATGAGTGAACTATTAGGGATAATTCCTCTATGAATTAAGGTATAACTCCCTTTAAAATTTTCAATGAATTCAAACCCCTTTAATCATTTAGACACACTTTTAATCAAAAAGTGTTTAAGGTAAACTAACATTCATACATCACCATGTTATGAATGTGATATCTTTTCTCCATATAACATTATTTAGTGATAGAACACATAGATTCTATCCTCAAAAATAATCAGAGATATAAATATGTATATTACTAAACTAGTAAAAGATAAAACACATATGATGAGTTATCCAATGAAAGAATAATTACAACTTGAAAGAAGAGTTCACATAGAAACCTAATTTCAAATACTTAAACACACATATTTAAGTATGCAACAATTATTTCTTCTTTTCACTCACAGATGAAAATTATTCAAACAATCATCACATATATTGTAAAACAAAGAATTTCAGCTTTTAAAATTCTATTGTATTCTTATTTTCTATCCTTCGTCTCAGTTTTTAACAACTAAAAACATATATATAGTTACCTTAATTAGCTATTCTTTTAAATTTAGAGTTAAAATAAACTCTGACCCATATGGTATTTAGTTTGATACAAGCTCATTAAAAGATAATTTATTTTTAAAACATAATTTCAAATGAATAACTGAATAAATAGATTGCATAAGCAAGATTAAGACTGGGGCAGTGGATTGGAATATCTAGATTTGCTTTGTTCTACTGAGGAGACACGTTGTGCCTTCCATCCCTGATGTGTAGTAACAAATTCCTAGATTTCCAAGAAGCTGGGGATGCCAATGTGTTTAACCCATGCTTTCCAAACATCTTTCTCTCTTCAAATTTTCACCACTTTTTCCATGTGTTCTGGGAGTGTAACAATATAAAGGTGAAGAAGTGATTCTACTTTTGAAATTTGAGAGAAATCCTCAATTAATAGGTTGTCATTTTATTTAATGAAACTGATCTTCTCTCTAAAGGATTGAACCAAAATATTGATATCCTTTTCTGGTTCCCCATCATTTTTTATATATTTCACATCAATTCATTGTAAGTCATGCTATAAGGATTGAGTGAACTTAGTTATTTCTTTGATCATTTTTGTAAATTCAATTCATCCTTGTCTGGATATTGAGTTTCTCCATTCGATATTTCTCTTGATTACATATAATATATTATCATTCAGACTCGTCAAATTTTTCTCTGATAAAAACTTCATTACCCCATACTTCTGAACATCACCAATTTGATTTATCACATTCATCCATTTTCCTTCCTCTTTTTCCCATGAAGCATTCTATGTTTTTAAATCTTTGATGACAGCCATAGTCCTATCATATATATTATTCAATTCCTTAATATATTATGTACCCTTCTAGATAATGCCATCCAACCAATCATCAAACACCTTAGTCACCATTTTTTTATGTATCTAACCTTGTATTTTTTGGTTGATCAGAGATTTTGGGTCAAAAAATAGAGGTAGTTAGGAAATAGGTTGTGGCTTTGGATTATGAATGGCATTGATATACTCTACCATTGATCATAAGGTCCATTTCAACTCCCTCTTATCTTTTTCATCCTTCTAAGTATGGCTAACTATCCTTTTGGTAGATGCTTCAAGATGGTGCACATCTGTGGTGTGTGATGCAGTCCCAAAATCTATTTTTTTATTGTGAAATCTTGAATTATGGGATCTTTAACTTCCTTATCAGTTATTAGCTGGGCTATTTTTCCACTCTAGTTCCTTGTATTAGGGTCAATGTCCATCTTGGATGTTTTTTTTAGCTTATTGGATTAAGGAGTCTTTCCTAGACACTTGCTAACCATGTCCTCCAATGGCAATGAAAATGGAACTATTTTTCTTTTATCATTGATTGAACTTTCCAACCATTTAGGTGTAAGGAATGGAACTTCTTTACCATGATTCAATTTTTCACAAGGCACATTTGATATCACCATCAGATCTACAAAATCTGAAGTAACCTCTATTTTTTTATTTTCACTAATCTCCTCTGCCATTGGCAAATCAAAACCTTTATCACTTGTTGTCTCTCCTGAATCCTCTTCAGAGATTAATTCCACAACTATTCTTTTAGAACTCTCTTTATTCTTCTTACCTTTAGTCCTTAGTATAGTAGTATGAGAAGGTATAATAGTTGCAAGGGTTTTGATAACATAACCCTTTCCAAATTTTGGCTTGAGAGTGCCTGCATCATAAATAATAATAAGCTGATTAGAAGAGCTTATTAGAGATGGTGATTCATCAATTAGTGCATATCATTAGGAATATTCATTTTGAACTTCTTTCAATCTACAACCCTTTAACCATTTCTTAGTTCTCCTTATCACTGGGAGAGTTTTGACTTTAATCCAATCCTCTTCATCTTTATTCCAATCAACTTCTAGAATAGTTAGCTATTTTAATTGTTTAAAATTAGGATCAACCACCTATTCTTCATCATCAATTATTCTAGAGATATTCATACTCAGATTGAGTGTAACTATTTACCCCAAGGAGAACCTACACCAAAGATTTCTTCTAACTTCAAATTCATCTGGACAGTCCTCCCAATAGTCTTCGATCTGGGGAATATGTGAAAATCCCATTCCAAAATTTAGATTGTCCTTAGCAAAACCTTTGCTATCAAACTGGGGTTTAGCATTATAGTACTAAAAATTAAAAATTTTCAGGTTCACCTCTAAATTTAAGGCATCATAAATTGGCTGGCATGAATAGTGTCCCAATTTGACAAGAAAATATATACCATATTCTTTATTCATTATAAATTTCTTATCTACATGGGCTAGCTACCTACAAACTTCTATCAATATAAAGCGGTCAAAAGCATATCTAGGCAGCTTCACTGGTTCACCATCAAAACCACCAACTTTGATATAAGTAAATTTGGAAAATTGACTGAAGAAACTACCATAATTACTGATCAGCTACATGGCTTCATCATACATTATCTTATTAACATTTCCTACCAATTCATAAGTCATCTTACCAGTAAAAACATCATTAACCCTTCCATAGTTTTCACAATAATTTTGCATCTACAAATGTGGGTAATAATCATAAATTCTATTGTCTTCAACTAAGGATGCATGAGGCAACCCTCTCCATTCTCTTGTAGATGCTAAGTAGTAAAAGAGATATGAAGATATATAATAATCCTTATTCCCAAAATAATTACTCAAACCCAGATATAAACATTCAGCTATGATTTCCACCCAATCCAAATATTTTTCTCCTTGGAGGATCACCTGAATGAAGAAGTATATACAATCCTCCCAATAAAATACCTAAGAACTACCTTTCACCCTATGTAATAATACCATGATGTCTTTAATTTCTAGTATCATATGTTCTCTGGTTAATGCTCTGGGTAGTCTTAAACCTCTTTTTTGGAATTTTAGTAACCAATTTCTGACAATTACACTCCTATAGATTATTTTCTTTAATAAAAAATGACCATAAGAGGAAGTAATATCAAGGTCAGAGTATGGCTCCTTTGGCAAAATTTTCATCACAACCATTAGGGTTTGTCTATTGACATGTAGTAATGCATTGCCATCCATAGTTTTGATACACCTATTTTGAGGGTCATATCTATTCATGCACTCCATAACTAATTCAAGACATTGTACCGCCATGGAAAAAGCCACAGCTTCAACTAAACCACTTTCCACTATTTTTTCCATCATAGGGGTTGACGTAGGATTTTTAACCCTCTCCTTAAAATCTTCTAAATCATATTAAATTAAAGAAGTATCCTCAAATTCAAGGAGAGAACAAACAAGAAGAGGACTGTGTTCATAACCAAGACAAGTAGATTTCACGGCTACAAATTGGAGGATATAATGAAAAATGCTTTGAACTTCTTAAATAATACTAGAAGCTCAAAATGATTCTCCTTTCCAACAAAATAATGGAATCAGCTTATAGGAAAAGTCAAACTCACCTTCAATGGATCAAAAATTACTGTGAAACCATGCAATAAAAATATTATACCTCCAATGTAATTCTCCTTTGCATTAACCTATGTGTTTACTATTAAAAATGGCTTGTCCTTTCTTGATAAAGGATGAAATCAGGTCAAATAATTATTGGATCAATTAATTTGTGCTGAGCTCACTTGATAGGATGGAAATTCTGATAGGTGCATTAATTGTAAGTAGTTTTCACACATGACCTTAATATGTAATGATTACTCATAACCTTTCAAAATTAGAACTTTTCATTTCATAAAATGTTCCAAATATATTTCCCTCTAAATGATTTACTTCTTTTAAAATCTCTCATAAATTTTGACTTAAAAGACTTCGGGAAAAGTGGGACTAAAGTCATAGAATGTTAAATCTTTGAATCATTGAACCTTTGAACTCTTGAAATGAGGTTCAATACAAAGGTTCAAAGATACAAATTGATTTACACAAAGGGACCAGTAGTTCACAACTTTTGAGAAACATTGAACCATTGAACTCTTGAACTTTGAAAAGGGTTCAAGTTCAAAGGTTCAATTCTTCAATAATTTTGCACATATGAAGACAAGCAGATAAAATTTCAAAACAAAGAGACAAATTAAGAAATAAAAATATGATCAATAAGGTAAGATGGTAGATCAACTTTTTCCTAGGGAAGGTTCACAAAAAAATGATGAATAAGGGTGAATTAAAAGGTAACATTGGCTTTGACTAGGGACTGCATTTTATGACAAAATGTAGAGAGCTCAAAAACTCTGGTTGCGCACAAAATAAAACATTGAGATGGAAGAAAAAGAAACAAGGCAAACCCAAAACTAGAAAAGGAAAACAATAACACAAGAAAACAAAGGAAAGACTATGTACAAAATAGGGGACACCTGTTTTATAGTCATTACAATATAAGGTCCTATCCATTATAGGATAGGGGTAGAATAGTTTTATCTGGATATTCCAATTTGAAATAATTAGGTCTGAATACCTAATGAATTTTGAAGAGGCCTTTCCAAAGTGAATTAAACTTGCCATGTGCTCTTATAGGTTCTCTCCTCTTATCCCACAACAACACTTCATCTCCTTCCATGAATTTTTGGGGCCTTAATTTTTGATCAAAAATCTTCTTAACCATAGCTTGATGAGCGGTAATCTAATCAACCAGTTCATTCCTTTCTTCCTCAATCTTGGTTAAGTACATAACTCTCTTTTCTAGGGAATCTTGAAAATATTGATCTTCAATGACATTTTATAATTTGGTTGCAGATAATTCTAGGGGTAATGATAACTAAGCTCCTATTCCATAAACTAGTTCAAAAGGTGCCATTCTTATTTCCCTTTTTGGGGTTACCCTGTCATCCCAAAGCACTTTGTACAACCTCTTATGTCAATCTTTAGGATTATCACTCACCAATTTCCTCGTGATGGCTTTCAGATTTTTGTTACTAGACTTAGCTTGTCCATTCCCTTGAGGGTAATAATTTGATGAGTGAGAAAGAGAGATAGTATGCTCATAAAAAAATAAGTTTAATTAAATTAAAACTGGTAGCATTATCTGCCATAAGATTTTGAGGATCAACAAAATGTACTAGTATATTTTTTCTGAGAAAATTACATACTACTTTTAAAGTAGTTCTCTTCACAAGGACTACTTCAACCCATTTTTAAAAATAGTCAGTTGTTGTAAGAATGTGTGTATGTCTAGCACATGAATAAGGTGAAAGAGGCCCACTAAAGTCTAATCCCCATTGTTTGAAAGGTTTTTCAATAATGGCAGGCCTTAGAGGCAATGTTACAAGTTGTGGCTTGCCTAAAAACATTTTGCATCTTTCACAGTTATCTACCCATTTGTATACATCTTTAAACATACCCAGCCAATAATAATAATTTCTAAGGATTTTTAAAGTTGTGACCAAATAAGAGAAGTGTCTATCGTAAGCTTCATTATGAAAAACTTCCAAAAGCTTATGTTGTTGTTCTTTATCTACACATCTCAAAAAGGTTCCATCTGGTCCCTTTTTGTATAAGACATCATCCCAAATGAAATATTTTTTTGTTTTTAAATTCAAATTCTTTTTCTCCTTTGGGGATAAGTTACTAGGATAGTCTCCATAAGTAAGATAATATGCCACATTCAGGAACCATGGATCTTGTAAACTCACCAATAAGACAATGGGAAGTTCTTCCTCATCTTCTTTACTTTTAGCAATCAATTTGCATAGGCCTTGACCTCTAACTAATTTAGTTGGCTTAATCTCCAAGTCATATTCTTGAATCTTAGTGACCCATGTTATTCTTTTATTCATCCCAACATCTTGTTGAGTCATAATGCTTTTTACAGTTGAACTAGGGACAAATACAATTGAATGAGAGTGTAGTATGTAATATCTAAACTATTTAACAGCCTTTATCATAGTGAAAGCTTGCTTCTTAGTTAAAGAATATTTAAATTCATGTTTCTTAAGAGTAACATTCATAAAGGCTATTGGGGCTTCTTCATTCAATTCATTTTTTTGTAGCAAGATACTAGACAGGGTATGTTCTAAAGCATAATAATAAATAATAAAATCTTTTAGGAAATCAGGATTTACCAAAGTAGGTGTTTATGCAATCACTTCTTTAATATTTGCAAATGATTTCTTAGTATCCTCATTCCATTTGAATGCTTATTTTTCGCTCATCATTCCCATAATATGCTTTGTAATCTCAACAAATAAGGAATGAAAATAAGTTAATCTAGCCAAAGAAAGACTTAACTCTAGTCTTATTAGAAGGAAGACTTAGTTGTTGTATTTCTCTAACCCTTTTTGAATCAATCTTGATTCCATTCTTTGAAACTAGATGTCCCAACAACTTACGTTTTGTTACACAAAAAACTAACTTCTTAGGATTAAGAGATATCCCATGACTCTGACACCTTTGTAAAATGATCTCTAGATCTTTTAGATGATCCTCTCTTTTTCTAGAGAAAATAATCAAATATTAAATATAAATAAAAATATTTTTATCATTAATCTCAATAATATATGAATTCATCACTCGTTGGAAAGTTGCACCAACATTAATCAAACCAAAGGGCATATGGTTATAAGTAAAAGTTTCTCAGGGTGTAGTAAAAGCAGTTTTATGTTGATTGACTATAGCTACACTTATTTGATTATAACTTGAGAATCCATCTAACATGGACATCATCTATGATCCAATAACTATCTACAAAATGTGATCCATCATAGGTAAAGGATAATTATCTTTCAAACTAGCTTGGTGCATATTCCTAAAATCAACATAAATTCTTATTTCTCCATTTTTTTGCATACTGGGATAATATTTGCCACCTAGGTGGAGTGATGAATCGGATAAATAATCCTATATTTCAACATTTTGTTGATCTCTTTAAAGATAGCTTCAATAACTTTTGGGTTATAGTTTCTCAACTTTTGCCTGAATAGAATTGCATTTGTTTTTAAAGGAATATGATGTTGAAATTGCCCACCCCTAAAATATTTTAGGTCATCGTAGAACCAATGAAAGACATCCTCATACCTAATCAATAGATTAATCAATTTGTTTTTCCCCTCTAGTGAGCAATAGCTACCAATAGAAATCCATTTAGGATCATTCTTACTCCCAATGTTTATCTTTTCATAATCTCCCATTTTGTCAGGGTTTTGAACAAGTTTGTCTTTGGTATATTCATCTTGTCAAGTGAACAAATGTTCCAAAGAATCTAGTCCTTTGGGTATTTTTTTTCCCTTTAACTGAATTACATCATCCTTTGAATTGATCCATGGATCAAGACTAAATTCTTTACATTCTAATTCAGAACCTTCAAAATAAGTCCCCAAGAACATTTTAGCATTCTCCAAGAAGTTTTTGATCTGCCTGTCATTCTCAAAAACTTTCCAATTCTCAACTTTATTTGAGATATTAGGATGATAGATCAATTATATTCTATATGAATATTTTTTAAAATTAGGGTGTGGGAGAAGAAGGGAAGCTGACACTACCATAGAATCTGCCTATGTATTCTGATCTCTGGGAATTGCCTCGATAGAAAAGGCATCAAAATATTCTATCTCATCCCAAACCCTATTCCTGTAATGTCTCAATATTTCATTTTTAATTGATAAAATGCCTCTCACCTATTTAACAATCAATTCATCATCTCCTTTTGCTCTGAGCATCTTTATCCCCTTTTATTTGGCTTCATTTAACCCAAGCAAAAGGGCCTCATACTCTTTAGTGTTATTAGTATTTTTAAATTCTAAATTGAAAGAGTAAGGAAAATTTTTACCTTCAAGTGAGATCAAAATAACCCCTGCTCTTGAACCAATGGTGGAATAATTACCATCAAATTCCATGGTCCATAGATCATTTGAATGAGCAAATTTTAGGGTGGACTCTTCAAAAGAGAAAGTAATTTCCAAATTCACATTCTTTAAATAGGATCTGAGATTTAAGATCATCAGAAGGATACACAGTAAACTTACATTTAGGTTCAAGTTCTAGTTTAACTTTTTGATTTCTCACTACAATTTTAGCTTTTGACTAATCCAATTTAATCTCTCCACCTAAGTCTTTACAAATGGTCCTGCTCAACATCATCCCAAAACTAGCAAGAATATCTATTATCAAGATAGTCAATTTCACTTTTTTATTGGGATAGGCTGCAAGGGCGACCTGTGCATCTTTGATTTACCCAAGCAAAGAAATTTGTTTGCCATCCATGGAGTAATACCTACCAAATTTTTTTGTAAGGGATAGGCCTAGGGCTTTGGATATGGAAGAAAGCATGATATTATTAGAGGCACTTGTGTCTATAATACAATTACTGAGTTTATGGCCATTTATGAATAAAGAAACATAAAATGGGTTGGGTTTCATATCAACCATATAAGAAGTATCATTAGATGAATCAATGGTCATTTTAGGAGTATGCGTAGGTGATTCAGGTGGAGAAGCAAATAATTGGGCAATCAAAGACTCAGCACTAGCATTTAGTTGACTTTTGAGCTCAATTTGTGAAGGATCACCTTTGACATATTTAACCAATTAATCAAGTTCTTTGGGATTCAACATAAGATACTTAGCAGGGGATATTTGAATCTTTGTAGACTTGTAAAAATCTATAATATCAAAATAAATTTCACGATCATTCCTATGTAACAATTTAACTTGTTAGGCCTTCAAATTAATGTCAGGGGTTCTAGTAAGAGGCTACTTATCTTTAACATGTATTTCTTGAGTATTAAAAAATCTCATATTATTCTGACCTCTAGTAAGCATAGCACATGAAAGATCTTCAAGAGTAACCAATATTTTACCTCCTCTTTCTGAATTTGATTCATATTCTAGGAAGTGTATTTCAGAGTCACCAAATTGCTCAGAGTTCCTTTCTTCTTCAGTAATCTCTCCCAATACATCTTGAGTAGTGGCAATTTGAGAATATCTAAGCATCTCAAGACAAGATTTTCCATCATGATCAGTAGTCAAATAAAGGCACACATATTTTCTCTTCCAGGGGGAGCTTCAATAATTAGCCTGGGTTGTGTTGATGTAAGTGGTAATGTCCTACCAATATTTGTTTGTTGGCTAAAATTTCTCTTGCTAATATCTGATATGGTTGTTGAAATGAAGTATTAGCCTTAGGCAATTGTCTTTTTAAGGCAATCATATCATTAACTAAATTTTAAACCACATGATTTGTAGAAGATGAAGGATGAGTGTTAGGTACTTAGACTTCTTTCTTCCATTTTCTATCCATAATGAGATCATCTTCTAACTCAACTACCAAGGTTTGTGTGATTGCTAAGTTGGTAACTGCACCTCTTCTAAGATGAAAACTAATATCAGGGGTATAAAATTAATAAAGAAACATTTCTAATTCTCAGGAGTTGATCTTTTAGCATTTGGGCTTTTATGCAAAATTCTATTGAATTTGGCTATAAATTCCCTCATAAGCTCATGCATTCTTTCTTGAGATGAGTCAATTGATCAAGAAGGGAATGTGTTCATCTTCTACACTTTTGAACCTATTTTCAAATGTAGTTTTCATATCGTTCTAGTTTGTAATTGAAGAGTCAATTAGATGATAAGACCATTCTACTACATTTTTAGTTAGAGTTTGCACAAAAAGCCTTATGACCACATCTTGATGTTGCACACCTAACACACCAATGTTATGACAAAATCACTCAAATGTTCATCTGGTGATTGTCTTCTATCTCCATTAAACTTGGGTAAGTTTTCCTTTGCATTTTTAGGTAGAGGATTTAGGTTAGCCCATAAATTTAGAGGCCCTATAGCTGCTCCCTAAGGTTGAGCCATTGGAATAAAACTGATGGTAGAGGGAATGATAGTAATAAAAAAGGTTAAGGCTTGATAGACAAAGGATGTAGAAGGCTTAGGAGGGCTAGCTGATTGACTTCTAGCTCTTCTAATATGAGTAGGGATATAGGGAAGATTAAGGCTTTGTAGTGTTTGAAAGGTAGGATCCTCAACTCCTCTCCTCAAAGACCTTGTATGTCTTTTGAACTCCAATTTATGATATTAGTTTCTAAGCTACTCTTGACCTCTTCAGACTTCAAGGAATTGATTTCTTACTATGTTTTTTGCTTGCCTCCTTCTTTGTTTGAGTAATAACAATCTCAAATTATCGGCCAATTCTTCTTCTTTTTCTAATACTTGGCTGGCCCTTTTATAATCCTCAATGCTTCAGTGAGCGCACCATGCAAGAGTGTCTAACTAACTAATTATATCTTCCTACTCATCTTTAAAACCAAGATTATGATGTAAGATAGGAATTATATTTTCATGGGGAAGCACCATCATTACTTCATATTAAGGCGACTAATATTTTAACAAATGACTTTGAATCCCCAGTAGATTCACCAAAAATTGTTGGTTAACAGATTTGTCTTATTCAAAAAAAAATGTTTTGCTTTGACTCTATAACCCTTTCTTTGAGAACAAATAAGTTAAACAACAAATGAGTGAATTCTCAGGGATAATTCCTCTCTGAATTAAGGTACATATCCCTTTAAAATTTTCAATGAATTCAAACTACTTTAATCATTCAGACACACTTTTAACTAGAAAGTGTTTGAGGTAAACTAACATTCATACATCACCATGTTATGAATGTGATATATTTTCTCCATATAACATTATTTAATGATAGAACACATAGATTATATCCTTAATAATAATTAGAAATATAAATATGTATATTAATGAACCACCAAAAGATAAAACACATATGATGAGTTATCCAATGAAAGAATAATTACCACTTGAAAGAAGAGTTCACACAAAAACTTGATTTCAAATACTTAAATACACATATTTAAGTATGCAGTAATTATTTCTTCTTTTCACTCACAGATGAAAATTCTTCAAACAATCATTACATATATTATAAAACAAAGAAGTTCAGCTTTTAAAATTCTGTTATCTTCTTCTTTTCTATCCTCCATCTCAATTTTTAATAACTAAAAACATATATATAGTTACCCTAATTAACTATTCTTTTAAACCTAGAGTTAAAACAAACTCTGACCCCTACAGGATTTAGTTTCATACAAGCTCATTAAAAGACATTTTTTTAAAACATAATTTTAATTGAATAATAGAATAAAGAGATTGTGTAAGCAAGATTAAGACTAGGGTGGTGGATTGGAATCTCTAGATTTGCTTTGTTCTACTAAGGAGACACGTTGTGACTTCCATTCCTTATGTGCAATAACAAATTCCTAGATTTTTGAGAAGTTAGGGATGCCAATGTGTTTAACCCATGCTTTCCAAACATATTTCTCTCTTTGAATTTTCACAAATTTTTCCTCGTGTTCTAGGAGTGCAACAACACAGAGGTGAAGAAGTGATTCTACTTTTGAAATCTAAGATAAATCCTCAATTAATAGGTTTTCATTTTCTTTAACAAAACTAATCTTCTCTCTAAAGGATTGAACCATAGTATTGATATCCTTTTCCAGCTCCCCATCATATTTTATATATTTCACATCAATACATTGTAAGTCATCTTGTAAGGATTGAGTGAACTCAATTATTTCTTTGATCATTTTTGTAAATTCAATTCATCCTTGTGTGGATACTGAGTTTCTCCATTCGATATTTATCTTGCTTACATATAATATATTATCATTCAGACTCATCAAATTTTTCTCTGATAAAAACTTTGTTACCCCAAACTTTTGAACATCACTAATTTGATTTATCACATTCATCCATTTTCCTTCTTCTTTTCCCATGAAGCATTATGTGTTTTCAAATCTTTGATGATAGCCATAGTCCTATCATATATATTCTTTAATTCCTTAATATATTCTGTACCCTTTTGGATAATGCCATCCAACTAATCATCAAACACATTAGTCGCCATTTTATTTCTATGTATATGATCTAGTATTTTATGGTTGACCAAAGATTTTGGGTTAAAAGATAGAGGTAGTTGGGAAACATGTTGTGGATTTGGATTATGAATGGCATCAATATACTCTACCATTGAGCATAAGGTATATTTCAACTCCCTCTTATCTTTTTCACCCTTCCAGGTATGGTTGACTATCATTTTGATAGATGCTTCAAGATGGTCCACATCTGCGACACGTGATGCAGTCCCAAGATCTATTTTTTTATTGTGAAATCTTGAATTGTGGGATCTTAAACTTCCTTATCAGTTGTTAGTTGGGCTATTTTTACACTTTATTTCCATTTATTAGGGTCAATGTCCACCCTGGATATCATTTTTAGCTTCTTGGATTTAGGAGTCTTTCCTAGACACTTGCTAACCATGTCCTCCAATGGCAATGAAAATGGAATTATTTTTCTTTTATCACTAATTAAATTTTCCAATAATTTGGGTGTAAGGACTAGAACTTCCTTATTGAGATTCAATTGTTCAGAAGACACATTTGATATCACCATCAAATCTACAAAATATAAAGCAACCTTTGTTTGTTGATTTGCACTAATCTCCTCTGCCATTGGCAGATCAAACCCTTTATCACTTGTTGCCTCTCCTAAATCCTCTTCAGATTTTAAGTCCACAAATATTCTTTTAGAAATCTCCTTCTTCCTCTTAATTTTAGTCCTTAGTCTAGTAGTATGAGAAGGTAGAATAGTTACAAGAGTTTTCTTGGAATTTTTGATAACATAACCCTTTCCAAATTTTGGCTTGAGAGTGCCTACATCACAAATAGTAATAAGTCAATTAGAAGAGCTTATTGGAGATGGTGATTCATCAATTGGTGTATATCACTAGGAATGTTCATTTTTAACTTCTTTTAGTCTATAACCCTTTAACCATTTCTCAATTCTCCTTATCACTGGGAGAGTTTTGACTTCAATCTAATCCTCTTCATCTTTATTCTAATCAACTTCTAGAATAGGTAGTTATTTTACTTGTTCAAAATGAGGATCCACCACATGTTCTTCATCATCAATTATTCTAGAGATATTCATACTTAGATTGAGTGTAACTATTTGCCCCAAGGAGAACCTGTACCAAAGCTTTCTTCTAACTTCAAATTCATCTGGACAATCCCCCCAATAGTCTTTGATCTAGGGAATGTGTGAAAATCCCATTCCAAAATTCAGATTGTCCCTAGCAAAACCTTTACTATCAAACTGGGGTCTGACATTATAGTACTAAAGATTAAAATTTTTTAGGTCCACCTCTAAATTTAAGGCATGAAAAATTGACTGGCATGAATAGTGTCCTAGTTTGATAGGAAAATATATACCAAATTATTTCTTCATTAGAAATTTCTTATCTACATGGGCTACCTGCCTGTAAACTTCTATCAATATAAAGCAGTCAAAAACATATCTAGGCAACTTCACTAGTTCACTGTCAAAACCACCAACTTTGATATAAGTAAATTTGGATAATTTAATGAAGAAACTACCATAAATACTGATCAGCTACATGGCTTCATTAGACATTCTCTTATTAACATTTCCTACCAATTCATAAGTCATCTTACTAGTAAAAACATCATTAACCCTTCCATAGTTTTCATAACAATTTTACATCTGTAAATATGGATAATAATCATAAATTATGCTATCTTCAACTAAGGATACATGATGAAACCCTCTCCATTCTCTTGTAGATGCTAAGTAGTAAAAGAGATATGAAGACATAAAAATCCTTATTCCCAAAATAATTACTCAAACCTAGATACAAACATTCAGCTATGATTTCTACCTAATCCAAATACTGTTCTCCTTTAAGGATCACCTGAATGAAGAATTACATCCAATCCTCCCAATAAAATGCTTGACAATTGCCTTTCACCTTGTGTAATAATACCATGATGTATTTAATTGTTGGTATCATATGTTCTTTGGTTAATGTTCTGGGCAGTCTTAAACCTCCTTTTTGGAATTTTAGTAACCAATTTCTAGCAATTACACTCCTATAGATTGTTTTCTTTAATGAAAAATTACCATAAGAGGAATTAATATCGAGGTCAGACTATGGCTACTTGGGAAGAATTTTCATCACATCCATTAGGGTTTGTTTATTGACATGCAATAATACATTGCCATCTGTAGTTTTGATACACCTATTTTGAGGGTCATATCTATTCATGCACTCCATAACTAATTCAAGACATTGTACCACCATGGAAAATGCCTTAGCTTCAACTAAACCACTTTTCACTATTTTCTCCATCATAAGGGTTGACATAGGATTTTTAACCCTCTCCTTAAAATCTTCTAAATCATATTGAACTAAATAAGTATCCTCAAATTTAGGAAGAGAACAAACAAGACCAGGACCAATTCGTAACCAAGACAAGAAGATTTCATGGCTACAAATTGGAGGAAATAATGAAAAATGCTTTAAACTTCATAAATAATACCAGAAACTCAAAATGATTCTCCTTTCCAACAAAATAATGGAATCAGCTTATAGGAAAAGTTGAACTCACCTTCAATGGATCAAAAATTACTACGAAACTATGTAATAATAATTGTATACCTCCATCATTGCTCTCCTTTGCATTAACCTATGTGTTTACTATTAAAAATGGCTTGTCCTTTCTTGATAAAGGCATGAAATCAAGTCAAATAATTACTAGATCAATTAATTTGTGTTGAGCTTGCTTGATAGGATGCAAATTCTGATAAGTGCATTAATTATAAGTAGTTTTCACACACGATCTTAATGTGTAATGATTCATCATAACCTTTTGAAATTAGAACTTTCCATTTCATAAAATGTTCTAGATATATTTCCCTCTAAATTATTTACTTCTTTTAAAATCTCCCATAAATTTTGACTTAAAAGACTTCAGGAAAGGTGGGACTAAAGTCACCGAATGTTGAATCTTTGAATTGTTGAACCTTTAAACTCTTAAAATGAGGTTCAATGCAAAGTTTCAAAGATACAAATTGAGTTACACAAAGGGACTAGTAGTCCATGACTTTTGAGAAACATTGAACCATTGAACTCTTAAACTTTGAAAAGCATTCAAGTTTGAAGGTTTAATTCTTTAGTAATTTCACACATATGAAGACAAGCAGATAAAATTTCAAAACAAAGAGCCGACTTAAGAAATAAACATATGATCAATAAGGTAAGATGGCGGGTCAAATTTCTCTTAGGGAAGGTTCACAAAAAAAAAGATGAATAAGGGTGAATTAAAAGGTAACACATTTTAAGTTAGACAATCTACAAAAGGGATCTATATTTGGTCAAAATCCATTCACCCTTGCCAAAATAAATTTAGCCAATTCCACATCAGCCAGTTCTACCATGGGATTGGGAATAGTAATGCAAACTTTATTATTTTCTACTGTCAAGAAGATCTAGAGGTCTGACTATTTGTGGCCCACCAATATTTTACCTTTAACTCTATCCACCCAAGATAGTGGGGCAATTATGGGGGAACCTGATCCCTTTGTATCTTATTGATTGTTAAGTTTTTACCCATATACTATTGGTATAATTTTATACTATCAACTTGATAATGACTATGAATATAATTTAGTATATTTATATATACATAGGGATATGATTATTCAAGAAAATAATACAGTCGTAAGGTGCATATATATGTTAACATAATTATGTATTTACCTTGGTTTATTGACTAAGGTAATGGTTAGTTTCCTTAACCACTTGGGTTAAGAGGTTAGTTTGTTTTTATCAAGCTTAGATATTTCATGCTAGCTGACATAGTTTATTTCACCTACCATGTCCATGATTCTCAAGTGGTTCTTTTCTTTGCCTATTTAAGAGGCATTTATGTATGGTTCAGATAATGTGTGCTATGTAATACAATCTCATTCTATTTTCAATATATGTGCTCAATTTAATATGGTATTCAGAGCCCATGGTTTGTAAAGCCTAAGTGGAGGTTTATGGAAGCTAAAGAGGTTAGTGTATTGACAAGGAGGAGCTTCATGCACCTAGTGGAGAGTCATAGGAGAGAAAACATCATATAACTCTATAAACTCAACCAAAAGATCAAAAAACTGTCTAGGAGGATTAAAAGACCTAATAAGATCAAAAAGAGGTTAGATGAATTAGTTTAAGATTTTTTGAGGCTTCTATTTATTTTTAATAGGCTAGTCGTATGATATATGACATCGTATATTTCAGGGAAAAGCCAAAAAATTCTAATCTCGATCATTTTCAATGAAGCAAATTTCAAAACTATGAGTTAAATCCTAAATTGAATAGTGGTATAGATTATTTCTAATTTGGTTAAGAAATGGGCTCAAAATCTACACCTAAAGTTTCACGGGTAGACCAAATTTTTGATTGGCTAATTATTTTCATAAAATCTTTAACCTAAAGTTTTATTATTTCAATTATATTTAATTTTTTTAATTAAATAAATCAAAACTTTAGCCAATAGGGGTTATTGGGGACCTACCACTGATTAATAATCATGAAAGCATTTACGAAGATAAAAAATTTATCATTTTCTAGGTATTTTATCTAGATATGGATGGATAAAAAAAATTTAAAATCAGAGTTGTAGGTTTCTCGATTTAATTATTTCAGTGAAAGAAAATTTGAGATCTTACAAATGGTATGAGTTTGTTGTTGAAAACTGGTAGAGTTATTCAGTTTCAATATATAATCCATGTGTAAAATAAATTTTTATAAAAGTCATTATAATTTTTCCAATTTAATTGTTTTCATGAAAAACTAGGTCAAATAACTAGTATTCAACACCTATTACTACTAGATTCTCAAAAATTGATAGGTAATAACTTTAGTTTATGGAGTCACAAGGTTTTGATGATATGTAAATATCAAAACCTTGATCAAATAGTGCTTGGTAAAGAGCAAAGTCCTGTTACTGGTTATGATGACTATGATAAATATCATCATGAAGCTCTTATGTTGTTAAAACTATTAGTAGTAGATAATCTAATCTTAGGGGTCAAAAATGTGACCACTACATCAACTTTGTAGACTAATCTTACTTCTAAATATCAAGATTCTAAATTTGGTAGGGTATTGTGTTTTAATATTTTGTTGTTTTCTACTAAGATGAAGGAAGGTGGCTCTATTTTTGAATTTTTGTTGTAGATCAAGGACATCAATGATCAGTTGAAGGCTGTGCAGAAGCCCATTGATAAAAAAGATTTGATTGCTCTAGTTTTTTAAAATATTCCACCTTAATTTGAGTCATTTTTGGAGTTATTGCACATGATTGATGAGATGTAGACTTTGGACTTTAAAAAAATTTCCACATTGCTATTAAAAAAGGAGAGATGATAGGAACAGGTAATGTTTTCTACATCTACTTATACATAGTGCATTCTTCATCAAAAGAAAGGGTAAGTAGTTTGGTAAAACTACTAGTTCTCTGATAGAAACTTTATAAGTGGTTCTAATAAGAGATTTAAGTGAAAATGTTTTTATTGTAAGCAACCTAGTCACCTTAAGAAAGATTCCAGGAAAAGATAATAGGATATGGCTAACCCTAGAAAGAAATCTCATCATGCGATGTACTTGAAGGTGAAGGCAAGGAAATATCTCCTAATTTTTCTTTCATGGCTTCTAGTGGTAATTCGGTGGTGGATCAAGCTTCGTACTTTGATTCAGGGGCATCTCACCATTATACATGCCATAAGGACTGGTATGTGGGTTTTGTTGAAAATGATAATAGTAATGAATATGTATCTTTAGGAGATGTTAGAACTCATTTTTTGAAGGGATATGGTAATGTTAAGATTATTTTTAATGGTACAGTATGGTATACATTTAAGAATGTTAGGTATGTGCCTAATATGAACAAAAATCTACTTTTAATTAGTGAGATCACTTCAAAATCTGATTTTGTTGTAAAGTTTCAAGGACAACAATGTTTAGTCACTACCAGAGATAACAAGATTATTATTGTTGGGATTGGTGAGAAAGGCTTGTATAAGCTGTAAAATCCATAGAGGTCAAAGGAAAGTGCACTTGTAGTGGTTGATAGCACAAGTTCACTATGGCATGAAAGGTATGGGCATTTGAATTTCTAGAATTTAACTACATTGAGTAAGACTAAGTTGGTAAGGGGATTCCTTCTATTCAGGATAGTCATCATGTATATACTATATGTCAGTTGGGGAAGCAATTTAGAGATTCATTTGATGTTGATAAAGCTTCAAGAGCAAAGGGAGGATTGGATTTGGTACATGCAGATTTGCATGGTCCAATGCATACACCTACCCCTTCTAGAACCCATTATTTTCTATTACTAGTTGCTGATTTCTCTAGGAAAAAGTGGGTATACTTTCTAGTAAGTAAATATGATTGTGTTTCTAACTTTCTTACTTGGAAATCTATGGTTGAAAAATACGTAGGATGGTTTGTGAAATCTCTTAGAATGGATAATGGGGGTGAGTTCATCTCAAAATAGTTCAAAGATTTATGTACCACTAAAGGCATACACATACAATACACTACCCCTTACATTCTATATCAAAATGGAGTTGTGGAAAGGCAAAATAGGATGGTGATGGACATGGCTTGTTGTATGGTCTAAAGCAAAGATGTCCTATATAGATTTTGGGCAGAAGCAGTGAATACAGTGGTGTACATCCTCAATAAAAGTCCTATAAAAGCATTTGAGAATATGACTTTAGAGTAGGCTTGGTTAGGTTGAACTCCAGATGTAAGTGCTTTTTGAATTTTTGGTTGTGTAGTTTTTACAATTATTCCTAATCAAAAGAGAAGTAACTTGGATGTGAAAAGCAAAGGATACATGTTTGTTGGGTACATTGAGCAGTCAAAGGCCTATAGATTATTTGATGTTTTTAATAACAAAGTTGTGGTAAATAGAGATGTCATAGTAAATAAATATAAGCCATACTTCAGATATTGAGTAATTGTTTTCTTCTAATGATTTTGTTATAAGTTGTGATGTGAAAGTTGAGCAAGATTCTAGTTTATCAGTGGAATAACATTCCAAGGAGGGAATTATTGTAGGTCATTGTGAAGTTATAAAAGAATAACCAAAGAATCCAAAGTGGTATTATACCACAATTAAAGCACTAAAGGAGGGAGACTTACCACAAGGTGTGGAAGGAAGAAGACTAAGATCATTAAAGTGGTTTGGTTATAGAGGTGAGCATGACAATTTTGATCTAACAATTATTGTTTCACATGTATTTGAGCCTAATTATTTTTCAGAGGCCAAAGGGGAGCACGAGTGGGAATCAACCATGTAATTGGAATATTATTCCTTGATGAAAAATAAGACTTGGGAGCTCATGGAGCTACCACCAAGAAAGAAATCCATTGGTTGTAAATGGATTTATAAGGTAAAATGCAAAGTAGATGGTTCCTTGGACAAACAAAAATATAGACTTGTTGAAAAAGGATATACACAAGAGGAATGGGTGATTATGAGGAGACTTTTTATCCTAATACAAATATGATAACTTTTCATTTGATTATTGCTATTGTTACTCAGTTTAGATGGCAAGTGCACCAAATGCATGTTAATAGTGCTTTCTTGAATGGATATTTGGAGGAGGAAGTCTACATGGTTAAACCATAAGGTTTTTAGGTTCCTAGTAAGGAACATCTTATTTTCAAGTTGATCAAGTCCTTGTATGGGCTTAAGCAAGCTTTTCAATCTTGATATATGAAGATAGATACATAACTTAGGGAGTCTAGTTTCAAAAGGTGTAACTCTGAACCAACTCTCTATGTCAAGGTATCTAGTGATGATATCTTGATTCTCATTGTATATGTTCATGATACAGCCATCACTGGGAGTAGCAATAGTCTCATTCAGTAGATGAAGGTTGATATTTGTTATACTTTTGACATGGAAGACTTAGGACTACTAAAATAATGTTTAAGTGTTGAGTTTTGGCAAGGCGATTGTGTAGTATTCATGTCATAGAATAAGTATGCCAAATCATTACCGAAAAGGTTTAGAATGATGGATTATAATCCAACTCACATACCTATGGATGTTAGAACTAAAATTTAAACTTATAATGCTTTACCTCCAGTCAATGAAATAGTGTATCGGTAGCTAGTGGGTAGTCTCATTTACCTCACTACCACTAGATTAGATATTTGTTTTGTAGTGAGTTTTATATCTTTCTTCATGTCTAAAACATAAGAAGTACATTGGTTAGATATAAAATAGGTATTAAGATATGTCAAAGGTACTCTTGACTTTGGCATACTATATGAGAATTTTGTAGATTTTGAGCTTTCAGGATATTCTGACTCTAATTAGATAGGATCAGTAGATTCAATAAAATCTACAATAGGATATGTATTCACTCTTGGTTCAAGATTTTTCTCATGGTAGAGAAAACTAAAAACTACAATGGAATTATCTTCAATATAATTAGAGTATCAATTTGTGGTTAGTGTAGGTTGTGAAATTATGTTGATAAATAAAATCTTGAAGGATCTTCAGTTTGAGTCATCAATGCCTACTCTAAT
Organism: Torreya grandis; assembly: GCA_037957365.1. Lineage (NCBI taxonomy): Eukaryota > Viridiplantae > Streptophyta > Pinopsida > Cupressales > Taxaceae > Torreya > Torreya grandis. The sequence continues at coordinate 237,438 of JARHVA010000650.1, forward strand.
TTTCTATGACAACCAGAGTGTTCTAAAGATAGTGAATAATCTAGTATTTCATAATAGGACCAAACACATTGAGGTTCACCATCATTACATATGAAATTTGGTTATAAATGAAGACATCATTCTCTTCTAGTACCCCACTACAGAGTAGCCTATTGATATAATGACCAAACCACTTCGTGAAAACAAGTTCATAAAATTCAAAGATAAACTTGGTCTTATTTTCTAGTTTTGTCATTAATGAAGGGTGTTAGCATAATTATGTATTTACCTTAGGTTATTAACTAAGGTAAAGTTTAGTTTCCTTAACCACTTGGGTTAAGAGGTTAGTTTATTTTATTGAGATTAACTATTTCATGCTAGCCAATGTAGGTTATTTCACCCACCCTTTCCATGATTCTTGGGTGGTTCTTTTTTTGCCTATTTAATAGGCCTTTATGTATGGTTTATATAATGTGTGTTTTGTAATACATTCTTATTCTCTTTTCAATCTTTATGCTCAATTTGATATATATATATATATATATATATATATATATATATATATATATATATATATATATATATATATATATATATATATGACCTACTTATATATGCAAATAGGACATATAACAATATATATGTATATAGAAACATATATATATATATATATATATGTTGCATAAAATTAAAAGCATAGATAATTATGTGAATCCATGTTTGAACATTACGAATTGGAAAATAGTTAGATTGTGTAATACATTCCATAATGAGTATACCATTATATTTTATGGACTTAATGGTTATTATAACTTTAAATAAAGTTTATGCATTCAATGAATAACATAGATTTATAATAATCAAGTTGAAAATAATATGAAACAAAATGTGTTTAACTAGTAATATATGGAACAAAGTATGTATCAAACTGGGATCATATGAAACAGAGTATGTGTCATTAGGGAACATATGGAGTAAAGTATGTTTTGATAGTAAAATAAAGGGAAGATTATATCTTTTATATGATAATGGATAGTTAAACTGAGGATATAGTTATAGTGTAAACTCCCTGTAAATGTAGTTAAGAAATAAGCTGACTATATATAGACATGGATGGATGACTCTGAACAAGTTTACCTTCTTTGGAATGTTTCAAATTAGTAAAGTTTGTTGTGATATTTTAAAAGTCAATTTGAATATTGAGTTCCATTTTGAAATTCAATAAGGATATGTAAATCTCTAATGGATAAAACAAAGCATAGTGCTAGTTTTATGCTTATTATATTATGTTTTCCATTAATATGTACATAGTTGAGAAACTTATTTATAAAGGATAAACATGGTATTAGATTTGGAATGGTTTCAAGGACAAAATTATGCCACATCTAATATGAAGTTTATTGTGAATCTAGTTAGGGGCTAAAATAAATACGAAGACCCTTTTTAGATTTATATGTTTGTTTATATATATATATATATATATATAATGAACAGTGTATAAATATGTGTTACATATTTATATGTAAACTTAGGTCCACATACATATATATAGCTAGTATGAATATATTGGATGATTACCTATTATTATAGTTTTGATTAAATCATGAAGTCAAAGAATAAAAGGGTAGGGTGCTTTCATTTTATGCACAAAGCCTCCCAATAGGTATAGTGTAATGAAAAATTATACTTTGGTTTTATAAGTTAATTTCTTATGACTTTTGCTATAACAGAGTAGTACATGCAATATATTTTGAGAATGTTGATTTGCATTTATTTATGGAAAGTAGATTATGTATTATGATTTTTACCCATTTGGTAAATAAACTTACTTGTTATGATTATTGTTTATGTGATGAATAATAAGAGTAAGATTTATTCATATATTTGACAGATTAAATGTATATAAAATTATTATTCTTATAATTAGCTAAAGTTATACTTGCTAGTAGGATTTAATCAATATGAATCTATTGGTTATATATATTTTAATCAAATCTTGCATTTTTGGTACCAACTAAGTAGTGAGACAGACTTCACTAGCTTACTCAGCACCACCAGTACTAGATGAAGGTAATCCAATCAAATGGTGTCTATAAAATTGAAAGATTCTAAAGCTCAATATCTATTTGAAAATTTTAAATAAATTAATATTTAGATAGACATTGCCATTTCATATGTATCATTTACATGTTTGTGATATATCATGTTAGAATGTATTTTATTTGTGATACACATCATGTAGTAGAAATCTTATAGCACACAGGTACTAGAATGTCTCTATATATTTTTGTACCATCACTATCTACCCATCCATAAAGGGAGGGAAATTCCTTATTTAAAGGATTATGCAAGTAATCAATGGTCCATTTTTGATGTGTAAAATTTCTTGGATGATGCTCTGCCTCCCCATGATAGTACTTATTGGAGACTACACTTGAGATTAATAGAGATATTGGAGTTAGAGTGACTCAAGCTCCATCAAGCATTGTATCTATTATTGTATTTATCTTGAGGCATAATGCCTATTATAAATTTAATTGATTAATTACTAAATATTGATAGTAATGTTTGTATTATTGTACCATCTGTGGCTAGATTTTAATGTAATTACTTTCCTTATGGAGTTATGTTAAGTTAAATAAGATGCTAGTGATCAATAACTATTATTGATACATGTTTAAATATGTTTAATATGCTTAGTTATTATGTTAATATCACTAATTATATTTCCATGGTGTAATCTAATGAAAGAATAAATATGATGTAAATTTTTTAAAAAAATTACTGCATTATTCTAGTAAATCCCTATGGGAATGTTACTTTGTAGTATCAGAGTTGTGGCTTAAACTCTAGGACTTAATGAGTTTGTTAACATATTCATATTTTTATATTATCAAAAATAATAATATTAAGAGCATCGAGTAAGGGTCCTTCAAATGTCAATGATAATAACCCTCCATTTGATCTTAACCAATTTTCCATTGAACAAACAGTAAAGTTAGATCAGATTATAATAACCATGAATGAGACCAGGGATCAAATTATAGTCCTAAAATAGGAAATTCATGGACATGATGAAGAATCCCATCAAGATGAGACTAAATAGCATCCTGCTAAGCAGTAAATCCATCAAAATTAGAGACATGAGGAAGTTCCTCAAGATGTGAGAGTGCATAAAGCTATAAAATTGGCAAGGGATATGAAAAAGGTGAATCCACCAAAGTTTGAAGGAACCATTATGAGAGATATATTTGAAGCATGGTTGATTGAAATAGAGAATTATTTTGAGATTTAAAACTAATCTAAGGTCACCAAAGTTATTTGGGGAGCTTATCAGTTAGTTATAGAAGCAACTATGTGGTGGTCCAAAAAGAAGTTGGAAATGAATCTAAACTTGACCACCATTATTTGGGAGCATTTGTGACACTATTTATATCATGGTGGCTTCTACAGTTATATTTTGATCAAAATATTATAAATTTTTAGAATCTAAAGTAAGGAGACTTGTTAGCGAATGAGTACTAGGAATAGTTCATCAAACCTTTGAAATATGTACCTCAGTATCAGGAAAATGAGAGGTTCAAGATTAATAAGTTCATCATGAGATTAAAAACCTAGATTGGTGGAGAGTTAGATGTTCATGGACCATATACCATGGACAAAGTCTTTGAGAAAGTAGTTAAATAGGAGCAAAAGTTGATATCTCTTGCTCAGATTAGGGACAAGTTTAAGAAAAAGTTTGGAAGTTCTAAGCCAACTTTCAAAAATAAGAACTAGAAGTAGAGGAGTGGAGACTCCAAGAGTTAGTTCAATATATAGAATGCCATATTCAATAGTGGTTCAAGTAGCAAGAAACTGGGTAATGATTCCAAGGGAAGTTTTAAGGGAAACCAAAAGTTTGATAGGAAGGGACCACTAGGAGGTTGCTTCATATGTAGAGGTGACCATTTTGTGTGTGAATATACATAGGATAAGATAAAGAACAAAGGTTTTGTCCCTTCTCAAAGAATTTTTCATCAATGTATTCATGTAGTAGTTGATAATCATCAAGACAAATTTTAAGCTTCACCCATAGAATTGTTAGGTATTTTTTTTGAGCATCCAAATTCCATTTTGATATATATAGGCGATACGAAATGTTTAATGGATCCTAGAATTCTAAATAAATTATATAGAAAAGATGGTGTAATGTAAAATTCATGGTCGGTATAATATGGGAATGATTCTAGATTCCAAGTTGATAATTGTTTAGTAGAATCAGAAATTAGATTGCCTTAATTCATCATAATAGTGGATCTGTATGTAACACCATTAGGGTCATATGATGTGATCCTAGGATTCAACTAGTTTGGGAAGCATAAGGCCAAGGTTGATTGATATTTGAAAAAGGTTGAGTGTCTAGATGATTCTATAAATCAGACACTAATTTAAGGTGAGAAAAAAGAGTTAAGACTCAGGCAGATTTATGCATTACAACTCAAGAAGGCCCAAGGAAAAGAATGTCAAACATTTATCATCAAGATAAATAAAATAGAGGAAACTAAAGAACCATCAATTAAATATTATCCTTTCCTTATGAATTTCCATGATGTGTATCTAGATTAATTTTTAGGATTACCTCCTAAATAGGAGTTTGATTTTTCTATTGATATCAAACCAGGATCAGAACCTCATTTTAAGGCACTATATAGGATGACAACCACTAAATTCATAAAATTGAAGGCACAAATTCAAAAATTATTATCTAAAGGATTTATTAGACCAAGTGTATCACCATGAGGTGTACTAGTTATCTTTGTTAAGAATAAGGATGACACTCTTCAACTTTGCATTCATTATAAAATGTTTAATAAAGTGATCATAAAAAATAGGTATCTACTACCTCGAATAGATGATCTTATCGATCATATATGAGGAGCAATGATCTTTTATAAAATTGACCTTATATTTGGATATAATCAATTAAGAATAAAATATGAGGATATTCCAAAGACAAAATTTATAACTCACTATTAGCATTACGAGTTTACAGTGTTACCATTTGGGTTGATGAATGCACTTGTAGCATTCATAAATCTCAAGAACAGTGTGTTCAAAGATTATCTATATCATTTTATTTTGGTATTTTTATATGATATTCTTATTTATTCTAAGGATGTATAAGAGAATATTCAACATCTGGAGTTAGTTTTGCAATGTCTATGAAAACATAGGTTGTATGGAAAATTGTCCAAGTGTGCATTTTTACAAAAGAAAGTGTAATATTTGGGACATATTATTTCAACAGATAGCATTTTTATTGATCTAACTAACATAAGAGCCATTACAGAGTGGACAACACCAAGGAATGTCCATAAGGTGAGTTTCATGGGATTATTGGGCTATTATAATAAATTCATTTCAAATTTTTCTAAGATAGCTAATCTAATTACCTCTCTGTAGTGTAAGAATCAAAGTTTTATCTGGTCAGATAAATGTGAAGTAGCTTTTAAGGAATTGAAAAGAAAGATTATTTCAACACTAGTATTAAGATTTCTTGATCCCAATGATCATAGATATGTCTAGGAATGGACTAGGATGAATCCTTATACATGATGATGTAGTGATAGTTTATGAGTTAAGGAAGTTGAATCCTTATGAGGTGAATTACGCCCCTCATGATATTGAACTTGCAATAATTATTCATGCTTTGTAAGTTTAGAGCCATTATTTGTTGGGAAAACCATTTGAATTCAATACTAATAACTTGGGACTCAAATACATCTTCACCCAACCAAATTTGAATCCTCGTTAGAGATGTTGGTTAGAGTTTTTGTTTGACTATGACTTTGATATCAATTAAATCAAAGGTAAGGAGATTAGAGTAGCTGACACCTTAAGTCATAAAAGGTATATAGTAGTTATGGGTACTATCAGGAGTACTTTTAGGGATCATATGATTGAGTTATCATGAGGAGATGAATTTTATGATCATGTCAGGAAAGATTTATCTAAAAATGCTCAGGATCCTAATTATAAAGGATATAACTTAGAGAGTGATGTTCTTCTATGATATAGTGGAAGGATGTATGTGATATATCAGGAGAATATGAGGAGGACCTTGTTAAAGGAATTTCACAATACGCCATATTTGGGACATCTAGGAGTAACCAAGCTCATGGAAAAACTTAGACCACTTTATTTTTGAAAGGGAATCAAGAAAGATGCAATAGACTTTATGTCACATTAATTAGAATGTCAGTGAGTGAAAACTGAACATATGTATCCAGCTAGATTGTTATATCCACATGACATACTAGAATGGAAATGGTAGGTGATCAATATGGAATTTGTCCAAATATTACGATTGTCATAGAACAGGCATGACATGATCTTGGTTGTACTTGATAAACTAACTAAGGTAGCACATTTTATACTAATAAATTTGATAGATGATGCACCAAATCTTGTGAAGACATTTGTAAAGAAAATGTGTCAATTGCAAAGATTTATATAAAATATCATATTAGATCATGATCTGAGAATAACTTCTAGGTTTTGGTTAACTCTAAATTCAACTTTACGTATGCAACTAAACTTTAACACTACATATCACCTATAGATAGATGGTCAAATTGAGAAAGTTAATCAAGTTTAAAATTATCTTATTCATATGTATTGTATGGATCTATAATACAAATTGGAAGAATATCTTTTATTTTTTGAGTTTGCATACAATAACTCATACCAATCTACTTTGAAGATGACACCATTTGAAGCACTTTATGGAAGAAGGTGCAAAACACCAATCAATTGGGATAAGTTGGAAGACATGGGTAGTTTTTAGACTTGAGACACTTAAAAAATGGAAGATCAAGTCAGAATAATTAGGTATATATTGGCTAAGGTCAATGATAGGCATAAGAGTTATGCTAATATGAAGAGAATAGTTAGGCAGTTTTAGTAGGTGATAAAGTATTCTTGTGGGCTAAGCCACAAAAAGAGCTCAATTAAATTTGAGAAATCAGAAAAACTTTCACCAAGATATGTGGGACCCTTAGAGGTTTTATAATTGGTCAATCATAAAGAGTATAGAATTAATTTACCACTAATCCTAGTTTTATTACATAATGTCTTACATGTATCTTATCTTAAAAAGTATATAGTTGGTCCTTCACATGTATTGGATTGGAATGCTTTGCAGGTTCTAGATCCTAGGATGGTTATGGTAGAACTACTCAAAGTAATTGACACTCATAAAGTACATTTGTATAATATATAAGTGTCATATTGTAAGTCTTATGGGACTAATAATCTGAGGATAATGCTACTTGAGAGGACTATGATGAATTTTACAAGCTATTTCCAAATTTATTTGCTTGATTTGATTCTAGATACTATGTTAGTTTTTTACTAAACTCTGTTTGTTATTCAGATCTATTATTTGAATAAGTGTCATCAGGATAATGACCTACTTTAAGGGGGAAGAATGTTACATCATGATTTCTCACTAATTTGATTTACCTGATTATCCATAGATTATTATGGTTGTTAGATTGATTAGTTACTTTTTAACTAAACTATAAGTCATATGATGTTATGGGACAATTGTATGTTACTTAGATTTTATGATTTCATTATTATGAGATGGCTAATTATGAATTTTATACATAATGATTATGTTATATTTATTATTAAATCATTGTTTTATGATATATATCATGATGTATTGGGCTAACTACCTTCTTGTCATGAGTTGTATGTAGGAGAGTTCATCCCTTAGAGCATGACAGAGAGAGAACATCATTGGAGAGGTTGATGTAGATGGATACGGTGAAAGATGATAGAGAAACTGCTAAAACCTATGTACACACCACATTATATTTTATATGTTATATACATTATGTGTTTGGATTGTTAGATTTAGTATGTTTTTAAAATTAATTGTAGTTAGATATTAGATTTTGTATGATAGCGGAATGTTAGTTTAATTTTATTACTTATAAATAGAATAAATCTTGTGTATGATTGCATTGTGTATATTTTATGTCGACTTAGTGCATAATGATTATATTAGGTTACTTTGTTTATGTTTGTTTATGATTATGAGAACATAAGCCCATGTAAATGATATCTATTTACTATTATATATAGACTAATAAAATGTCTTTATAACATTTTAGAATGTTAAGCTTTCTATTATTGATATTTGAGAATATCAATATATGCCAAGCTATTAAAATAATGAAAGACATAGATAGCCTATATACACTAGTAATGACACAAATGATTATCTTGTTATGATTGAAATAAATAATTATTTGTTCTATCATTTTGATATAAGAAGATAATTAATGTTGTGTTACTCATTTTACCATAAAAATAAAGGAGATAATTAACTTTATTATTTATTGAAGGATGTTGAATTATCATAAATACTCTCCTAAGATCTAAGTCTAAGTTTTGTAAACATGCATGGACTACATTAAGATTTAAAAGTATTGTTATCATTTTTAAAATTATTAAAAGTGCACTTTTGCGTAGTATACTCGGACATATAAATTAGTTTAACATGAACATATTTGAAATGAGTAAAATAATGATTTAAAAAATGAAGAAAGTCAAATAAGGGAAATTAGGGATATATTAAGTTTTGTTAATGGTAATTAATTGGTTTTAAGTCACTGTTAAAATGGAAAAACATGATTATTGCATGGTGACTATGAGTTGAGAAAATTTACATGCAAGACTCAATGAGTGAGTATAATAGGATAAGAGGCGAGATGAGAGGAAAAGGGCGTACGGTAAAAGAAGAGAAAAAAAAATATAGATCAAGGAGGAAAAATAATTCAAGTTCATCTGGTCTTAAATTTGAAAGTGACATACCAGGTTGGTGAAGTAATTACTTTCATTTGCTAGTATTTTTATTGTTTATGGTTTGAATTAATAGGTTTAGAAATGTATGAAAAATTATAGTAGAACACAGGCTTAGCCCTATGGATGGCTCAACCATCCACATAACTAAGCTAAAATACTTTCCAAATCCCTAAGACTAAAAATTAGTTTGTTTTTGGGTGTTGATCCATTATGGTATAATGGATTTAATTTCATAAAAATACTATGCCCTAGCTTAAATAAAAACCCTAGGTGGATGATACATACATACATACATATATATATATATATATATATATATATATATATATATATATATATATATATATATATATATATATATATATATTGTGTGTGTAACTAAGTTTTAAATCCTTAGAGGTATATATATGCATAAAATGTTTGAAATATATATATATATATATATATATATATATAAACTCAAAATTATAAAAAAGACCTTTTAAGTATATACCTATATATGTATAAGGATATATACAAGCCTAAAATATTATATTAAATAAGTCTAATTTAAAAAGGTTTTTGAATGGTTTAATAGGAAAATATTTATATTGTCAGTACATTTCTATACATACATAACGGGTATCAAATTATAGACTATCGACTTGATAACGACTGTGTAAAATTTGATAGATAAATATATGAACATAATTTACTATATGTATACAAACAGATATGAGTATTTAGGAAAATAATATAGTCTAAGGTGCATTGATATATATATATATATATATATATATATATATATATATATATATATATATATATATATATATATATATATATATATATATATATTACATGAAATGTAGAGCATAGATAATTATGTGAAGCCATGTTTAAACATTACGAATTGGCAAATAGTCAGACTATGTAATACATTTTAGAATGAGTATACATTTATATTTTATGGACTTAATTGTTATTAACTTTAAAGCAAATTTATACATTTAATGAATGATAGATTTATAATAATCAAGGTGAAAACAATATGAAACAAACTGGGAACATATGAAACAAAGTATGTATCAAACTAGAATCATATCGAATATAGTATGTGTTATTAGGGAACATATGAAATAGAGTATATTTTGATAATAAAACAAAGGGAAGGTTCTATCTTTTATATGATAATGGATAGTCAAACTGAGGAGATAGTTATAGTGTGAATGCCCTCTAAATGCAGTTAAGAAATAACTCGATTGTATATAGACATGAATGGATGACTGTGAACAAATTTACCTCCTTTGAAATGTTTCAAATTAGTAAAGTCTATTGTGGATATTTTAGAATTATATTTGAATCTTGAGTTCTTTTTATAAATTCAATAAGGATATGTAAATCTCTAATCGATAAAATAAAGCATAGTGTTGGACTTATGCTTATTATTATTTTTTTTCCATTAATATTTACACAGCTCAAAAACTTATTTATAAAGGATAAATAGGGTATTATATTTGGAATGCTTTTGGGGAAAATATCATACCACATTTAATATGAAGTTTATTGTAAATCTACTTAGGGGCTATAAGAAACACTAAGACCCTTTTTAGATTTATATGCTTGTTCATAAAAAGGTTATTGAATCATATAATATTGAAATAAATAAAAACTCCTATATCATATCAAAACTATATATATATATATATATATATATAATGGGATACATATATTATAGACAATGTATAAATATATATGTTATATATTTATATGTGAACTTAGGTCCACATACATATATATAGTTGGTATGAATATATTGGATGATTGCCTATTTTTATGCTTTTGATTAAATAATGAAGTCAAAAACTAGAAGGATAGGTGCTTTAATTTTATGCATAAAGCCTCCCAATAGGTATAGTGTAATGAAAGATTATACTTTGGCTTTATAAGTTAATTTCTTATGACTGCTGCTATAATAAAATAGTATATTTTGAGAATGTTGACTTGCATTTATTTATGAAAAATGGATTCTATATTATGATTTTTACCCATTTGGTGATTAAAATTACTTGTTATGATTATTGTTAATATGATGAATAATAAGAATAAGATTCATTCATATGTTTGATAGAATAAATTTATGTAAAGTGATTATTTCTATAATAATCTTAAGTTATACTTGTTATAGGAATTAATTAGTATGAATTTTGTTGGTCATATATATTTTAACTAAATCTTGCATTGTTGGTACTAACTAAGTAGTGAGACAGACTTCACTAGCTTACTTAGCACCACCAATGCCAGATGAAGGTAATACGATCAAGTGGTGTGTATGAAATTAATTGATTTGGAGATTAATAGCTATTTAAAAACTTTGGCCAAATTAATGTTTAGGTATACATTGTCATTTCATATGTATGATTTACATGTTTGTGTGATATCATGTTAGAATGTATTTTCTTTGTGGTACACATCATGTAGTAGAAATTTTATAACACACGGGTACTAACATGTCTCTCTGGATTCCTACACTGTCACTATCTACCCATTTTTTTTGGGAGGGAAATTACCTATTTGGGGGATTTTGAGAGGGATCGATGGTCAGTGGTTGGTATGGAAAATTTCTTAGATGATGATCTCCCTCCCCACTGTAGTACTTATTAGAGACTGCACTTTAGATTATTAGAGATACTAGAGTTAGAGTGACTCAAGCTCTGTGGAGAATTATATCTATTATCTTTTTTATGTTAATTCATAATGCCTATTATAAATGTAATTGATTAATTACTATATATTGATAGTAGTGGTTGTATTATTTTACCATTCATGGTTTCTTTTTAATGTAATTGCTTCCCTTGTGTAGCTATATTAAACTACATAAGATGTTAGTGATCAATAACTATTATTGTTATATGTTTACATATGTTTAATATGCTTAGTTAGTATGTTAATATCACTAATTATATTCTCATGATGTAATCTAATGAAATAATAAGTGTTATGTAAAAAATTTAAAAATATATATATATTATTACATTATTATAGTAAATCACTATGGGGATATTACACTATTGGTCATTTATCTTTGTATTGCACTATAGGTAGTTAGCCCCAAGAAGTTAATCTCAATGTACCCTAGAGATTATATAGTGTGGCTACAAGATGATAGAATTCTCAACAGTAAGTTCTCTTTGGGCCGTGTTCACTATTTATGCCTAGGATCAATATATCTGAGAGCCTATTATTCAAACACACCTTGCCTAGTAAAACCCATTGACATCCTTTCTTTCTTGGTATGATTAAGTTTTTTATTGGGATTGACATTTGTCATATTTTCTTTATTTTGGGTCAAAAAATATAAAATAGTTTCTAAATATTAAATTCCTAATGGTTTTAATCCTTTGGATTTCTTCCTCTTTAATAATGTTGTACATTATGCTTATGATAATGAATGGACTAATGAGCACACTTGTACAATTAGTGATATTTATTATATAAATGAATAATATGATTTTGATAGATATTATTATGATTATAAGTATGTATCTATAGTAAATATTATAGTAAAGATTAAAATAAGTACAATAATTCAAAAATTGAAAAGCCAATTTCCTCTATTCCTCCCTTGTATTGTTATTTTCATAAATAAATTAAAAAAAATAAATCGATAATGAATATATTATTTCCATTAATCTCTCACAAGGATCCAAATGTGAATAATAAATAATTATCAAAGCTTTTTTACCTCTTAAACTTTCCATTCCACTACACTGCATTAATCAATATAAACTAAAAAAACATAACCCTCACATAGAAATAGTAAATAATATTTATGAGTGTGGTATTCTATCTCTTTATCTAGAAAATGTAGATGATGAAATGCATATTTTATGCCTAATTCTCCTTTAAATATGGCTAATGATATACAATGTTATGATTATTTTGCTCTTCCTTCTCTAGAAAAGGTAGATGATGTAAATATTTCATATTCTCCTTTAAACATGTCTAATGATATACAAGTTTGTGATAATTTTATCATCCCTTAGAAATTAAAAATAATACTTCTTCCCTTTATATTTCAATATCAAAGGATGTAAATGAATGTGATGAACTAATATTATTGCTTTAGATGAACAAAGTTATTATAATTCAATATTATGCAAAGATTATCAAGTTATTTATGTTATATAATGTTATTCTCATGATAATATCCCTTGTGATGATTATCACTCTTATCCTAAGTCAAAGTATTATAATGAGATACAATGTGATGTTCTTCCTCATATACAAACTCATTATGATAAAAATACTATGATATTTAATGATTCTAAAGCATGTATTTAATTTGCCTTAGAATGCAATCCTAAGCCATGTAATGATGTTAGTCAAGATTCCCTTTTACCAATGTTTAAAATAGATGGTCTATAAAAACCCATGAATGAACTTTTTAAAACCACTAATATCCTTAATATTCATATTGTGTCCATGATGCATGCTATTGGTGATCTTCAAAGATAAGTACTTGATCTCACTTTGGAAACTAAATCATGTTGTGCTAATATTAAAGACAATGTTATTTTAATACAACCCCTTACTTGAGTTGTATATAAATAACCATATCCAAAATAATTTTTTATGCCCATACTCTCATTATTTGATAATCATGGAGATAATTGTGTTCATTTAAATCAATTGTTATTTATTTTGGAGAATGGGATAATAATATATGCATTATACTAAAATATTTTTATAGAAGACTCCCAATAAATGCCTCATATTGATTTTATATTCTAACTAGTGGCTCCTTACCTAAATTAAAAATATTAGAGGATGTGGTATTATCAAATTATTACAAACAAATGGTTCTTATACACACATTGGAACATCTAAAAGGTTTGAAACATGGCCATGATGAACTTATCAAATATTAAATTGGATGATTCAAAACTACTTTGCATTTTTTAACTTATCAATCCTAGATTTAAAAAAGCAATTCATTTTCATTAGGGGTATTTTGTATCCACTCAAGAAAGAGCAATGCATAAAATTTAAACTTATTTTGAGGATTTATACATGGACATGTTCAAATATGCATGTGATTTAAATTTTGAAACACATAAAGATACAATACAAATGAATCAAGGCCATATTCACATAAGAATGAAGTTATTAATAAAAGGATGGAATGATATTTAACATCTAAAAAATAGATCCAATTAAAGTCTCATGTATAAATTGATGAATCAATGTAAATAATTAAAAGCAAATAAAATAGAGTTAAGGTACTCAATAAAGGTAAATAATCAATTGACAAATCACTCCATAACGTGAATAAATTTAATTTCACTAAGAGGCAACCATTTTAGTTTGATAGATTCATAGATCGACTACATGATATTCTAAGGACTTTGTTGGATAATAAGTTAATCACTCTTCCTTATAAATACTATCCTCATCATCATCATCATCTTGAATACATAAAAGGAAATACCTTCTAAAATTAGCATGGCATAAATGGACATCAAGATAATGATTGTTATGCATTATGAAAAAAAAAATCACAACTTTAAAATAAAGGTATAAATTGACATTTTAAAAAGGAAAGATAAAAAAATCCGCTCCTACATCTTCTTCTATGAAGACCAAGATTTCCTAGAATATTTTTGTGAAGGAAATAATGGCCATTCAAGCTCTCATCAACAACATACATAGAGAATATATTGTTTTATATATTATGCAACAACATAATACATATACTTTAAAATTTCTTCAAATAATGAATACAATGAGAAATATTTGTATTATAAAAATGTATTATATATGGGACACATTATTTTATCGATCACTTTTGGACTCAATACAATGAATACACTAGTAATTGTACATCATACTATTCCACAAGAAAATGTAATTTTGGGATAGCCATGGTTGAAAACAATTAATTTAATAATGAATAAGGATAATACAAGTTTATGTTTTTATTTTGAAATATTTTATTATCATTTCAAAGAAATATAATAATAATGAAGGATTTTATGGTCCACAATAAGGTTACATCTTGATTTACATAAACATGGGTACCGAAGCAAAAGGAATAGAACCAAACTTCAAATTAGGGATATGAACATGTAAAAATACTTGAAAGATATCAAAGAGAATCAAAAATATCAACCAAAATTATCACAAATAACTAATAAATGTGGGTCTATCTCTATGAATACATGACACATATTCAATACCACAAGGTAGTTAGAAATCATGATCAATATGGTGCACATTTTTTATTACCATCAAGGTGGTCTACTCATTATATGATTCTTATATAAATAGACTATACATGTGTTGTAATTTAAATAAAAATATAATTAACATAATGTTTTATATATAAGTGTATAACAAAATATATCAATGTATTAAGTAATAATGGCATCACATGGTTTCAATTATCAAAAATAATAACTCTCAAAACATAGGCAATATCAATTCCGCAAAATCACAATATATGCAAGAACACATAAAAGTATATACATAAATCAAATGTTTAAACATGATAATATAATTACAATATATGCAATGTCACTCCATAATTGAATCATTGCTTGCTACATCTATTTCAATCAATAGGAGATATCATGAAGATGAAGGTCCACTGTCATCCTGTCATGATCATGAGTGAGATCAACACCTCCTATTTTGATCTTCACATACATCCAATCATGTTTTTAAATCCACATGATAATAGTGTACCTTAACATATTCATTTTATAGATTATGATCTACGTTTATAGATAGAGTAGGAGGGGGCATCTGATGTCTTGTCAACTTCACCCTAAGCTAATCTCACTCAATGATCACTACATCTCACTCACCTCTTAAATCATCTTGATTTGATGTGACTAAAACATATGCAAGAGTGGGTATATTTACTCAATCAAATAGGGGGAATGCTTAAAAATGGCATTTATGGCATGCTCTAATAACCCTTTAATAACTACCTCACCTATCACATGTTACGTCAAAACTCAAAAGAATGCTTCTATAATAGTATCTCAATACTTGTCATCCCCTAGAAAATAAAAAATACATAAGAACAATATGAAATATATTAAAATAACTAATAATTATGTAAATAATCTCAAAATATATATGCATACTCATAGGAGGAGCATGAGGCCCAAAATATATAGCTCCACCTGCATCTCCTCCACCCTATGCCTAGAGGGCACCATCTACTATAACAAGAAATAAGATGGACCACCTATGTGTTATCCACCATCATGTATATGTTGATGTATATCTAGCATCATCTACATCTATAACATAAATCATAAGGTCCACCTTATTTAATGATTTAGGTACAAAATCAATTCTACTAGGTCAGCCTCAATCACCCTTGCATCTCAAAGATATCATATATTTACTCAATATAATTGGTGTAAGAGGTATATATTGTCTTATGAAAAATAGGCAAGTAACATGCTCAAACCAAAATTTATCATATACATCCATATATCAATCATGAAACCTATATATCACATGAGTCCTCCTCACCTATAACCCATCCTAAATCCATCTTTTGAAGCCTTTATAAGGTATCCACACAATTCACTTTACTAATAACCAATCAAGAATTTAGAGACACTCCATCATACCACTCCATGAAACATGAGAAATATTGACCCATATATCTACATACATGTTTATATGTACCCACCCATCAAAAGGCATACCTATAGGTTGTGTCATATATGATAATGCTCAATAATCCAAAAAATGTAATAATGTGGCCAATCTTAGTCCTCCACCAAAACCTTATTTTGTAAATCAATGCAAATATCTATAAAGGAGAGCCAAAATTATCTAGACCCAATAGTAAATGGTGTCATGATCTTCTACATCCTACTACATCATGTATGAAATGGATACACTACCACCATAAATAGAAATAAATAATGCCATAAATGCAAAAATGAATTTTTACATATGTGAGACATTTGATAACATAATATCTAACAAAAAAATAGTGGTATCACTAGTAGCATATTATCACCCATGGCATGTCCAGTCATATATTGGTGAGCCTATCCTATCCATGCAAACCCACCACCCCATAAATTCAAATGTGTGTGAACAATAAGAATACTCAAGATCCTCCAAACATATTTAAGAGTCATGGTCATCTCCCCTGTGGGGAGCCAAAAGTGTAAGTATCAAAATCCCATCGATCCACCAATGCTATCATCATATGCATATCATAGGGTATCACATCCAACCGCCTAATATGACCAAGATAAATAACATCAAGATTGGTTCTCTCTATGTCATTAAAGGTTAAGGCCCACATAGTCTCCATCATATGCACACACCTAAATTCTCATGATCACATATCCACTTTTAATAACAAAAACATTAAATACAACTTAGCAAACTTAGGACATAATGAAAAATAAATTAACATCATTTTTAATTTCATAGCTTAAATTCACTTGGGACATGTCCACAAATAAGTTCATGGTGAAAGTGATTAGCCCACAGACAAGGCTATAGTAGTTTTGGACAAGTCCACACAGGGTTCGGACATGATTATTGAACCACGAAAACTAATTTTAAAAGTATTGAAAATTATAAAAAATCCAAAATTTATAATTTTTAAAAGATGTCAAAAACATGTTTCATAGCATATGAGTGTCAAAGCAGCCTCAGACTATAAAGTGGTCTTGATCTAATTGAATTGAGTTAGTTTAATACTTATTTTCTATGGAATTTAATATGTCTCAAATAGAGATTAAAAAATCATAACTTATCAATATGAAAATTAATTGCAATTTTTTTTTCATCCAACTTATTTATATGTGTTGACTTTTCTTATCAAAACTTTGTAACTAATCTTTTTCAAGATTGTGTGCATGATATCTCGAGTGATATGTATCTAAATTACTCCCCTCAAGATGTGTTGGAACACAATGTGCTCTTCCACATGGTAATATGTAAATCATGCATACCAACCATTTCAAAAATTCTAAAATTAGCACTTATTTATCTCTACACATATTTTTTTTCATATTCTTTGTAAGATTGATATTATTTTTCTATAATAATTTATTTTGGTAATATTAGTACAATAGCCATCAAGCATATTTATAAAAAAATTATGAGTTCTCTTTTAAATGGTCAAATGATAATATAAAATGATAAAAAGTCAAACACCTTTTAATCAAACAATTATAATTTTCTCAAACTTATTTAAAAAATGAACACATTTTATTTAAATATGATGCATTTGAGACTCTCATTCCTCACATCAAAAATATGGCATACATCAAGCTTATTACAAAAAATAACCTAGCACATATAACATTGCAACACATTACAAGGTTAAGAATAGTTCAAATCATCCACATGCTACATATTTGTGACAGGGGTCTTACATATTCCTATAATATTATACACATAGGTAAAAATTTTAAGGGAACATGCCATGTAAGTGTAATTAATAAAATCAAAGATAGGATATAGATTTTAAATATTCAAATAAATTCAAAACTCAGATTGCACATATAGGGTAAAGGTTTTCAAAGATTTAAATTAATCCAAAAATTATGTACATGATAGATATTAACACATCAGTAAAAATTATGGGGGTATATGACATGCACTTACATTCAATTTACATATAATTAATTAAAAACCCATAAACAGTTAGTTGCATATGCATGGACAGATGCAAAATAGTTACAAAATTAAAATTTACAGTTTTCCAAAAAAAATTAAAATTAGGCATATATTTATATGGATTCTATATCATTTGGCACATATTGAGGGGGCATGATACTTGATCATGCACATTTTCAAAATTCAAAGGGCATGATACTTTTTCATACACACTTTTAAAGTTTAAAAGGAATGATATTTTTTCATGCACATATCTACTACAATACAATTTACAAATCCAAAGACAAATGGTTATTTCAATTCAAATATTTAGGCATTGAGGTCATAATGAGATCAAGAATATTATTCAATCTCTTTTGATTATTAAAATAGAATCTAGATCAATCTACAATGGTGTGATTCAATATATTATGATTAATGTATCTTTGAGTCTATTGATGCTCAATAGCCTTGGAATTACTTATAGTGAATCCAGTATGTGGTTCCATATTTTTTATGAGTGATATACATTTGATTTTGGTGGCATTTGATGGCCTTAGAATCATGTCTAACTAACCCATCATGGTTCCACCTTCTTGTGGATTATTACATTGGGTAATTTTCCTCATTCATGAGAGTTGGAGCACGTATCTTTCCAACTCATAGGATTGACTAGTTATTCAAAATTAAGATCTAATCACTCTTAATTAATTAATGATTCAACATAAGTAACTATTTTCTCTAAGTGTCTCTACAAAGGGGTACATTTTTTCCATCCTCTTGTCTTTGGATACAAGATAAAATCTAGAATAGTTAGTCAAGTTAATATGGTCATGAGTCTAAAGACACCCAAAAACATGTTAATCCATTATTATCTCTTTATGTATTGTTCATTTTCATGGATAGGAAATGAGTGGAACTGAAATCATCCTTTCTCCACTCTGCATAACTCAAGCATTCTTTAAAGTTGACATAATACCACATGAATATAATTGTATTCTTTCCTTACCCTTTTCCCTAAAAACTCAAATATAGAATTTCAAATTTCATTTATGGACATTGACTACTACATGTGTTATTACAGGTTTTGTTCTTGAATTATCCTACACAATAAAAATTTCAAGTGAAAAACAAAGTGTGTCGTACACATAGGAATTCTTCTCTCATTTACTCTAATAATTTAATTGTTGTAATAAAGAACATGGGGAATGTAGACACCCAAATTTGGTACAATCTCATATTTAATGTGTTTTATTGTAAATTTGCACACATATAATATTTGACAATAGATAATGTATCTATTGACACATTTGTTTGGGTATCTTCTCTATATTTCACATGTTTGTATTTCATATTTCCAATTTTTTCAAGGGGATCCTAAATTATAATACTTTTATCTTTCTTAGTGCATTCTAGATAAGTATATTTTTTTGAACAAGTCTATTATTTTCAATTAGGTTTGAGCCCATGGATTTTTTAATGAGTATCATACTTGTCTAAGTGTAATTTATGAAATTTCTTTCAATTCATGTTTTGTTTAAATTCTATATTTGTCCATTAAGTCTTGTTGGGTTGGATTTTGAGTTATAACAGGCCTCCAAACTTGAATTCAAAAACCTATATAAATACAAAACTTCTATAAGGAACTTGGGATGACACTCCACACTCTTAAAATATATACAAGGATTTCATGTTTGATCTAGATAATTGTTGAAGCTAGATTTAAAGATTACAAACGCTGAAATCACATTTGCATGTTTGTGACAAGGGTAAAATATGAGAAGGAGCATCTATAATTTTTATGAGGTTCATTTAACCTCTTAACATAGTTAATAATATAAATCAAGGGTAGTCTCCAATGATATATGCAATAGGGTAAAAAGACTTATGAATACCAGTTTTATTTGTTAAAAATGGAAACTTAACTAAATTAATTTCTTTTATTGAAATCTAACTAGTTAAAAATTGGTAATATCAAATCAAAACTAATAACCAAATTATTTTAATTACTAATATCAATGAAAAAAATAACAATTTTATTATATTTATTGATTTTAAATCAAAATTGAAAGCAACAAGAATGAACAGCTAAAAGCAAATTGTCAAATGAAAATGATGAAATGAAAACAAGTAAATCAATTGTTGTAAATCTGAACACGCTATATATACCTATAGGTTTTATAATAAAATAATACTTTATCAAATAAGTGTTCAAACTAGAAATGAAATAAAAATGATTATAATCTAAGAATACCACACAACTTATCCTTCTTCCTAATGTTGAGTGGGCCCTTGATCTACCTTTGGAATAGGACTAGAAACAATCAATCAAAAAACTTTTGAAATGTTTGAATGCTTCAAATTATCATTGATAAATGGAAGTGCTCACAAGATATTTATGAATTTTTATTACAATAAATAACTCTCTTATTCAAAAGCTAAGAAGTTGTACTTTTAATACAAATTTTACAACTGACTTCTTAATCTAACTAACAACCTAACAGATCATTTTTAAATTACTATTTGAATTATTGGAAAAGTAACACCAATCTCTAATTTTTCAAGAGGAAATAGTGGAGAGTGTTGAATTTTTAGATTCAATATCTTCTATGTTGCTAAAAATCAAGTGTGATTTGGATAATCTTGACTTACTTCTTTTCTTCTTAATGTCTTAATAACGTACTATTGAGATATATATAGTAATTTTAGAGTAATATAAATATCTTACTTATTTTTTAAATGTATATTTTTATAAAATAATATATATATATATATACAAAATTAATCTAAAAATAGGTTTTTAACCTTCTCTAAAGCTCTTTATGGTCATATTTTATAATTGTGGGACTCTAGAGCTTCTGTAGGACTCTGGTGCCATTTTTTTGTAGGGCTCTAAACCCACTTCAAATAATACCCTTGATTCAATATTTTGATACTCTAAAGTTTTCTATCTGCATTTATAATTAGTCCAATTTGCATATACAAAAATTGGACATATATTTCCCAAGATTTGTTAGATTTTACTAACAAAATAGAGAACAATAGATTCTAAAGAATAGAGAATAAATTATCCTATATTTTACTTTAAATCTACCATAAGTTATAATATTTACATCAAAATACACTTAGGGAAAACTTATGGAAGGAAATTTGGGTTACTTCTTGTCTATGATGAGGCATATTATACCTTAATCATCACTCACATGCCTGAGATTTTGTAGGTCCTCCTACATGCTATTGTGGTTATTCCTTTTTTATATTCATGCCTTCTAGTATTCTAATCAAGGAGTATTCACTCTGTAATCTTTGCCAATCTCTCTTCAAAATCAACATGTCCTTTTATCACATTGACCCTTTCTATATATCTCTGAAAATGTTCATATGCTTGTTTAGTTTTACTTGTCCATAGTAGTGTTAGAACAAGTAGGAGTGGAGGTCTAAAACTCATGCCAACCCATTCATTCTTGATTTATCTCATCATTTATAAAATTGATTTGGCTTTCCTTAAGGACCATTTTAGGTTTTTTGGGGAGACGAGTTTTCTTTTATTCAAAAAAATATTCAATGTATCCCACCTCTTTGTGCAGGATGTGTATATTGCATCAAAGAATCTTTGAGAATATTCAACAAAATCCTTATCATGTTATATTATATTTATTGGATACTTATCCACTATCCCTTTGGCATATGACAGGTGTCTATAATATTTAATAAAGGCATTGGAATTAGGGTACTCATATCTCATCATAAGACCTTTAGTTTTTCCTTGAATATGATATTATTCAATTATGTTTTCCCAAGTAATTTGATTGTGTAAAAGGGAAATGTAGGCCCTTATTTGGAATTCCCATAAAAATATATTGACCATGAATGACATTTGAAGGCTTAGAAGGTATTTGTGCAAAAATAACTCAAAAAGTAAGTTTTATTGTTCAGAACTACTCCCAAAATAAGCTTCCAAGAATTATTTCCCATCTCAAAATCATGCGGTAGTCCACGTTACATCCTTAATAGTTTCCACTTATAGAACTATTCTATTAGAAACATATTGTACATAGAATAAGGCTTCTTACATGCTAGTGATTTCTCACCCATCTAGAAAGACTCTTTGAATCTTATTTTAAAATTATGTTTTTCTTTTGTTAGTTATTGTTTTTATTATTTAAACCTCTTTTTTTGCATATTTGGATATCTTTAAGGATTTACATATTTATTTCCATGTTTCAACTAATTGGAAACACATCAAATTATTTTTCACACTTTTATCTTCTTTGACAAAAATAATAGGCAAGGCTACTTTAATTTCTACTTCTTGTTTTAATTAGGAAACCCTGTTATATAGATCAAGAAGTCAAAAAATTTCTTCTTGTAGTTATTTTTGAAGAGAAAGAATGGTTGATTTCTTACCTTGGAGATCTTACCTTAGGAATTCAATATCCTCCTCTTATTTTTTTATTGAGGTTTCAACTTTGGAGAGGGTGATGGATTGAAATAATTTATGCTCCTCAACTAGATTTCTACGGTGTTATTCTTCTTCTTCTATCATAAGTGCCTTACCCTTGTTTATAACTTGTTTTACTATTGGTGATGGATGAGGATATGTTTTTTTCACCTGAGCCATGGTTGGAATTCCCATGGGTACAACTATAGGCCCCTCAACTTGATTTAGGCTTCCTATTATCTCAAAAATTGATTATTCTTCATGTATATCTTCATCTTGGGATAAAACTAATTTCATCCTTCTGATTATTCTTAGCGGGGAAGATATGGGCTTCTTTATTTCATATATATCAATGATTGGAACTAGTTTTGTCAAAAGTTTGGCTCCTGAATCTGCATTTGAGCCTTTGATGGCTCTTGAGGATTGTACTTCCTACTTCATTTGGGTGCTTAGCTCTATAATAGAGGCTAAAGTTTTTTTCCCTCTTTTTATATTGTGGAACTATAGAATGGTTTATAGAAATATTTGAGGGTTTTAACCCTTATGTTTTCCTTCTATGCCTATTTTACAAAAATTCTTTCCATGTTTCCTCTCCTTCAGCCCTTCTTAAGAAATGATGTTTGAAGATTAAGTGAATTAACCCATGGTGATTTAAGGGACCAATACATTACACATATCCATCATCCATCACTTGAATGGTAAGATAAATAAATTAGGAAAAATTAACCAAACATTCCTCTCTTTCACTCTCATATTTTAAATGGTTTACCATCTTCATAATAACTCTAAAAATAGTACCAAATTTTCCATCACCTATGAAAACCTTTATGACCCATATGTAACGAGTTTTTCATGACGATAGAAATATTTCCATTATTATTCCTTTACATTCCCTTTTATTATTATAAATTAGCTTAGGATATATTTACCCTTCTTTATGAAAAACTTGAATTAAATATTTATAAGAATCTTTAATGTATGAAACATGTTCTCCTACCTCAAGCATACTATAAAACTTACTTATAAATTGGTAGGGATTACCTTGATTTTTATGCCGTTAACCATGGAGTGATCCTTTTGGATATTTTGCACAAACTCCTCCATAATATTCTCATTAAATCCTTTAAACTCCTCAAAAAATACCATCCACCTTGTAGCTTTAAATATTTAAGCATTTTCTCATTCCAATAATGGCTAGTTAGATTCCATCTCTTATTTCTTCTTTTTCCCAAAATCTCAAGGAATTCAAAGGTACAAAAGTAGGGTTTTTGATAGTAATAAGTAAGCTTCAAACATAGGTTATTTTCCATGGAATGAGCCAAACATAGAATTTTTTTTATAATAGATAGTATAGAAGGGCTTGTATGCAATGAAGTGAATAGAATTTTGATATGTAATAGAGTGACAAGATCTCCTAAGTAGTGTCAAAGTGTTGTGGGTGGACTAATTTTGCAATGTGGGAAGTGAGTGATGTAGACAATCCAATTGTCAATCTAATGTTCCACTTTTTCCTCATGTGAGACTTGGATTGTTATTCCCAATCCATCACATCTCATATTTTTTAATGGTGATGTCTCATTATTAGGTACATTCGCATTATGACTCATGATTATTACCCCTTTTGGATAAATGAGGTATAGTATGGGGTTTTTCTTTCTGGACATTTTCAAAAAGTGGATATATATTTAAAAACCAAACTTACAATGATATTTAAAAATAAAATAATAAAATAAATACCTTGATTATCTTTAGTTTACCTTACTTTTCCATGTTGATGTAGTGAAAATATACTGAAGAAGAGATCATAAGCTTAGTCAACTAGGTACATGTGTTATTGCTTGTTTGATAAAAACTACCATTTATTGGTTCTCAACTCTTCCTATTCTTTTTTTTTGGAAAAATAACTACCATTTTTTATTTTTCAACTCTTTTCCTTCATTGGAACCATATACCTAGAGATTTGTTGAGGTGGAAGACATGAATTCTCTCACACAACGAAAATTAGTTTGTGATAATATTTTCTTGGTTAACTCATCATTGTTGGGTGGTTGTTGGTATAATCAAAGCCTATGTCTATTTAACAAGAGTATCATCCTACTCCCATAAATTATTGATAGGAAAACAAATCCATTATTAAACATTTTTATATCTTATATAGTTCTAACCATCATGTTCAAAGTTTCCCCTTGAAGTGTTGATACTTGGAGTCAAATATTAAATCCAAATCTCCAACTTTGAACTTTTAATTTTCCTTGTGTATGATGATCATGACATGTCTTTTGTTTTTGTTGAATAATTTTTTTTAAGTGTTTTAAGTCTCATCTCATCTATCTTATTCAATTGTAGGATCCATTCTTGATGTGCCTTTGTCAAGTCAACTCCTAATTATATTATTTTTCATAATGTTTTTAATTCAAATTCAATAGTAATTATTGGCCTTTCCCATATACTAGCTCCTATGGTGTGAATTCTATATTTGATTTCTATGTTTTATTATATGCCCAAAATGCTTTATGTAGCTTATTTTCCAAATATTTCCTATTGATATCCATTATCTTCATTAGAATATTCTCCAATTCTATGTTGGTGACTTCTAATTGACCATTGGCTTGGGGAAGATAAGGCTATGATTTCTTTTGGGTGATTTGATAGTTTTCAGTAAAGGCTTGTATCATTTTGGATGTGAAATGTGGACCTTAATTTGAAACAGTATCTCTAAGTGATCCAAATCATTGAATAATTAT
Organism: Torreya grandis; assembly: GCA_037957365.1. Taxonomy (NCBI): domain Eukaryota; kingdom Viridiplantae; phylum Streptophyta; class Pinopsida; order Cupressales; family Taxaceae; genus Torreya; species Torreya grandis. The sequence continues at coordinate 263,088 of JARHVA010000650.1, forward strand.
GTCATACCAAAAATCCCCAACTTTCTTCTCGATAAAATGTTAATGCTTCTTCAACCCATTTGGTTACATAGTCATTGTGCACCAAGATGTACTCATTTCCTTGTGACAATGGATCAATAGGGATAATGAAATGCATTCCCTATTTCTAAAATGGTTTCAAAACCACTTTAGGATGGAGATGAATTTCATTAGATAGTATGGTCTTTCCCATATTTTGGCATTGATCACATTATTTTACATATCTCTTTATATCCTTATGAAGTGAAGGCTAGCAATATCCAACACCTAGGAACTTATGAATAGTCATTTAGGTTGAATAGAACCCTCCTTATAGTTTTTCATGATAGGTTCTCAGGATGTCATAGACTTCATCTTTTTGCACCCACCTGTGTAACACAAAATCATGTTCATATTTAAATAAAATACCATTAAGCCATTTAAATTTTGAGTTGTCCATAATTAGTTGTTTCTTATACTTATTAGTGAAGTAAAATGGAAATTTTATTGTATCTAGATAATTTTCCATGTTTGAAAACCAATGTGTGTATGTTGAAGTTGAAAATAGTTTTTTATCTAAAAAACTATCTTCAACTAGTTCATTTTCCTATGTAGTATTCAATCTACACAATAAATCTTTAACCAAATTAGCCTTCTTAGGCTTGTCAATTATTGTTACATTAAAATATGGAAAATTTAACACCATATAGTAATCCATCTAGTTATTATTGGTTTATTTAGTAAATACTTAATAAAAATTCATATATATAAAAATAAACACTTCATAACCATTAATATAATGATGAAACCTATTGATGGCATAAATGACACACATAAATTCATTTTCAGTGATTATATAATTATTTTTAGTTGGATTCACTATCTTACTAACATGGTAAATATCATACATTTTATCATCGTCTTCTTTCTGTCTAAGGGTTGATCTTATTTCAGTGTTGGAATCATTATTATGAATGTGAAAAGTGAGTTTCAAATTAGCTCCCCTTAGAATTAGATCAAAATTGATTTTTTTCCTTGATTGTTTCAAAATATTGTTGGTATTTATCTATCCATAGGAATTAATTTTTCTTTGTGAGTAGGGAGAACATAGAATTTATTACTCTACTGAATTCTTAAATCAAGAATTTATAGTATCTTGTATGTCTAAAATCTTATTGTCTTTTTTATTCAGGTGAGGTAAATTATGAAATTACCTCAATTTTCTTAGGATCTACTTGATTTTATTTAACTAAAATATGATGGCTTAAATAATTTCTTGATCCACCAACATTATAAAAAAATTGTGACTTAAGGACAACTGATGTTTTTCACATTTGGTGAGTAATTTATCTATATTTTAGATATATTCTTGAAAATATTATCCATTATCCATGAAATCATCCATATAGACTTCAACACATTCATTGGTCATCTCAACAAATATTTCAAGTATTAATATATAAAAAATAATAGGTGCATTACACAATCCAAAAGGTAAGACTCTATATGCAAATTTTCCCTAAGTAAAAGTAAATATAGTCTTATCTTGGTCTTTTAGTGCTATTTGTTTTTGGTTGTACCCACTAATCCATCCAAGAAGGAAAAATACTTATTATTGGGTTTATGATCCAATTAGTTTTATTGCTTAGTTTTATTTTAGTTTATTTGTATAGGTTATTTATACATGTCAGTTGGTTGTCTTGAACCAACTCCCTGTAAACTTATTTTAAAATATTTACCTATGTACAAAAATAAAACATTTTTTTAATATTAATATTTTTTGACCTTATTTCCTCCTATTTCATGATCCATCAGTGGTATTAGAGCCACATATTGAAGAGGAAGTCATGAATTTGTTCAGAGCAAATCATGGCTAATGTATGGCACTTCAAGACATTAAATATGTTTGAGGAGAGAGAAGCATTAGGGATGGATTCTTCAATAAATTTGTGCTCATGCTAGAATTATACATGTTGGATCAATTGATAGAGATGACTGGCTAAGAGGTAGTAATAATAAGACATCATGTGATCATTCTACCATAGAAAATATCTACATTAAGTTTTTTGTGGGATATATACAAATTTACACATCTTATGACTCAAAAATTCATAAATTCATAGACCTACAACTTCATCAACTAGAAGATGAATCCGTAATTTCTTATAAGTCTACTTGAGATAAGAAGCATTTCAAACAAAAACTTCCTTCAGATAAAATGGTACGCAAACCTATACGATGTAGTATGGAATACTATGAGCAAATAATATAAAGAAGCTTATGTTTGATGAAGCATGGTTGATCACTAGCATTCTGGTTGATTGTTGGCATTCCATTTTTTATCACTGTAGAAGCATGGTGGACCCCAGATGAAGCTTCAAGCAATGGCATATTCCTCTAGGTTAAGGCGTAGAGTGGTGTAATATAAAAGTAAATTTTTTTATTTTTTTATTTATTTATTTATACAAATTATTAGTGGGTCCCATATATAAATAACATAGTAAATATAGGAATACAAATTTTACATGCAAGTGAAATATTACAAATTTTACATGCAAGTGAAAGATTTGATGTATATTTAATTTTTTGCATCCAGAAGAAAAAGATATTATAGAAAGTTATACCCATGTATTCTTGAAGTTATTAATGGGAATATGGATAAACAATATTTTTTAAGTCACTTACAATAAGGAATTCTAGGATTCAAAACTCATTTATTTTATTTTTTTGTCAAAATTAATTTTTGACATTATTTTGTATAAAGGAGTTATAAGGGTGTAAAAGGAGATATAAGGTGGTATTATTGTATATTTTAAAGTCTAAAAGTTCTCTTTTATCCATAATATATTTTTAAGGTCAAGGAAAAACCTCAATATCATTCCCTTTTGACTTGATTCCTTTTTAGCATAATGGCAAAAATTGTGAGTTTGATCTCAAATAATGGTAAATTATCACCTGAAAATTACAAATAATAGAGTATAAACATGGAGAACACCCTAATATTTAATTATTTATGGTAAATAATAAAAAAATAAACCATACCACCAACTGAAGCTGTAAAGTTAGTTGAGTATCAAAAATGTGATAAGCATGCACTTGCACTTTTGAAATCATCTACACTAAACAAGTTATCATTCATATTGAGGCAATTAAAATTGGTGCATGGAAAGAATTAAAATATTTTTATGAAAAACAAACTATATATAAAAATATTGAACTTATTATGTATATTTTTAACAATAAACTAGAATATAATGAAGATGATGCAGAGCATCATACAACTTTCACTTTTCCTTCAATCTTTCTAATCCTGCTTGACCAACACTAGGCCTGTCTTGTCCTAATGGACTAAAAATAAAATTTATGTTTATAAAAGGTTCCAAAAACACATAAACATTCAATAACCTCATTTAAAACCATCTCAATCCATAAACTCTCCTAAGGTAACTCTCCACCATACAATCTACTCTCTCCTTGAAATAGTGTTTCTACTAACCCTTTTTAAGGCTTAAATGCTTGATATGGACTAGTACTTACTCATTATGGAAAAATAAAACCCATTCACACTAACCTATATCATTTTATATCTCCTCATAAAATTTCAAGAGCTAAATCATCCATTAGATATCTCTTCTAGCCTTTTATTCTTTGAATTAGTCCTTTTTAGGCCTAAAATAGCCCTGTCCATAATACAGTCTTCAAAATCTATATGAAAATTATATATAATATTATATAACCTACATAAAATTTATTCCCAAGTCAATATCTCTCAAAATTAAAAATTTCTTCCATTTTAATTGATTAAATCATCAGATATCTCGCTTTTAGTCTACTAACCCTAAATTAGGGTTTTATGTTGTATGTCATACCTAAGAGGACGCAATATTGAATTCATTGAGTTTAAATGGATTTAAAAATCCAAAAATGAATAAATTAAGGCTATTTATACATTAATACACAATATCAAACCTTTATTTGCTTTTGAAAGGACCCTATTTCATTTCTATCATGCATTTGACAGTTTTTTAATGACATAGTCTTGCATGTAACTAGATTACATAGGGTTTTCAAAGGAAACCAACTCACCTGATGTTTTAGAAGTTTTTATAAAGGGTTATACTCCAACATATAGTCTCTCCTCACCATATTTATATTACAACAAACCCTACATTACTTGTTATTCAAATATTCAAACAACTTTTATTAACTATGTTTCCTTCATAAGGTATACATAGATTGTGAGCTTTAATCTATGTTCTTGTTTGTTTCTCAGTCAATCATGTATGAAAGACACTTAAAACTTATTTTTACCTCTATAAATATTATTGGTATGTAAATAATCCACTATAAATTTTTATTCCTCATTAACCTCTTGGCATTAATAGATAAACACAAAATGATTACATAAAGTCTTGACAATGTCATATAACCAGGGTACATAGAATTAGTTATTAGAACTCTTAATTCACATTGAAGATAATCATAAAACTATATAAATAATAAATTATGGTTTTAAAAATCCTAGTATCACCCTTCATTGTTATTTCATGTTTTTGGTAGGGTTCCTTTCTCTAATTATTTGTTTACTTGAATAAATATGCACAAGACTGTTGACTCACTCCTGCATAAAACTATGTCTTTGTTATTCCAAATCAAAATATTATGCCAAAGTCTTATATATTATTATACCATATCAAAATCATCCATATAAATAGATTCAATACCAAATACAAAAGTAAATGTATATTCAAAACATACTAATTTATTGATTTTGCTTGTTACATTGTCTATATAGTCCTAAACAGGGTACAAAATCCTTAGAATTCAATTACTCCTCTCCCTCCATACCTCTTCCTCCAAAAAAATTGAGAAATAACTCCTACTCCTAAATTTATACAATGAACCACACATACTTAGACTCTAAAACAAGACATATAATCACTTCTTGGTTTAAACAAACTCCTTTTACTCACCACATAGGATGATAGACATAACACTTGCCACCTTACATATTAACCTAGCATATTGACTCATAACCACATTAGGACCTTTCATGAGACCTTAAAGGAATATTAAAACATGACATCATCAATTATATATCATCATCACTCACTTAGATCACATAAAACATCTTGAAATTTTGAAAATCCTTTTGGCAGGAAAATTGATTTTGTGCTCTAATTTAAATTTCACTAACTATCATGACTCTCAGACACATCCTATACCAAACTTTAACACTTATAATATGCCCCTATATAATAATTATAAGGGAATAAAATACATTGGCACCCATATTCTTCTTCATTTAAATGTTCATACAAATGTGTATGCTCTTTGCTTCTACACCTATGTCTCTACTCCCTTATCCATGTCATCCTTTACTTTTTCGCCTACTACTTCTCATACTATTTCTTGTACATGTATTTATCCTTATTTCTTTATTTTCTTTCATAATCCTCTTCAATATTCATGTAATTTAGGATTAATTTCCATTCTCTATCTATTGCTTCCTTTAATAGTGTTATTTCTACCTCTTCATCAACATACCTATTCCACATTATATTCTTTTATTTTTGTTGTGACCATTCCAAGGCTTCATGATTTATCATAATCATGTTGTAATCCTCCTCTATCTTATTATTATCCACTAAATATACTCATTTTTTTACTATCAAATCAGTCAACTCATCACTTTGCATCTTCTCTTCATGGATTGGCAAATCAGTCACTTTCTCCTTCACATGTTCATTACTTTTCTAAATCATTTCATGTGCCTCTTACTTATTCACTACTCCAATGAACTCCTCAAAAAAAATTACTATGTATCTATATAAAGTATCTTCTTGATCCTCAAAATATTCATCAAACATTACATTCACTTTATTACCTATTGTTCTTTTACCTTCTTGATCTAGATTTACTGCTTGTATGTGGCATGTTGTGTCTTATTTATCACTTATTATTTGATTTTCATCTCTCCACTCTTATTCATCAATTATTTCACCATATTTATGGTATAAAAATACCTCATCATTAGCTATATCTTCACTCATCCATTCATCAGCTTCTTCTTCCTTGTAGATTGTTGTCCAATCACTTTTTTCATCCCAATCATGTTTTTCACTTTCTATTTCTTGACCTATAGTCAACCATAACAAATCAATGTTAGACTAAACATTTTGAGGCCCAATTTCCTCTCTCTAATCTTCCATGGCAAGTTGTGTTTCCATCTTCTTCAAATGTCTCTCCATATGTTCCATTACTTGTTGGTTTTCCCTAACTTGTATTATTTCTATAAAGTTGCACTTAACTCTTTTTCTAAGTTTGATTCCACATCTCAGACTATATACACTCCACATCTATATTAAATATCTTTCCATCCTTTCTAATTCATCCTTCATTTCTTTTATCTCTATCTCCATCATTCTCTCACTATGGCACTCAAATCCAGCCCTGTTTCTCATTTTCCTTTCTACCTCTCCTTTCATTTTCATCTTGATTACCTCACTCAAGTACATACTTATCTTTTTTGGCCTCATTTAGACCAATTTATTTTGGTTCACACATAGAACCCATTTCATTATTTATTTCAGACCTCACTATGGCCTTTCCACACACTTGTCCTTCACACTAGAACTGTCTTCTCTTTCCTAAGCTTTGTTTATGAGCTTATATCTTTTAATCTTGTTAATAGATCTCTTGTTTCAAGGATTTCCACCACACTATTTACTTGTTTTATTTCCTCACCTATCACATACCATCATCAATGCATCCAAACTAATAAATAAACCATAAATTAATTCATACCTTTCTTAATATGCCTTCTTAGCTCTATCTTTCATCAAGACTCCTTGCAAATTTCCCCCTTGCTTTCTTACCTACAAATTATTGATCAACATACAACATGTACTATGAACCATGTTATCATCAAGTATATAACTATATATACCTATTCCTAGAGAATCTATATGGCACTGATACTAAAATTATGTAGAGCATCATACAACTTTCACTTCTCCTTCACTTTTCCTTCAATCTTTCCAATCTTGCTTGGCCAACATTAGGCCTATCTTGTCTTAATGGATTAAAACTCAAATTCATACTTATAAATGGTTAAAAAAACACATTAACATTCAATAAAATTATTTAAAACCATCTCTATCCACAAACTCTCCCAAGATAACTCTCTACCATACAATCCACCCTCTCCTTGAAATAGTGTTTCTATTAGCCCTTTTGAAGGCTTAAACGCTTGGTACAGACTAGTACTTGCTCATTATGGAAAAATAAAACTCATTCAGACTACCCTATATAATTTATATCTCTTCATACAATTTCAATACCTAAATCATCCATTAGATATCTCTTCTAGCCTTTTGTTCTCTGAATTAGTCTTCTTTAGGCCTAAAATAGCACTATCCATAATACAATCCTCAAAATCCTTATAACAAATGTACATAATATTCTATAACCTACATAATATTTATTACCATGTCAATATACCTCAAAATAAAAAAATTATTTCATTTTTACTTGGGAAATCATTAGATATCTCACTTTTAGTCTACTAACCCTAATTTAGGGTTTTTTGTTGTTTGTCATACTCGATAAGACACAATATTGAATTAATTGAGTTTCATTAGATTTTAAACTCAAAAAATGACTAAATTAAGGCATTTTATACATGAATACACCACATCCAACCTTGATTTGCTTTTTAAAGTACCCTATCTCATTTCTATCATGCATTTTATAATGTTCTAGTGACATAGTCTTGCCTATAACTAGATTACATGGGGTTTTCATATGAAACCAACTCACCTTATGTTTTATAAGTATTTATCAAGGGTTATATTCCACCATATAGTATCAATTCACCATATTTATATTAAAACAAACCCCAAATTACTTGTTATTCAAATATTTAGACAACTTTTATTAACTATGTTTCCTTCACAGGGTATACATAGACTATGAGCTTCAATTCTTATTCTTGTTTGTTTCTCACTCAATCATGTATGAAAGAAAATTAAAACTTATTTTTACCTCTATAAATATTATTTGTACATAAATAATTAACTATAAATCTTTATTCCGCATTAACCTCTTGGCATTAATAGATAAACATAGAATGATTACATAGAGTCTTGATAATGTCATATAACCAAGGTACACAAAATTAGTTATTGGAACTCTTAATTCACATTGAATACAATCATAAAACTATATGAATAACAACTTATGGTTTCAAATATCCTAGTATCACCCTTCACTTTTGGTTCATGTTCTTGGCAGGGTTCTTTTCTCTGCTTATGTGTTTACTTAAATAAACATGCACAAAAACTGTTGTCTCACTCCTATAGAAAATTGTCTTTGTTATTCCAGATCAAATATTATGCTAAAGTATTATAGATTTTATAAAATATAAAAATCATCCATATAAATAGATTCAATACCAAATATAGAAGTAAATGTATATTTAATAACATACTAGTTTATTGATTTTGCTTGTTACATTGTCTATACAGTCCTGAACAAGGTACAGAATCCTTAGACTCCAATTACTCCTCTCCCTCTGTACCATTTCCTCCATCAATATTCAAAAATAAATCCTAATCTTAACCTTATACCATGAACCACAGACACTTAGACTCTAAAACAAGACCTATAACCACTTCTTGGTTTAACAAACTCCTTATTTTACTCACCACATAGGATGATGGACATAACACTTGCCACCTCACACCTTAACCTAACATATTGATTCATAACCACCCTATGAAATTTAATGAGACCTTAAAGGTATATTATAACATGACTTCATCAATTACATATCATCATCACTCACTTAGATCACCTGAAACATCTTGAATTTTTAAAAATCTCTTTTGGAAGGAAAACTAATTTTGTACTCTAATTTAAATTTAACTCACTATCATGACTCTCAGACACATCCTAGACCAACCTTGATCATTTCTAAGATTCCCCTACATTATAAGACATCTATGAATATCTTTCTCACATGAAAACATTGAAACAAGAATATTTCACAACTAGTGGTAAAATTGATGATGACATGTTGATTTCCATCACATTAAATGGTCTCAATTCTACATACACAAATTTTGTTAAAATGATACATCTTAGTGATAATATTAATGGTGCCACATTTGACACCATATATGAGTTATTGACTCAATATGAGAGATAATTTTTAAGGAATAAAAGTACACCTATTGGAAAGGCTCACTATGTAAATCACAGATCCCAACATAGAGATCATTGCCATGTAAAATGAAAGTTTTAGAATCATTCTTTGAAACACTCTCATTGACATTCTCCACTTCATTCTCAATGGTCTCCATAGCATTCACATTAGCACTCTCCAAGGTCTTCCAAACACAAACATCACCATAGGCATTCTTCTCACTCTTACAATTCTTCAAGTGATCTAGCTTCTTATGAATCTCATCAGCACCAAAAATAGCCATAATGTTTCAAATGTGGTGGTATTGGACATCTTGCAGATGTCTATCCTTCTTGATTACCCCTCTCCACATTAAAAAAATTTGAGGCCAATTTTTTGGATCATTCTAGCATTAGATATTTTGGTTACTCTAGTTATTTTGATTATTCTAACACTTCCTTTGATCAAGAGGTGTCCTATATGGCCAAGGTTTATTGTCCTAATGGACCTAATACCATATTTTGAGTGCTCAGTGATTCACCCATCTTGTGTGAGCTACTAAGCTCAAGATAGGGATTTTTTTTAGTAGTAGTATTTTAGCTTGTGTTTCTTTCTTTCAATTTCATTTTTGGCTTTCCATACCTGATATTCATGTTATGAAACAAATAAGATTGTTTGATTTTATTTCTCTCAATGCACAACTTCTCACCTCTCACCTGATAAGGGGAGAAGATATTATATTTTTTGGTCTTTGATCAGTCATCAATGATAGTATGAGTTGAGAGGGGTTGATATCACCTTCAGTGTGTCAGGATCTTGCTCCACCAATTAGAGCACATATGATTACTTCTTGTATTAGCAACTAAACACGAAATTTAACCAAAATCAATAAGTAACTAGAAATATGAAACAACACAGGAATATGAGAGACAATACACAATTGTATTAATAATCACTCAGAAGAATATACAATAAAGAAGATGCCACTTCTTCTTCCACCTCAAAGGCTTGCCACACCTCAAGACCTTCTTCCCTCTCTCTCTCGGTCCCAACAATCAACTCCAATACAAAATTGATGTTCACCTCCACCAGTCAAAAACAATGCTGCCAGTGCATCAAGTACACAACTATACTCCAAGTAGATCTCCTGCTCTTTGCTGCTACCTGCAAATCACTAGACCTTACCATTGTAGATCTCCAAAAGAAGCCATGCTCACCTGCTAACCAAGATCATACAAATACGAAGAACCCTTCTGATTCTCCAAACTAGCACCCACCTTGGTACTGTGGCACTAGGAGGAACACACCATTGCTCTCCTCTCTCAGAAGGAGCTTATTTACTCTCTTACTCTCTAGCTGCAAGTTTACAATACAGCCCATGAGTCCATATATAGATCTCATGCTTACAATAATTAGACTATCTTAATTACAATAATTAGACACGCAACACAAGACTATAATTAGCCTTTACATGCAAACTCTCGATTCAACGAACTAACTGTCCATACAATGAATAGTTTTGGAACCACCACAGGTGATGGACATCAGTCCCTGTCTACCTGGAGGTGACTGATGTTGGCCGACCTCCTACCGATGCCGATTGTCTTCAGCTCACACCTGCCGATGTCGGTTGCCTTTTGCACTGCAATCTGCCGACGCCGGTCTCCCTAGAACTCAGCAACCTCCTCCATGTTTGCACCAATTGAATCTTTTAGCTCCACATCCTAACAATCTCCCACTTGGAGATAAATAGCTACAACTGTACCTATACCTATACACCATCTAATTTTATTCCCTGGCTTGTATCCCTCTTCAAGCTTAATCCTGAAGACCAACCACCACACACCTTGTGATGCTCTACCTATCATCCAAATCTCTTGCCACATCCACATCTACAAACCCCTGTAGAAAAGAACTTGGCCCTACATAGCATGTGCACCTACTGCTAGTACCTCTAAGAATCCACTGAACTGCCCTCCAGTACTTCTTCCCGAATTGGCTCCAAAATTTTTGACAACTCTCACTGCTTGGGAAAACTCAGGTCTACACTAGACCTCATGTGATTTCAAACACTTGTTCTAAGCTAAGCTTGAACTATCTAGCCCTTGGTGTGCTTTCTGATTCTGCATCCTACATCATGAACCCCACCAACACCATCTTCACACCAGCTCCCACTGGAGACAAAATCTCCATGTCTCTTATGCCAAGGAATTTCGCTACTCCAAATTCTTCCTGACATACCTCTGAACTAACCTTACCCTTAGCTCAGCAAATCCTTGTATGTATAAACCTGCTAGCAAATCACCCACATACAGTAACTATATAATGTCGCGACTCATCATCCACCTGGTAAGACAAACATAATAGTTACACTGACATTAACTAAAGCCATGCTTAGTCATCCACCTGTCAAAACCTGTACCACTATCCTACAGCTTTCTCAAGACCATATACCTTGGCCTTCCATCTCACGTATCCATCCACTCTCTTCTTTAACTGGGAATCCATCCCTCATCTAGTGCTTTCTTCCAGCTAACAACTCCACCAACAAATACCTATTTGGTTCTTCTCCAAGGACTCACACTCCTCATCCATGCCAAGCTCCCACTGTTTTTGGATTCTACATAAATTGCTTCTTCTATCTTCCTAGTTCTTGACCATCATAAGCAATATAAAGAAGGTGAACAATGAATATGAGGTTCACTTACCCTTTCTAACCTCCATATGGGTGTTTGAGACTTGTTGACAGCTTGCTGTTTGCCCACCATCCGTCCCAGTGACTGATCTCAGCCATCTCCCAGTCTGCTCCCGATCGATGTCAGTTTCCTACGTCTGACCCTGACTGCCGATGTCGTCTATCTTTCCGATGCCAGTATCCCTTCTGCCAATGTCAATTCCTTCATGACCGACATTGGTCTTCCTATTACCAACGTCGGTTACTGTATGACCAATGCCGGTACTTATGTTCACCTGTGAGTGATAATTTTTTACCCATGAGCTCTCCATGGATCAAAAACCTGTTTGAATCAACACAGCCTTGCTCAAAATAATTTAGTTCCCTCACCTGATCTCTATCCATCATCTCCTCCATGAACACCAGGGCTTTCCAGTTCTTTAGCTTTTCAAAAACATTTGTCTTCCGCTTAAGAACCTACATTCCCCTCTTACATATGTGACCAAGCCTACAAAGCCACATTTCTACAACAGAAGGTGAATCAGTAATATAAGTAGATAGATAGAGGATACCTACTTTCTTACCACCATCTAATTCAAGTGTATCCACTGTGAGAGTTACAGTGCATCTCCCATCACCCAACTTTCCTGAAGAAATTAGACTCATCTCCAAGACTGGTACCTGCATGACTTCCTTCACCACCCATGTGTTATCCACCTGTAATTTCAGCTTCACTTCCCCTTTGTCAATAATCTGACAAGGCTCCCCAACCCCTAAATAAATCTCTCCAAAGACATACCTATGAAAAGATGCTCTATTTCAGGCTGCATGGAAAGAGGCAAAATAATATGTAAATAAAGATTCTACTTTATCCAGAGCAACCTGTGCAACATCACCTGCAACATCTGCTTCTACACGTTGATCTTCTACCAACCAATAATCTCCTTTTCCCTGCTCTTTCTTTCCATCAATCAGACCATTCATGCTATTTAGTTTCTCCATTCATAGCTTACTTTCTTCTGCCATTGCTATACTCCCACTCAATTTGAAACCCCTGAGAGTGACCTGTAATCAAAAACACTACCAGATATGAAACCACCTGTTAGTCAACCCAACCAAAAGCTATGATACCACTTGATGGTATCAGCTCTTGAACCTACAACCAAGCTCTGATACCAACTTGTCAAGATCTTGCTCCACCAATTAGAGCACATATGATTACTTCTTGTATTAGCAACTAAACACAGAATTTAACCAGAATCAATAAGTAACTAGAAATATGAAACAACACAGGAATATGAGAGACAATACACAATTGTATTAATAATCACTCAGAAGAATATATAATAAAGAAGATGCCACTTCTTCTTCCACCTCAAAGGCTCGCCACACCTCAAGACCTTCTTCCCTCTCTCTCTCTCGGTCCCAACAATCAACTCTAATACAGAATTGATGTTCACCTCCACCAGTCAAAAACAATGCTGCCAGTGCATCAAGTACACAACCGTACTCCAAGTAGATCTCCTGCTCTCTATTGCTACCTATAAATCACTAGACCTTACTCACCATTGTAGATCTCTAAAAGAATCCATGCTCACCTACTCACCAAGATCATACAAATACGAAGAACCCTTCTGATTCTCCAAACCAACACCCACCTTGGTACTGTGGCACTAGGAGGAACACACCATTGCTCTCCTCTCTCAAAAGGAGCTTATTTTCTCTCTTACTCTCTAGCTGCAAGTTTACAATACATTCCATGAGTCCATATATAGATCTCATGCTTACAATAATTAGACTATCTTAATTACAATAATTAGACACACAACACAAGACTATAATTAGCCTTTACATGCAAACTCTCGGTTCAACAAACTAACTGTTCGTGCAAAAAATAGTTCTGGAACCACCACAGGTGACCGACATCGGTCCCTGTCTACCTAGAGGTGACTAACATCGGCCGACCTCCTACCGATACCAGTTGTCTTCAGCTCACACCTGCCGATGTCAGTTGCCTTCTGCACTACAATTCGCCGATGCCAATCTCCTTGGAACTCAGCAACCTCCTCCATGTTTGCACCAGTTGAAGCTTTTAGCTCCACATCCTAACACAGTGTTAGTAAAGGTCATCAACATTTATTGGACATCAAGGAGATGTGCCATACATAATACAAGTTTATCACTTAGATGGGTTCCTATGTGGGACCTTATGTGGATCGATATAGTTGGACATGATTGATTGTGTTCCCCTACATTAAGTATGATGATCATTAGGGATGAGCAGACTTTGATTTTTTTTCATCATCCATTTTTTTCCATAACTTGTAGGGGTGGGCTTTTTTATGGAGTGGCATAGTTTTTTGGTCAGTGCTAGAGGTATAGTGCACCAATTATAGTCATGATAGATATCCTTTGATGACTTCAAATTTATTTATCCATATCTTGCATACCCCTTTAGATCAAGGAGATTTTTTTGGGTTTATGATCCAATTAGTTTTATTGATTAGTTTTATTTTAGTTTGTTTGTATGGGTTAGCTATACTAGTTAGTTGGTTGTCTTGAACCAACTCCCCATAAGATTCTTTTAAAATATTTACCTGTGTACAAAAATAAAACATGTTTTTAATATTAATATTTTTATGACCTTATTTCCTCCTGTTCCACGATCCATCACTTATTCCCTACCAAATTATCTAGGATTTAATCAATGAATGGTGAAGAGGAATAATTATTCCATGTAGCTTTGTCTAGTTCTTTTTATTCTAAACAAATCCTTAATTTACCATTTTTGGGGGTAATATTACTAATGGGTAAACCCACTAACTATTATAGATTAAATAAATAAACCCTATTCAAAACAACTTTTCAATTTTAGTTTTACCTATGTCTCTTAGTGTAGGATTTACTCTTCATTAGGGTTGTCTTACTAGTCTTGTATTTTATATAAAGATTTGATGAGTGAAAATGCTAGCATGAATTCCTTTCATGTCATTGTATTCCCATGAAAATGAATTTGAATTTCTATGTAATATATTGAATAATTTTTATTCTTGTTCATCTAACAACCAATTATTTATATTCAACATCTTGCTTGACCGAATTACAATTTACTTAGTAGCTGGGTAGATTGAATGGAATTCCTTGTATTCAATCATTAATGAGTTCAAAGGAAAAGGAATGGGTCATAACATGTGAAAAAATTTAATGTATTTAACAAAGGATTCTCTTTAAAGGATAACATTTTCCAAAGGGTGACAAAATTTTGTTAAAAATGATTCTTGGCTACTTTGTGCCTAATTAAAAATGAATTGTTTGATAGATGTTTGATGATTATTATCTTCCTCATAATCATTGAATCCATATGATAATTCATTGGTATGATTTTTAATTTTGATTACTACTAATGAATAAATATTTTTTGTGTCATTAATCATGTCTAGTTCATCCACCCATAGGTGCCTAGGAGAATCTAAGGAAGGTCTTATCGATGGATATAACGAAATCTTCTTAGCATTGAATCCATTTTAAATTGTCATGTTTCTTGACCTATAGTCTATGATTATAACTACCATGTCAATCCAATGTCTTACCAAAATTAATGGATATCCATGTTTTCTAGTTCTTGGGTGACATATCATGAAATCCATTGGATATTCTAATGATTCTATTATAACTAGAACATCTTATATAACACCTTATGGTTTTATAGCTGATTGATCAACCATCCATAACATAGTGGATGCTGGTTGCACCCCATATAGAGATAATGATTTTAATGTGTCATTTGTTATGACATTGATATCAGCCCCTAAATCTACAAAACATTATTTATATTTGTTGTTCCAATTGATACTATTATTATTAGACTCTTTGGGTCTCCATACTTAGGTGGAAGACTTTTTTTTACAAAAGATCAACTAACTTACCATCTATTTTAATGGGTTTATGGTATTAATTCTTCCATCCTAGTGTTTGACAAGATTATTTATTAACTCACTTAAGTTCAAGGACACCTCTTATAGCTTGTAATAATATAAATTCAATGCTTAGACATTTACATTATTGTATTAGTTCAATCTCAACCCTATGTTACATTTATTGAATTGAATTATCATTAAGTCTTTATGGAAATGGTATTGATGGAAGGGTAGTATGAGGAGTCTCTTCTTGATAATTTTCATCCTCTTCTGGTTGTTTGGTAGGAGAAGCTTGTTTTTTTCCTTATCCAGTATCTCAATAATAGTTGTAAAGAAGGTTTTAATAGGGGTTTTCCTTAACATAATTAGATATTATAATTTCTATGGCATTTAGACCAATTATTTCTCCTTAAACCACATTATATGTAGGGGATTCCTACATATTTTTTAGTTTTTCCATAAGTTGGTCAGGTAACTATGGTCGACTTACTCATTTTTTTGGGGCATATTGGGAGGACTAGGAAAAAACATTTGTTGTTTAGTTGGGAATCACCTCTATTGATTGAACGTTGGTTGAGTTACCCATTTTTGTTAGTTTTGGTGGGATATCCATAATTGTTGGTTTTGATGGGGTATCCATGGTTATTAAGGTATAAATTCTTGTGAATTCCATGTTTATGGTCCCCATCATTATGTAGGTTGTGGAAAAAATCATGCCATAGCCCATGGGTTAGTAGACCAATTTGTATGAGCTCTTGGAACAAACCAATTTGGATATTTATTATAAGAAATGGTATTCCCTTATATTTGTGAAACATAATTAAAATCTTATTCAGGTTGGCTATTTTTTTAGATGATTATTAATGGTAGGAATTAAATCACATTTCTCAATATAATGATTTTTCTCAAAAATTCCATAAATATCTATTTTACTAAGAGGATAATCATAAAGAGGATGTTATCCCTACACCTAGGATAATATATGGATAACATTTCATTGAATTTGAATTTTGCTTGAATTCCATCTAGTGTGGTATTTAATGTACAAGATGTTTATTTTAAGGTTTGAAAATTATTCCATGAGTTGACTTACCTCATTGTGCCCCTTTTTTGGTTTAAATTTTTGAATCCCAGTCCTCATTGATGAGTAATTCCTACGTAGTTCAACAATATATGTGAGATCAAGTTTATTCACATCCCATTTTTGCAATATAAGTTAGGGATTCTTGATAATTCTCATCTAATCCCTTTAAAAAAAGTATTTTACATATTTCCTTATTTAACCCATTTCCACATTGTTTATGGACAAAGAAAAATTGATCGAGATATTCTTCCATGTATTCCTCATTTTGTTTCATTTGAAAGAGTTCTTATTTATGATCCCTTACCCTATTGTAATCATGATATTTTTCTAAGAATATAGTTTCTATTTTAATCCATGTGTGGATGGACTTTGGTTGTAAGTCTATAAACCATTGCATGGTTTAATCCTTGAGTGTGGAAGGAAATAACTTTAAATTTTGATTATCACTCTTGTAATCATATGTTTAATAAAATACTTTGAATTCACATAAGAAATGATCATGATATTCTAAGGCTATACCTCTAAAATTAGGTAATATATATGAGGATATGTTTACATAGGAACATTCTCATTTGGATCTAATTCAATGGGATAATAAAAGGTTCTTCCTTGAAAAACAACTCTACCTTGTGGATTTAGTAAATTACCATTTTTGTCTCACATGTCTTCCCACTTGATGTTATAAATGGTCCTTTTAGGTGGTGTGGATTTGGTTGAAGTATGTAGAAGGATACTTGATTGGGGCTAAATTTAAAGGTTATGTTTTACAATTTTTTGGAGTCTATATTTATTTATTTGAAAGGATTTTCTTACATCTGGGCATAAATCCCAAATCTCAATTAGTGTTATCTTGTGAGAGAGTTCTTATTAGAACAAAAAATTCATCTTGTGTCACTAAAAATGACTTTTTATCTTTGAAAAAGTAAGGAAATGTAATTTATAATGAAAACTTACTAGGAGTTTATCAAAGAGACCAATTTAAAATAATCATTCCTTAATAACACTAATTAAATCCCCAATAATGGCACCAAAAATGATGAGGGTCATTGAAATTATTTAGTTAGTTAATAATATATATTTGGGGTAGTGTCCAAGGCTATATGCAATATGGGAAAGAAGACTTTTGAATACTAGTTCTATTTATTGAAAATGGAAACTTAATTAAATCAATCTCTTTTACTAAAATCTAATCAAATAAATTTTACTAATATCTAATTAAAAGTGATAACCAAACTTATTCTAATTGATGATATTAAATCAAAAAAAATAACAATCTTATCCTAATTTCCAATTTTAAATCAAAATTGAAAGCAAAAAAAATGAATATCTAAAATCAAAATGTCAAATTTAATTATTGAAATAAAATAAGTAAAGTAATTGTTGTAAATCTAAACATATCACATAAAACTACAGGTTTTATAAAAAAGCAATACTTAATGAAATAAGATCTAAAACTATAAATGAAACATAAATTATTCTAATCTAGAAAACCACAAAACTTATCCTCCTTCCTCAAGTTGAGTGGGCCCTTGCTCTATTCTTGGAATAGGACTAGAAACAATCAATCAAAAAACTTTGGAAATGCTTAAATGTTTCAAATTCTCATTGATAAATGAAAGTTCTCACAATATCTTTAACAAATGCATATTACTCTGATTATGTTTTGTAATAAATAACTATCTTATTCAAAAGCTAAAAATTTGTATTTGTAATACAAATTTTGCAACTGACTTCTTAATCTAGCTAAAAACCTAACAAATTAGTTTCACACTAAGATTTGCATTAGTGTAAAAATAACACCAACCTCCACTTTTTTATGAGGAAAGAGTGGAAAATGTTGGATTCCTGGATCCTTTATCTTTTATGTTGTTTCTGAGAATTAGGTAAGATTTGGAAAATCTTGGCTTCCTTGTTTTCCTTATGATGTCTTAACAACTTACTACTAGTATATCCATAGTAATTATAGAGTACTATAATTATCTTACTCATTTTGGAAATGTCTATTTTTTTAAAATTATGTGTGTGTGTGTGTGTGTCTATATATATATATATATATATATATGTATGTATGTATATGTATATATATGTATATATATATATATATATATGTATATATATGTATATATATATATATATGTATATATATGTATATATGTATATATATGTATATATATATATATATGTATATATATATATATATATATGTATATATATATGTATATATATGTATATATATATGTATATATATATATATATATGTATATATATATATATGTATATATATATATATATATATATGTATATATATATATATATATGTATATATATATATATATATATGTATATATATGTATATATATATATATATATGTATATATATATATATATATGTATATATATATATATATATATATATGTATATATATATATATGTATATATATATATATATATATATGTATATATATGTATATATATATATATATGTATATATATATATATATATATATATTACAGAAATAGGTTTTTAACCTTCTCTATAGCTCTTTGTGGTCATATTCTATAATTGTAGGACTCTGGAGCTATGTTTGTATGGGAATTTGGAGATCCTACAGGGACTCCAAAGATACTTAAAAAATTGCCCTTGTTTTAGTATTTTGATGCTCTAAACTTTGTTATCTACATTGATGATCTGTTCTAGTCTGCATATATAAAATGTGGACATCTATTTCCTAATATATGTAAGATTTTATTAAAAAAAAATATCAAAAAATATATTCTAAATAATGGACAATAAATTATTTTATATTTGACTTTAAATATACTATAAGTTCTAATGTTTACAAAAAAATCCACTTATTGGGAGAACTTATGGAAGGAAAAGGGGTTACTTCTAGTCTATGATGAGGCATATTATATCCTCATCAACTTGCATTCACAATTTTATACACACACTTTAGTGGAAGAACTACATTCAAGTTTGATCCCTCTTTAAAGTATTCGTAATGTAGTGCAGTACTTGGTCATTCAATGAGGATTGATTAAGGTAAGTCCAACTTAATCTAATTTACTTGATACCCTATTATTTGATATATATTTTTTGTGTAAGAAACTAGAGTTTGCATTGCATATATCTTTGTTTGGAATTTTAATTGTGGAAATATCTCATCCTAATGAACACATAGGTGCAAGTGGTGAAAAAAATAATTTTTTTTCAAATCAATGTGGATAAGTCTATAGTAAATAGACGCAATCAGCTTGTATCACTATCTAGAGGGAGCAAACTTGTCCATAAATATATTCATATTCTATTCCTGGTTTTAAGCTATAAATTTATATCTCACTCTATTTTTCACTCTCAAATAAAAGACATAGTCAAAGAATAAAAGTTCATGATCAAAGGATATGAATGGCATGCATTATTGTCTAGGTACCATGGTCTTATCCAAGGATATTTTCATGTTATGCCTCTAATCATGCATAGTCACAGTCTTTCCTTTTGTTGATTTCCAATATTATACATCAACAACAGTTAACAAAAATCCCAAATATAAATATAGTATAATTATTCTTAGTACTTTTCAAAAATAACATATTTTCATATTTAATAAATTATGCTTCCACTTGGGGAGGGGGCGGGATTGTTAATAGTTGTATATCTTTAACATTTTGATCTTTCAAAATTTTAAACTATTAAATAACACATTTCATTTTTAAATGAAAAGTTGGATAAAAAAATTAATCCTTAATAAATAGGAATATTTAAAAAATTTAAAATGTATGTCATCCCTAGAGAAATAAATACATTTTTGTAGTTCACATCAAGAAATGGTAGATCTTATTCATGCAATTTAAGGAAATATCAGAAGTAAGTGTCATGATTGGTTCTAGTACATATTATTGGCATGCCCCTAACATCTATTGTTAATACACCTCAAGTGTTAGAAGTGAGTTTTCTAGTGCTTGATAGATCCTCCCACTACAATTTTATTGGATTAAATAAATGAAACTAATTGTTGTTTACCAGTAACTAGTAAGAATATCAAATTATTGAAACTATAGGAAAACATTATAAATTAGCTTTAAGTTTTTGTTAATAACACTTATTTATTGGTTGTTTATAATACATAGGTCAAAATAATAGTGTTGGATGAAAATAATAGTATAATAGTACCAATAAGTACTAATAAATAAGAGTCTTAGATCATTATAATTTAACATTCATAAAAATATACAAACTTAGATAGTTCCTAAAAAGCTAGTTCAGTAAATGGAGAAAAATAATCACATTGGGCTAGAAAGTTTCTAGAATATTAACTTCCACATCAAATTCAAGATTATCCTTAAGCCTATGATGGTATCCTTGGTGAGTTAAATAGAGATAAAATTAATATCCACATGTCATGGCTAGTAAAATTTTTTAGGTATAAATACCTCCAATAAAGTATTATAATTTAAGGCTAAAACATAAAGTGATTTTCACCCATCTATTTGAATAATATCTCATTTTTAAGGCTCGTTATATCAACCTTTATGAATATATTCCTTATATAAACTTAATAATAGGCTTAAATGATGAAGAAATAACACTCCATTTTCTATATCTATCAAAACATGAGACCTCCTTCAAAAATACTTATTATAATTTGGGCATCCCCTTCACTATGATGAAAGTGGTGATATAAACTCTAGGATTATATACTCTTTTGAATCAAAGGTTGTCAGATGTATTATGAGTCCAATTGTGTAACTTTCTCAAAAATCTTAAAATGTCTACCAAAATAGATATTGTAATAGAAGATGTTCCACCTAGTTATGACATATAATTGGGGATCAATTTTAGAAGAAAACATATAATTTTATTCCTCTTTTATTAGGAACACATGTAAAGATGTACAAAGAACCAAAAATAGTATTTATTCTTACTAATTCTAATTATCCTTTAAAACACTTATATATGCATTAGATACAACTTAGGTATTTATCTTATAAATATACAAAACTAATCTTAAAATTAACCTAAGTTAGAATTCATGTCCCCCATGTTATATTTATCATTATCCAAAGGTTTATATAGAATGTTCTATGATGGAACTTTTTCAAGAGAAAGAACAGGAGCATGGGTTGTTCTCATATCCCCTTTAGGTGATATTTATACTTATGTATAATAAATTTAATTTTTAATGTTCTAATCATGTTTTAGAATATGAATCACTTATTTTTGATCTTAATGAATCTAAAAATAGAAATAGTTTACTTACTAGTATTTGGCTACTCCAAACTAGTTGTATATTAGATAAAAATGAAGTTTTTGGCTGAGATTAATTATATATGGTAATACATGAACCAAGTCTGAGATAATACCAATGAATTATTCCTAGATTTAAGGACACAAATAATTTTGAGAGATTTCAACAATAAATCATATACATTTATAGTTTTTCTTATCTTTCCTACTTCATAATCTCAATCACTTACAATAAACCATTAAAATTTAGCATAGGCTATCTATAATATTAATATCAAACATTAGAAGTTGTGTGAAGATGATTATTATATATATTTTTTACGTGAAGTAGATTATTTTTATAACTTGAACATTGACTTAGATGAAGAACTAGATCCCACATTGAAATTACCTCAAGAGGAATTTAGGATAAAAGATGTAGTGGGTGGACACAAGGTTATGTAGCTCAAGATGAATATTATACTCAAAGGATTTAATTATACAACGTTATTAACTTAATGTTACCTTGGTAGTTTCATTTATTATATGCACCTCCCTCTTGGTTTATTCTATCCTTGTTAATTTAATGTTACTTAAGTAGTTCTATTTCTTAAATACATCTCCATCTAGGGGTTATTTGGCATTGTTAACTTTATGTTACCCTTTTATTTTTTCCATGTCATGCAATCCTTCTTGCGTTTATCTAGCATTTTTAACTTTGTGTTACCTTGGTAGTTTAATTTTAACCTTCCTTCTTGGGTTTATCCATCCATTTTACTTTTTGGGCCCTTTGGTATCTTACTTTTATGACCATTTTTCCCATGGGTTTATCTTACATTATTGTGTTCCCTTCTTGGATTTTACCTATATAAATGATTATATTGGACCTATCATATGTTTACACTTATATCTAGTGGCATGACTAAATTTTTCTTCCATTTCACTCTCCCCCTTGTAATTACCTTCAGACTCATATGTTTATCACACTACCTGATACACATTCATCTATACTTTTAAATCATGTATTTGTAGTATTTTATGAAAAAAATATCCACTCTTGTGGTCAATAAATAGCATTCCATCATTGTATAATCATACATATTATATATAAAATTATTAGTCTCCATTTTAATGATCCTACTTTCTCACTTGAAGAATACTTAGGTTGGAGTTAAGATCACACTATCTTATGAAGTGTATTTCTAAAATTATTTTAGCATATAGTTTTTTAGGTTACAAACCTATTTATTAGGTAGGTGTAGGATATATTGTGTTCTCATATTACCCATTGATTTTCCTATTGAATTAGTATGGAAAAGGAAACAAAAAAAAAAAAAAAAAATCCAAGATATCAAAAGAAAAATCCACATATCAAAATTAAAAAAGTCAAAAGGCAAATTATAAAACTAAATCACATAAAATACATAATTAATCTATTGGTATCCCTTGTATCTTATTATAATATTAAACTTGATAATTTACCTCATAATAAATCCTTGGGTACATTGGAGTGTGGTAGGCTAGTATACTAGGATAAGAGGCCTCATATCTATCATTCATGTTGTCAACATTTTTATGCGATTACCAAATCTTCCTAATAATTTGATGGATCTGGTGGGATCTTAAGGACTAGTGAACATGTCATAGGAATGAAATATCCTTTACATTTCATACGAATCCTTCATGGGGAATATCTTTATATTTCAATATTTATCCTAAGTGATGTAGAACCTTAATGCTTACAACCTTCATAATCATCATCCTAACTCTGCTTGTAGCTTTTAATATCTTTAATTAACTTTATATTTGATCTACAATCTCTTTTTTTAGGTACCTTGCTTTGGATCTTGATCTCTCTCCTTAAACACTTCCTTTAGCCAATTTCACTCTTCTAGACTCATAAGTCTCTCTATGTTTTACAAGTTCAAGTATGGCTCCATAATTATTTTTCCACACTAGTCTCATATTTTCATCTTCCTCTATTTTCTTTTAAAATCCTTTTCACATCTAAACATAAATACTCACTCTCCAAGAATGAACTCTTAACACAACTATGATTTCCCTCTTTAAGCCTACTTGGCTTGTAACCCTATTTTTATGTAAAACTCATTGGTTTGAACAAACCACTAAGTTTTTAGGAAATATAAAGATAGATTTGGACACCCTTTATCCTCTTACTACTACATGTAAATTTTAATGATCCAATTTTAGTGTAGACCAGCTACCCAAACACCCTTCTCTCTATTAGGTCTATTTAAGGCCTAATTCAGTCCCACAATGCTAGAAACCATAGTATGTCATATTTTACAGGTTTAAAACCACTATAATATATTATATAAGTTCAATTTACACAATAGTACAAAGTTTTATAAAATTTCTACGATGGAAATTCAAGTTATGACAAATATAAGATTCAAAACTATAGGTAGACTACTCAGGCCTGTAGGTGGCCAAGAGGATATAAAAATGATAATTTCAAGTTTTAAAAGATTTAAAACTAAAATAAATGTATCTTGAGGTCTACCCAAGTATATCTTGACTCTCCCAATAGCTATCAATATATGGTGGATCAATTTCCATATGCTCAAAAATGGCATAAACACATAGTTCTAAGTTGTCTTATCAGACTATGTAGGTTGAGGGTTAAGAAAATGGTACCACATTAGTATGTGTTTAGTTTAAAAAGGATATAATGGATATTTATGGTCTTTACAAACTTTATAAATCTCATCCAATATATATTTCCCATTAAATAATCACTCAAGTTCAAACATGCAATGTTATAGACTTCTAAAAGTCTTTCAAGACTGTGTATTAGGTTTCATTTATCTCTAAATATATAATATATTTATGAGTATATTGATGTATTAAACTAAAAATTAACAAAATTTATACAATTATTATGCCTCAAATCAAACCAAAACCTTAAATCTACACCAACAATGTAAACTAATTTGTCTCATTTCACTATAGATTGATAGAATTATGCCTTCATTGACTATATACACATGTCTTGGAGGTTTGGACCAAAAATTACACTATTATACTATTTTAAAATTATATAAGTTTTATCATAATCTAAACTATCCCATCAACACCATTCCATATATTAAATACAATAAAATAATTCAAACTAACAACTTTGTTCCCTCTTTGTTAAGTTGTGATAAAAATGAGCTTCAAAGCCTAAATAATGCATCTTGATCTAGTAAATTCTCATATAAATTTAATTAAAACAAGACAATATTGATATATATAACTCATATTAAGAGTCACTATGAATTTAAAATCACATCCTTCAAACATTCTTCTTACTATCATGATCCTAATACATATAAATACTCAAATACAAAATTTTACCAATCATGGGCAGAGTTATTTTACATATTTTTTAAACTTTATTGTTTCCTTAACTAATCTACCCTATCTTATTTGAGTCTCTCTTTTTTACACTCACTCTCCACACGAATTTCATTCTTCCTATTATACCAAACATGCAAACTAAATTTTATTATTGGCCTTTTCATGTAGTGCTGGTAGTTATGAACTCCAAAAATCTTGACATATCTTCTTGTTTAAGTATTTCACATCTAATACACCTTAAAATAAATTTATAGGATCATTTATTACCATTAAAAACATTTTTATCACCTTGGATCTCAAAAAATTATTCATAAAACCTTACAATGTGAATTCACAAATTCAAATATTTAAAAACGACATTTTGCTAGGAACCCTTTGAATGGAATCAAACGCACATTCACAAAGACTCTCAATGATTATAATGAGACTTAGGGGACCCCATAAGACCCCACCTAACTTATCAAATCCAAAAATGGACATAATGAACCTTTTAAGCATGTTGACAACCTGTATCATGCGGTGATGCTCTACATCATGCTCCCCTTGAGGGAAAGATTTGAGCTCCAATTCAAATGCCTTAACCCAACTTTCTTCCTGGCTTTCCAATTCATCTTGGATTAGTCTTTAAACTTATTTTTGTTATTTTTACTTCCTTCTTGCTTTATATGATCCTATCTTCTTATTTTTTGCTTCCTTATCTTATCTTGTCTTATTATGAAATCGTCCTCCAACTTAATGAAATGTATTATCCTTTGTATCTCTTTATAAAATTCATATTCCATGTCATATATATCTACTTCATCTTGATTATATGATTCCTTTTTGTCATGATTTTATCCAAAACTTCTATCTTCATTCATCCTTATTACTTTGGTTGAACCACTCATCAACTTGGTATAGTTTGTTTGTATAGTTCATGTTGGTTTGTACCTATTGCAATGTCCTCCTTCTTTCTTTGCATATTCTCCTTGAATTTACTTCCTTATTCCTTATAGGTTCCTACAAATAACTCAGCTATACCTTGTCCTTCTTCTTTTTCATCATTTAAATTTGGTTTAGACTTGTCTTCAACTAGTTGTTCATGAAGATGAGTTTGCAACTTTGCTTTTAATTGTGTTCTTCTCTTTGTGACTAAATTTTTTGAGTTGAGGTTTTCTCTTAACATCTCCTTATCACATAAACCTTCACTTTCACAATACAATACACAATTAGATATACAAATTTGAGACTTAAGAGTCTTTTTGTGTTCTTCTTGCCAACATCTTTGCTCTTTTCACCTCCATGTTTTTTAATTGCTTTATTTATGAGTAGACTACTTCTTTGTCTATGGCATACTCAAAGAATGTCAATTCATCTTTAAAATAATTATCCAACTCATAGTCTTATTCTTTAATGATTTAATTCAACTTCAAGTCAGCCTCTTCATTTTCAAAGCCTTGGCCTTATCCTTACTTTCTCCTTTGGTGTCTTGACTCATCCCTGAGTTCATCATTGTTTCTCATAATCTGATCTACACTATCAGCTGATATAAACCACTTTCTTGGAGGATTAAACAATTCCTATAACATCTTTACTTCTTTTCTCAATGTGAGATCATTCATCTCTCTAATTTATTCATCATATTTAAGGATTGTTTGTCCTTATCTCCTTCATTTGTTATTTTAACTCTTATTTGATCTTTACCATTTATGAAAATTGATCTCTACTTCCTCTCATTATTGAAATAATCTTCTAAACTCTGCCATTCCACTAGTTTCTCGTGGCTTTCATGATATGTCAACAACTCATGATCATCATCTTGATCACCAGTCTTTGTCAAAGACCTGAAATCTGTCATCTTACTTCCCTCATGATGTTTTAAGACTTGATCTTTTAGTTTCTCCTATTTGGGTGTCAAATTTGACCTTTCTCCTTGTTACATATTATTATTCATTTCATTCCATGACTCATCTTCACTTTAAAACATCATATTCACTGATTCAAATGCATCATTATTCAAAACATCCAAAATAACTTGTTTACCTTCCATTTCTCTTATGTTCTTATTTTCCCAATTTCTTCATAGGATTACCTCTATCCTCTTAGACTCTTCCTCATCATTTTTGTCTTGATTACTTGACTCAAAAAGCTATGAATTCCTCCTCTTATCCCTTGTTTATTTAACTATATCTTTTTAATCCTCTTTTATGCATTCTTGAGATGTTGTTTCCTCATCATATCGAATGACATTATTATTCTACTCTTCTTTCATGCTCTGAACTAACCACACTTTGTTCTTCATGACTTTGGGCTTATATATGCTCATTACTTCATTCCTTCTTCTTGACTCATAATTTAGTCCATATTTTAGTGTACTTCCTTCATATATCCATCTTTGATCATATTCCTTAAGTATTTGTTTCATCATGAAGTATCCTCTTTCCTTATTTATTTTTTCTTGTCCTCCACTTGAGTTTTCAGCTTCAATAACCTTTTGCTCCAATGTTGTATTCTTCATCTCATAAACTAGTTTAGTGATCCACTTTGGCACTATAAAACCATGATCTATTGTACATTATGAGAGATTAACATTTATATTATTTGTATCAACATTTATATTAGTACTCTCATCTCATATACATGATCAAAACCAAGATTCAAACTTCCATGTACCTACTCAATGGCCTGTTGCATGGTCATATTTTTTCTCATGTCTCCATTGCTTATAATCAACTCTTTCTTGTGTGCTTCCTTTATTTCTTATATTGTAATGCTTTATAAATCATTATGGAACTCTAAATCATATTCAATCTCTTCATTGGCATGCATAAAGTATTCAATCTCCTTCTTGTGGGCTTCTACAACCTGTTCTCTTCCTTTGTCATATTCATTTATCTCTAGGAGTGTTTTGCTTTCCCCACTTATTGAAAAATTGGAGGCCTTATTATTGACCCTCTTCATTAGGTTCCCCATACCTGCATACATACACTTAAACACAACATTAGAGTATAAAATAAGAGACCAAAATGTCTCCATGAGTGCCTCCTTCAAGTACTTCTTCTTCTTCCTTTTACTACCTTTCTCAAGTGCTTCTTTTGGAACTTCTTTCTCTCTCATGTTCTCCATGATGAGAAATATTTTTACATATTCTCTTTCATATTTCTCACTTGGAAACTCTTTTTTATTCAAGCCATTATGGTCATTTATTTATTTGTTATATTTCTTCATGATTAGCATTATAAGCTAATTGACCTTCTTTCTTACCATACTACCAAACCATTGGCTTTATTTTTCCTTTATGAGATTCACCATGAGCTCTAACCTTTCAAATATTTGTCTTGTATCTTCTCTTAACTCATTCAATTCTTTGTTTACATCCTACACTTTCTTATTTATATCTTCTTTAACATTTTTATGTTTATAGTACTCTACTTTAGAGCTACCCTGCATATTCTTTACTTGTTCCATCTTCATCTTACCTTGTCTCTACTCTTTAGGCCTCACTTGGACCTATATTTCTCAAAAAAAAATTCATGCTTTCCTTTAATGACCTCACTTGGGTCTCTTCTTATTCTTTCACAAGCCTCAATGGTTTACCTACACTTGTTTTGACTTGCAAGGATCTTGACAATTTTGCACATTCTTGATATCATAAATTAAAGATAATATATCAATGAAAATCTAAATTTTTGCTTAAAATTTGGATGTATTATTTTCATATAATAATCTTTACTACTTTGATACCACTTGATGTAGAACCTTAATTCTTACAACCTTCATAATCATCATCCTAGGTATGCTTGTAGATTTGAATCTCTTTCATTAACTTTGAATTTGATCTTTGATCTTTTTTTTCAAGTACCTTTCTTTGGATATCTCTCTCCTTAAACACTTAATTTATCCAATTTCACTCCTATAGACTCATAAGTCTCTCTATTCTTCAAAAGTTCATGTATGGCTCCATAATTATTTTTTCCACACTAGACTCATATTTTCATCATCCTTCTCAGCTTATAGCCCTATTTTTATGTAAACCTCATTGGTTTGAAGAAACCACTAAGTTTATAGGAAATATAAATATATATTTGGACACCCTTTATCCTCTACTTCTCCATGCAAAGTTTTATGATCCAATTTCTAGTGTAGACCAACTAACCAAAAACCCCTTCTCTTTATTAGGTCTCCTTAAGGCCTAATTCACTCCCACAGTGCTAGAAATCATATTAGGCCATACTTTACGAGTTTAAAACTACTTTGATATTTTATATTAGGTCAATATACATAATATTACAATTTTTTACTAAATTCCTAGGTAAAAATTCAATTTATGACAAATACAAGATTCAAAACCCTAGGTAGACTACTCAGGCCTGTAGGTGGCTAAGAGGCTATAAAAATTATAATTTAAAGTTTTAAAATATTTAAAACCAAAAAAAATTATATTTAGGTCTTCATAGGTATATCTCAACTCTCCCAATAGCTATATTTGGTGTATCAATCACCATATGTTTTAAAATGGCACAAACACAGAGATCTAAGTTGTCTTCTTAGACTTTGTAGGCTAAGGGTTAAGAAAATGGTACCACATTAGTTTTTTTTTAGTTTAAAAAATATATAAGGGATATTTATGGTCTAAAAAAACTTTATAAATCTCTTTCAATATCTATTTCCCATTGAAAAATCACTCAATGGTTCAAAAATACAATGTTACAGACTTCAAAGTGGCTTTCAAGACTGTGTATTAGGTTTCATTTGTCTCTAGCTATCTAATTTAATTTTGAGTATCTTGATGGATTAACCTAATAATTAACATAATTTATATTATTATTATTATTATTCCTCAAATCAAACAAAAATCTTCAATCAAACACCAATAATGTAAACTAATTTGTCTCATTTCATTATATATTGGTAGAATTATGCCTTCATTGACTATGTAAACTTGTCTTGGAGGTTTGGACCAAAAATTACACTATGATACTATTTAAATATTATATAATATTTATCATCATATAAATTATCCCATCAACACCATTACATATATGAAATACAAGAAAGGAATTCCAATTAATAACTTTGTTCCCTCTTTATTGAGTTGTGATAAAACTGAGCTTCAAAACCTGTATAATGCATCTTGATTTAGTAAATTCTCATAAAGGATATAAATTTCATTAAAATAAGACAATATTTATATATATAATTCATATTAATAGTCACTATTAATTCAAAATCACATTCTTCAAACATTCTTCTTATTATCATGATCCCAATGTCTACAAATACTCAAATACAAAATTTTACCGATCATGGGCAGAGTTCTTTTACATCTTTTTTGAACTTCATTGTTTCATTAAATACTATACCATATATTATTAGAGACTCTATTATTTAAACTCACTCTCCACATGAATTTCAATCTTACTCTTATACCAAACATACAAACTCAGCTCTATTCTTGGCCATTCCATGTAGTGGTGGTAGTTATGAACTCCAAGAATCTTGACGTATCTTCTTGTTTAAGTATTTCATGTCTAAGACAAATTAAAATACATTTATATGACAATTTATGACCCTTAAAAACATTTTTATCACCTTATATCTCACACAATGCTTCATAAAACCTTACAATGCTAATTCATAAATTCAAATATTTAAAAATGACATTTTGGTGGGAAACATTTGAATGAAATCAAACACACATTCACAAAGACTCTCAATGATTATAATGAAACTTATGGGACCCCATAATACCCCTCATAACATATAAAATCTAAAAATGGACATAATAAACCTTTTAATCATGTTGACAACCTATAGCATGTGGTGATGCTCTATATCACTAAGCTTCACCTTTACATAGAAGCCTACAGGGTTTTTAAAACCATTTAATATTGAAATATCATAGTCTGTTCCACTTGATTAGAGTGTATTATATCCACTAAGGGTTTCAAACCACCCTAATCGTGCCTCATCCTTCCTTCTGCACATTTTTTTATCAATTCCCCCTTGATGGATATTGTTGTTACATGGTCACATCCATAATTTTTACATTCTAGTCAAAGGTTTTTTAAGTTTCAGATTATAAGACCTTAATGATTCAATTGGGCCTTCCTCATAAACACTCACCTCCCTTGATCACTTATGTTCACACCATTTTTATCATATTATTATTTTTATTATATGGTCTTATCACTCTAATGATAAGTTCTAGTACAAACATTGATTTCATTCTAATTCATTCATTTTCTTTCATTTTATCATATCTTTTGTCTTATTATATTTTTATTTCTAGTTACATTAGATGTCTCATTTTTATTATCATATTATCACATATTTTATATTATTATATTATATATCTATATATATCATTTATCTTATATTTTCACTACATATTTTATTTTATTATATTTTTCTCTTTAGTTACATTGAATATTAAATTTTTGTTTTACAATTTGTCACTAGTTTTTTCATTTTAGGACATATTAATGATTAAATTTGTCAAATGAAATAATGAAACATATATCTCACAACAATCATACTAACTTTATACAATATAATAAAAATTAAAACCAACATCAATAAACGCATGGATAGAATAACATTAAAACAATATCATATAGATGTATGTATGTACACAATGTTTTATGCATCCTAGTATACCCAAACTAATATATACAACCCAATATGTTTTTTTCGCCTTTATTATGGTGAGAAGATACACTTTTTGGGGATGTATCCTTTGCAAGGGATCAAACCCAAAATTTATCTATAGAATGAAATATTGGAGCCTCTCCCTATAATGTCAAAAATGTTGTCTCTAACTCTGAAATGTGTGCACTAATCATGCACTCTCTCTCAATCCTGGCAGTCACTGTGGATAGATGTCTTGCATACTCCATAATAAGGGAATAATAGGTATTTATAACATTTTTTCATTAATGAATCGCCCCAAACTATGGTTGTTATTATATAATAAGGACCTAGATCATGCCTTTGTATAAGTAAGGCCCAGACTCATTAGAGCCTAAAGGCTCCCACATGCTTGTCTACCAATGGTGACATTGGATCCTATAGCATTTTGGTATCATGTTTTTGTGTAACCTTATCCATTATCTCATGGTGTGTTTCCTCAATCAAATAATGTCACTCAACTATAATATATGAAAAAAATATGTGAAAACTAACATTAGTCACTATGTATCCAAAATCAAAACATCTACATCATTATTCTACTTTCTAGCATGTACATCTCTAAGTCTAAAAAATGTAGTGATAATAATACACTTTTATTACTTAGTTTATATGGATCATCATTAATGACCTCTTTTTCATTCCTACCTTCAAATAACACATTGTCCTCTTCTTATCATTGTGCCATCAAGACTAACTCTTATCTTCCCCTTTGTAAAAAATAATTGTGGATCTCAACCTCATATAGTGGGATCACTACTTTGGATTCCTAATAAAATCCCAGTAATATGGAATCCCATGGGTCCTAAGTATCCTTATACTTACCCTATGCAATATCCACTCTCACCCCTATAAATGGGGTGTCTCCTCTACTTATTTCTCCTTAGTTTTGCTAGCCTTCTCTACCATGGGATTGTCTTATCTCATAATCCTCACAAAAACTACCTCCTTAACTGACACCTATGCATTTTTCACCATTACCACCTCTATTCTCCACTTATTCCTCCTCCCTTGATGCTAAGGAGATTTATGAGGCCTCAAATCTAGAATGTGAAGTATTGTTCCCTATTCCCCTACCTCTATGGATCCATAACATGAATTTGCCTATACTAGTTAAATTTCATAAATAATGCTTGATGTGGTAGTCTAAACTATCTTGGGATCTAATCACATAAGTGTAGTTTCAACCACCAAGATAAGTGCCCTATTATATTTATAAAACCTTAAGCTTGTACTGTAGATGGCCAAAATGGGCATAAATTATTTTTACCTATGTATGGGGTATACCTTATGTCCCCATTCCTCACTAAATCCAATCTCGAACACCCACTCTAATATATCATCAATGGCCCACAATCCCAGTGCCTAAGTCAAGGAAAGTGTCCTACTACCTATAAAGGTATCTTTTTTAGGCCAAAACATGGGAAACCTCTCATATATCCACACAACAAATAATATATTTAGCCCTATCATCAAGGACTATCAGTTGAGGATGTTGTAAATTTTATGTACTAACTTCACTCAAATGCATACATCCATGTTATATATTGTGCCTCACTCCAATGCTCACTAGTACATCACTATAGAGAAAATGGTAATCCACCATTTGACTTGTGACATGATATTATATTATCAGATTTTTGGTGTGACACAATATAAATCAATACCTAACCTTATATTATTTCTTTTTTACTTTGGTTGGTGTTATATATTAGTTTATTTTATGTCTTCCATGTATATAGTAGCACATGTTTGTTATTTCATTTGTATCTTATACATGAATTTTATTTACAATTCTTTCTTATTCATAGAGGCACCTTTAATTTATATTGCAACTTTTATATTAGTTATATTTCTTGCTTCATTGTCTAATTACACCACTAGATCAATTACAACTCCTGATTGTGTCTATTAACAACCCATTTATTTATCTTGTATCTCTTGTTTCAACATATAATGACATGTCAGATATATTTAGGCTCTTCACTTGATATTTTATATGTAGATTCTCCTTCTATATCCCGTCGAACCTCATTTGATCAAGGCCCTTGTTTATAATAAAAAACTATTTTATAAATCGGCATTTTTGTGGGTTGTGGATCTAAAATGGTCTTATACCTTTTTTTATTTTAGAGGATCCTTATATTATAGACTAGTTTAAGCTTACCTCCAGTTTACATATCTTATAATTATTATACAGTTGGTTAGGGTATATTCCATAGGGTTTCATTAACTCTCATAGTTTAAGAGCATCATTTTCAAAGACATTTTGCACACATATGGAACTCATTGCAGTCTAATTGACCAACTTTGTTGAGTCATTTTGTCTAAATAATTCATATTGTTTGTGTATGTTACCACATTTTGTGTAAATGTCTATCAAGGTGTTTGTAACTAAAAAATATCAAAATATACAGTTTTAATTATGTTTTGATGGATGTACATAGAATTATGTATCAAAATTGAAACATTATAAAGTAAAAACCATCTAATGAGATATAGAAGAGGAAATTGGGGAGAGCTCTTGAGTACTTGTCATGTTTGGACTTTATTAGGGTTTCTCCTATCATACTATTGTCAATTCTCATCCCTATGGGACTATTAATATGCCTTTGTATTTATTATTTTTAAACCTTGGGATTCCACCCTTTGGGTGGTCATTTTTTTTAATGGGATATCCTCATGAGTTGGTGTCATTTGATGCAACTCAATTGGGAGAAAGAAACCATGGGGCCAAAGCGAGCACACAAGTTTTTTCCAAATGTATAGCATAAGGTAAGATATCATTATCTTAGGATTATCTTCCTAATGTGTTATCATATTTATCTCCCTTTGATATTTCTTGTTAGTGGCTTGAAAACCATAATCTTATAGGGTATTTTTTTGTTTGTATCTCTACTAAATCTATGATTTGAAGTTGGGTGCAAATGAACTGGCTACCCCATGGCATCAAGCTTTTGGGAATATAAAATTTGACTAAGGGTTTCTTACTCTTTAGGTTTTAGAACCTTACTCATTGTGCCACCATTCATAAGCATGGCCCAACTATGTGAGGAGTTCCCTACTTGTCTTTTCCCTTTGGACCCAATATTTTTTGTCTTAAATAAAACCAAAAATGAAGGTCTCGATTTGGATAGAATTTATAGGCTTGCCTATGCCTTTTTGGTTTTTTATGAAACAACTAGTTAAACCTTTAGGATTATTTTTTTGCTTCAATTCTAACCATTTATTCACTACTCATCTTAAATAGTGAGTTTGTGTCGAGGTTTACCTCTCTCAAGACCTCCAAAACACCATTGATATTCAAATTGGAGGTCAACCTTTCACTTAGAAGGTTTTATACATTAACCCTTGATTGCTTATTTCTATCCCATGCCTCAGACCACATGATTAAATTCTTCCCTTTGATATATGCCTCAAACCCTCATAAATTATATCTATAACCCTCACACCCTTTGGTGGGGAAAAATTATGGATGGTAGGTGGTGGGTTAGTGAAACAACCATAATAATTAGTCCAATAAATCCCTTAATACCACCACTAAGCCTACTCTTTTTTCTACTTCAGTCACCCTACGACCTCCAACTCAACTTGCACAATCTCCAAAGACCAACCCTAGTCTAGCTATGATAATTACTCCCTAGGCTATCAAAACAATTCTAAAACTCAAGGATCTATGACTCTTAGATTTTATTTACTTTTTACATGAGACACATAAACAAAAATGGTTATTTGCCTAACTGTAAAGCCATAGGAAAACCCTCCCTCTCCACACTAGAAATCAACCCACCATTCAATGAGTCCCTCTCCTAGAAATTAATAAAATGAGTTTTCTCAACCTAAAAAATAGCCTACTGTGCTTACAAATTTTATCACAAAAATCCATAAGAATACTTTCCTAAGTAACCACTTTGTAGCACTACAAGGCTAAGAGAGTGAAACATGAACCTTGTTGATTTCCAAGAACAGTTTCTCTTGGTAGTTTAACTAACCTAGCACATAAGTACTTAGTGTAGGATAATAATTATAAATTTTTAGATGCATATCTTGTGCCTACAATAAGTTAAAGTGATCATTTTTACCCTTGAGGTCATAGTGGAAGTCATCTAGCCTACCATTACTTATCATATGTATAGACATGAGGAGGCATACGTTGGCTTAACCACTATGATTGTGCCTCTCTATGATTATTTTTAAATAGATTAGGGAGTGGACCTAACTAATTATTCCCTTTGGATGGTTTTTAATTTTGATGAGAGGATCTTTGGTCTTATGAATATTTATGCCTCCAATGATACAGTGAATGGACAACTCTTTATAGATGGATGGAATATTCTCTTCCCATGGCCCACTAGATTTCTTGTGAGGATTTCAATATGATTGAATCACCTGAATACAAGGAAGGGTCCTTATGATGAAATGGTCCATTGATGAAAGAGAATCCTATTTTTATCTATGCAATAAGCTTGGCCTATTTGATTTCAATCACCACTATAGGCATTCCTCTCCTATGGCTTGGTTTACTTGGTCAAAGTTTCACCAAGGAAATGAACACATTCTTAATAGACTTGAAAAGGACCTTATTTTTTATCATAATATCTTATTTTGCTCAAAATTTTGATCTGCTTGTGAGTGTAATCCTAAATGTCCTTTTATTAGACCATTAGCCTATTAAATTATTTATGGAATGGTCTACCCTTCCCACCAAAATTTATAATAATTAGTTTCATTTGAATAATTATCATTTGTAGCATTCCCAAATCCTTATCCACATTAAGAGAGTTTCAAACCTTACTCTTCATTCTTTTGGGGACACTAGGTGGATTTATTGGTGGGAATCAGCCTTTTCTTGTATTGCCACCTTTCATTATTTTTTTGGAAAATAATTGGATTCCATCAAAAAGTGTGAAAATTCATCCTCTTTAATATAATTCAACCATCTTTCTCAAGCACTTACACAATCCCCCATGGATGAATATTTGTAAAACTAAGTAGCCAAGTTGAGGCATCAGATTAAGCTTATTGATCTTCACCAATCTCATGGAGATCAAATTTGATCTCACATTGACTGGTTCAAAATCAGTGATAGATTCTCCAAATAATTCCTCAGAAAACTAAGAGCTCATAATACTACTACATAAATAAAATCTATTAAGGATGTTCAATATTGATTAACAAGCCTCCTAAAGATCCTCAAGCTTTTATGAATCATTATAAACATGTTTTTAAAACTCATCAATCCATATAGGATCAAAGAGTAGCTTTGTAAAAATGCCTTGATGTTGCTCCTTTCAAGTTCTCCTCAATTCAAAGGGTGGCTTATGACAAACCCTTATTCATAAGTGATCTTTGTCAAACTTTGGTGGATATGGCTCAAGACAAAGCTGCAAGCATTGATGGTTTTCCTTGTGAATTATACCAAGCTATTTGGGAATGTGTTGGACCTAACTTGCATAAGGTCTATTTGGAAGATCTTTCCAAAGGTTATTTGGCTATGATAATCAATAGGAGAAATATTAAATTCATTCCCAAGACTGGGAATCCTAAGATTATCTCCAACTAGAGTCCTATTTCTATTTTGAATGTCTCCTATAAGATTATAGCTAAGGTTTTGGCTTTCAGGATTAGGTATATGCTTCCCTTAATATTCTAATCTGAAACAAAATTGGATTCATTCAAGGCCATTATATCTTGGACAACATCCTTGAGGTTTGGGAAGGTGTGAAATGGGCTTGCACCTCTAAAAAGAAGGCTTTATTCATCAAAATTTATTTTAAAAAGGTTTATGGTAGGATTGAATGACCCTTTAATCTATCCATTATTTAATCTTTAGGGTATGGTCTCAAGTTTCATTCTCTATGTTTAAACCCTCTTATAGGATGCCTCTATTTGTGTCATTATAAATGGAAATAACTATGAGAGCTTTGGCTTGTTTCACTCTATCAAGCAAGGCTACCCTCTTAGACCATCTCTTTATGTCCTTATTGCTAAAGGATTAGGTTATGTTCCTAAAGACTTCACCTTTAGAGGGCATATCAAAGGCATCAATCTCCCCATTGTTCCTAAAAACTAGCTTGTTAATGGACACTTCATTGATGACTCATTTTTCACTTTTCAAGAGAATGAGGAAGTTATATAGAATGTCCTAGAATGCTTACACACATTTTACTTAGCTTTTGGTTCAATCATCCAATGCGCCAAGACTCAATGTTTTAGACAAAGCTATGGTCTTTTACCTAGTTGTCTTGGAGACTACCAATAGAAGTGGATTCCTCATGGAGAGATGTTCAAATTTATGGGCATTTCCCTTGATTTTCAAGCCTCTCCTATGGACTTATGGAACTATGATGTCCTTAGAGTAGAGAAAATTTTATCATATTGGATCACAAAACCTATCTATCTCTAGCTAAAAAAATTAAAATTTGTTTGAAAGTCCTAGTTACCATTCACGTGTACTACTCTTCTTTTGGCCCCCCTCAAAATCAACCTATAATCAATTGAAAGAATTGTTTAGGTATTTTTTGTGGGCTAACTCTGAGGGAAGCAAAATCTTTCATAGATTTGCTTGGGATATTTGTTGTGAAACTAGAGAAGTAGGAGGCCTTAAGTTGTTTATCATTGCTAATCAAGGGAATGTCATATGTGTCATGTGGATTATTAGAGCCATTGAAGGTAAGGAGGCCTAGAAAATTATTCTTAGGAATTCCATTTCTTCAGGGTGTCCTTACAGCAAAAAGGCTAGAAGGAATTTAGGATTTCAAACCATGTTTATCACCCCAGTTACTATTAATATTATTGAAACATTTATCATCAAAAATATCTGGAAAGCATGGGAAACTACCAAACAATGGTTGATTTGGAAAGGGGATTGCTTTAGGTCTGGTCTATCTATTAACTCTTATTCTCTTTGGTGGTCTCATATTACCTCTATCATGGAAAACCTTTGGCAAAAGTTCTCAGGATCAAAGCTTTGAGGCTCTTTCATCGAGGCATTAAAGTTTTAGAGGTTATGTTTGATAAGTGTTTCAAATATTGACTCACCTGGAATAACCTCAAATCCACATTTAAGCTTAAATTAAATGCTTAGGATTTTAATTTAATTTATGAGATTTAGATGGTTTTGCTTGATTATGCCTTGCACAAAATTGGTGTTATAAGTTATCCTCAATGGTGGAAAAAATAGCATTGGCCTACCTCCACACCTATGCTTTGGTATCAACCCCAACTTGATTATAAGTGGCTCTCCCCAAATAACACCCCTTGGGAAATGCTCAATAAATGATGGAATATTAGTAGGTCTCCCTTTATTTAGAATAAGAGTTTTCTTTCTATCATGTCTACTATTATTGATCCCAAAAAGCCATTTTTGCTTAGTGTCTATTATAACAAGGAGAATGATTACTTCACATGGGGATTCTTCCATCAAGATTTCATATTTGTGGTCATCATTTTTGGCTATGTGTTAGAGATTAGGATGAATAGAATTGGATTCATCTTTTCAACCCTTTAGGCCCAAATCGTTCACTTAAAACATCATCCTTATAGGAGATGTTCTCCTCCTCCTTGAGAAGTTAAAGTAAATTTGCCATATCTTCTGCATTGAAATAATCTGTAATCTATGGAAAGAAAAGAATGTTGTTAGTTTTTAAAAAGAAATTTTAGGTAGATATTTATCTACTTATAATATAATATATGTCTTGTCTAATGGCATGCTTCAGATTCAAGTGTAGGCCGATAAACTAGAGATAGAGATCAAGCATTTTTACACTCTTCTGGACCACTAGGGTGTCAACCCATGTACAATTAGTAAAGTGTCATTGAATGATCCACCACATGACCATCAACATAGATATTAGGATTGGTGGGGTCATGGTAGATCTCAAAGTTATGAATATCACAAATCTTGGATTTGCTTAGTATTTTCCACCCCTCCCCCTCCTCCCATGCATATATTCTCTCCCTCTGAAAGTTTTGTAGGGTGACCATCATCCAACATCAATCTTGGTCATACAGGATTTGCCCCTCTAGGAGAAAATAGTCAAGAAAAGTTACCTTGATTGGCTTTAGAAATATTCCTCCACCATGTTCTGAATTAAGAAGATAAAGAAGAAAACAAACAAGATGATGGACTGGGGAGGTTGGGGTAACAAATTGGATAGTCCTCAACTACATCCTCCTCCTCCATCTACAAGGTTGGTTGATCTTGTTTCATAATGGGTTGTTTATTTTTATTTTATCTCTTGTGTTACTGATGTTAGCCATGATGTAATGAACTCTTGGTAGTTTTGGTTTCCTAGGTTCACCTAATGTGTTTTGGTTTCAAGGTGTGCTACCACAACACTAACCTTGTTTATCATACATGTATTATGTTTTTTATTTTTAAAATGAAAATAGGATGGTTATTATCATGTTATTTTCAAAATGAAATCAAAATGAAAGAAACACACTAACTAGCATAACATCTCTAAGCCTAGACACTAAGGAGAACTTAGTTATCAAACATTACTAAAACACATAAGTAAAATGTAAAAGAAACTTTCTTTTACCTTCCTTGGATGCTCCAAAATGCCCTAGTAGTAATGGCTTGCTTGGATTTGTGCTCATGAAGTCCTTAGCAATGGAATTTTGGCTACCTCCATCTCTCCTTGGCACCTTTGGCTTGTGGCCTAGCTTGGTTTGGAATCAATTTGGCATGGTAACACTAGTTACATAAAGCTTTTGGAATCATTTGTGCATTATAACTTTGCATTATCAAGACTTTTAAAGATATTTGAACATAATAACTTTGCACCAAAATAGCTTAGAAATGATGTGGTAAGGCATCCTATTTATAGATTTTTGAGATTGATTAGAATCAACATGAACCATCCATCTTAGGATTGAGATGTGTGGTTAAAGATTAATCTAATTTTGCAATTAATTTTATAATAATCCTCATCATGGCATTGGAAAAAGGGGCAATTAAGAGGTATGGAGGGTATTGATGAGGCATCAAAGGCATGAATTTTGATATTTGTGGCATTTATGGCCTAATGATGTCTTTCAAAGAAATGAGGTCACCTGATGATGCAGATATTCAATATTCATTTCCAAAACAAAGTTTTCAACAAGTTTTCGTGGAATTATTAATTAGGCCTTGATTTTGAATAATTAGATCTTAAGCATGTTTAAGCACTTTGTGCACAAATTACTTAAATTGATCAGAGTGCCTTATTATTGGTCTAAACTTTGA
The DNA here is from genome assembly GCA_037957365.1 of Torreya grandis. Lineage (NCBI taxonomy): Eukaryota > Viridiplantae > Streptophyta > Pinopsida > Cupressales > Taxaceae > Torreya > Torreya grandis. The sequence goes on from JARHVA010000650.1 coordinate 304,436, forward strand.
CTAGATTGAAATTGGAAGGTAATGTCAGATGTGTTGGATCTGTTATCCCATTTAGGATGTTACTAATAAAAAATAACAAAGGCACATGTCTTATGCAAGAGATTTGATAGGAAAGATCAATCTAGAGCACTTAGGTACAAAATTAGATTTTTGACTAAGAATGATCCTATAAAAGTTAGTTGGCTCATAAATTGCATTGCCCCATTTAGGGATACCCTGGCCAAAATTGGCATTTGAATATTTCAGTTTCAAATATTTTAAAGTGTTTTACTATTTTTAGGCCAAATTGTGCACTTTAGGTGGAAATTGATCAAAAACCTGGTTGGAGGTTATTGGTGGCTAGATTTAGGTGTCTACAATTTGCCCCTATTTGGGAATATGTTGCAAATTGTAGGCAAAGCAATGTCTTTTCAAATAATGAGAGATGGCTTGTATGCCAATAAAAAGACAATGATTAAATAACAAAACTCCAAATAATTTTGGGAAGCCTATGATGATTCCCCCTCGAGGGAGTGGCCATCACATTTTTTAATGGATGGTCTCTCGAAAAGAAACAAGAAGAAAGGTGGAACTAACCCATGGTTGAGATTAATCCAAATAAGAAAATGCTTACATGCATTGATGAAAAAAAGGATATTTATTTGTCTAAAGGTGGTTATAATCAAAAATAAAAGTCAAAATAATGATTTATCCATAGGAGGTTATAATCATTAAGAAGACCTAGATTGGCTAAAGATGATTATGCCCCAGTTAGGGCTAATTAGCAAGCATAACTCAAGGATATAACCTAGAATATAGATAAAAGATGAGTGGGTACAAAATGATGAAATAAATGAATAGAAGAATAAGATTGATTAGTGTGAATGATTTAGTTGTACCTACCAATGAGAAGATGCTCGTTCTGATTAGCAATGATATAACTAGAATGGTTAATGGGTTAATTTGATCAAGGGTGGGATGGAAGGATTTGCCAAGGTGCCATGGTGAAACTTCTATGGCTCCATTGATTGTAGACCTTCTTGAATCTGATTTTTGTTGTATCATGTGATGGTAGGATTCATGATATAACACCATAAATACTTGGCCAAAATATACGTAAGGATTGACTCCTTATCCAATAAACACTTGAAAATAATGCACCAATGACAAAAATAATGATGATAATGTTAACATATGAATATGGATGGACTCAAGAATAATGTTTTCAAGGAATCACCTAATGAAAACATATAGATGAAGTCAAGGAAATAGTGCAAAAAACAAACAAATAAACAAACAAACAACTTGAACTAAACAAACAAACAGAAACATGAAAAAAAAAAAAGTAAAAGAAAGCATCCTAACAATGACAATACCCTAGTGAAGTGGATTGAGGATAACTGACTAGGCTTTAAATGGGATAAATATTTTTAAATTTTTTGAAATGTTATGAATATTTTTAGAATTTTGAGGTATCTTAACTCTTTGGAGAATGACAAGATACCTACTCGTAAAATGGTGAGAGCGTTTGGCTTAGGTTGCTCATAAAACTATGAGAGCATATGGAAAGGGGGACTGAGGTGACCTCAACATGAATTGATCATGACTTACATAGTCTTAAAATGACCTCAAGTCATATTAATTCCATCCACACAAAAGGTGTGGAAAAACCAATTAGGTCCCAAGAAGTTCTCAAATCTAGCAAATGGCTAGTCAAATGAAAACAATAATGGCAAGGTGATGCGGCAATGCATGATAAACAAGTGTTGCCCCTAGTTTTCCCATAGGTAGTTATAACTGAGATACAAAAACATAGGTCAATGATACTAATTTTTCTATAGGTGGTTATAATTAGTAGCAAGACTGGTGAAACATTGATTTATTCATAGGCAGTTATAATCAAGCTCACATAAATAAACTTGATAGGATGAAAGATATCTTGCCAGATCAACTATCACACTACTTTCATAGACTATCATTATAAACATGAATTGAATGGATTGTTGAAATTTGATCAGAATCTTCTCACAAAAAGTGTAGGAAGAACCAAATGAACCAAGATCAAAACAAGATTGGGTAGGATGACTAAAAATAAGCTTTGGTCTAGATAGGAATAGAATGGTTAGATGACATGATCTTGCTCTAGGATAATGATGGTTTGATAATTTAGATAAAATGGTAAGAGGGTTTCCCCCAAGTGATGGGGTAAATGACAAGAATATGTGGCAATGGCACAAGGATATGTAGCAATGACCAATGACATATGGCAAATGAAATGGTATGGTACATATTTTTGGCCTGTGTGTGGTTTTTTATTTTGTTGTTCCTACTGATGGGGAGATGCATGTCCTAATCAATAAATGATATAAATAGAATACTTGATCATGTTAATTGCTAGCCCACACCTCATCTGAATAACTACTCTATCAAGAACTGTCTATAGAATGGGTTGTCAAGAATGCTTTTGTGATCTTCATTGGTCATTGATTCTGATTTTGATTCTTCATCTAATGGGTACTCTGTTACAATGATGTCTTGTTGAATTCTTGGTATTGGATAAGTAATAACCTGTAATGGAATGATGGACTCCATAAAAATTGGTTTGTCAAAGTGGGACTCTTTTAGGATGAGAAAAAGGTCAAGAGATAACTCTTTAGAGATTGGCTTGTCAATAGGTGGCTCTTAAAAAATAATCATATGGTCAAGGTAATGATTTTCTTAAAGGTGGTTATAATCATTAAGAAGTTACTTGACAAAGACTAGCTCATCAGTATGAGACTCCTTGACAACTAGTATAGGATTAAAAGGTAATTCATCACAGGTTGAATTATCACAAATAGTTGATTCAACAAAAACATCTTGGATTGGTTGGTTGTCTTGTCTTTGATTTTCAATGAGATGAAAAATACCAATTTTGAACATAGCTTGGTCTTTAAATGATTAGATCGATTAAGGTTTAGTTGGGATTGGTACTGGATGAGGAATGACTTGTGGTTGGATAATGGTAGGGCCTTGGGGAGCATGATTACTCGCATGAGCCAAAGGATGAAGTCCTGAAATGGTAATGATAGATCATTATGCGGCTTGATTACCTACACAAGTTAAATGACTAGGTCCTGGAATGATGAAGGGGCATTGTAGAGCTTGATTGCTTACACAAGCTAAAAGATGAGGTCCTAGTATAGAAATGGTACAACATTATGGTCTTGGAATAGAAATAGTATGATGTGGTGGAGCCTGATTACTTGCATAAGCCAAAGTATCCAAGTCTTCCTCATAAACCATATCATCCCAGTTGTGAGTTAGCTCATAAGTTGGTTCTTGAATATGTTCCATGTAGTTATTATTGTAAAGAGGGTATGGATCTATATCCCAAACAATATTATCTATAATTAGGTCTTCAAAGTCCTCCTCACTAGCCTCTTCATACCAATCTAGGTCTCAAGTTGGATCATGTGGATTTTGACTACATTCCCCATATGGAGTATTTTAGAGAGAATAATAAAACTACTTAGAAAATCTTTCTCTATAGGGGTTCCTAATGGGATTTTGTACGGCCATTCTATCATAAGTTGGATTGTACGTGACTCCACCATAAGTGTAGCTATACATATCTATATAAATGATGAAATCTTCAAAACAAAAATGCTTAGAGTTATACAAACTCTATAAAACTATGTCTAAAAAGATAAATGGTTCAAACTTGGTCTAACTTGATCGAAGGAGTGGAGTTGTATCTCCAAAATAGTTTGTTATAAGACTTGGCATAAAATAGTCTAACATCAAATATCTAATGTCAAATGTCACATGCATAAAAGGTCAATCATCTAAATAAAAATTAGATTGTCAAAGGTCTAGGTCAAGGTGTTCCAAACAAAGTATAAACTAGGAAAGAGAAAAGTTGAGTTACCAGGGCTTTTGTCCAAACACGGAGTCAAAAGCTAGGCTCAAACAAATAGGTATATGCTAAGAATTTTGGCCAAATGGCGTTAAAATATAGACTTAAAACAAAGGCATGATGTGATTTGATTTAATCTAACAAGTTTGGAAACAACTTTGACATAGACCCAGTACACGAAATCAAACATAAACATGATCAATTGGCATAAGGCATAAGACAAAAGGCTCTTTGAAGAAAGATTATGTTTTCCCAAGTAAAGGCACAAATAATGATAAGGATAGGTGCTAAAAAAACAAACCATCAATAGTTTTTAAATATGGGTGATTAACCGAAGTTATGCAACCCAAAAGAGAAAGATCTGTGTATCAGCCCCATGAATTAAGGCCTAAATAGAAATCAATCAATGTTTGAATCCAAACTTGACAAGGCTATTTGAAAACTCAATGATGAAAACTAGGATTTGACCAAACAAGCTAGATAAGATTGGATAGCATGACAGCACAAGATAAAGGTCTAAATGGTGTACATAAAATGGTTTGAATCAATGGTTTTTCATATAAGGTAAACTAGTCTTAAAATGAATTGAGCAGCCTAACAGTGTAAGCATGCTTGAATGATGTGAATTATGTAATGCTTCAAAGACTCAAAGGTAAAATGGTTTGACATGATTTGGGTAGCATAACACTACCCTCTGCAACTCAAATGACACACAAAAACAAGTTTAGCAAAAAATTTCAAGAGACAAGTGTGGTGTAAAATGACCAATATAACGCCTCTTTAGACAAAAGAATGGCATATAAACAAAGTGGTTTTGACATGGCTTTATGAATAAACAAACAAGTTTTAGTTTCAAAACATACCAAATAAGATAAATGACCAAAATACACTAAGTATAATTGTCTAAATCATAATAAGGGTATGGCAATGTGGGGTTGATTAAACTAGCAAGTCTAGGGGAATCAATTACACAATGACTTTCACGTCAAAGGATGCAAAAGACAAGCATGAAAATTGGGTGACCGTGGTATTGGCTAGTTATAAAATGTCTAGTCCTTTTTACAACCACTACATCCTATTGTTCTCTTAGTGTAGTGTGGTGTCTAAATCCAGATACGTCCCATGCACAACTCAGAAAGAGTAAGTGAAGTCAATGATGGGAGATGAAACCCCGGGTCAAAGATTCTCTAAATAACTCATAGAAAGTAATGGAATCCCCCTAGTAAGTTAAGATGCAATGAAATGAAAGACATAAAAAGAAAGACTTTAGGGTCATTTTCAAGGTCACCCAAACTTTGACAAGTTTTTGGGGAGTGCTTTAGATGACATTCTTTCTAAGCCTTAGACTAGGCTTTTTGCAATAAGAATGGTGATTTTGATTCCAATGGTTCCCTAAAGGAGATAAATGGAAGAGAATACACAAAACACCCCTCTCTTTGCTAAACAAAATTAGATCAAATAACTATTGAAGACAAAAATGATAAGTGTGTTCTATTTTAAGCCCAAATGAAAGATTTGGTGGTGTTCATTTAACCCCTTGGTCTTAAGATTGTGAACTTTGAAAACATTCATTTAAGCATCTAAATTTTTTATTAAGCACAAAAACAATGTTCCTAAGTCATTTTAAAATCATTCCAAAGATGTCTTAATAGCATGTTTTAACAAGTTCCAAGTCCGTTGGTTACCTATCTACCCTTAAGGCATCACCTCAAAAGCAAATATGTTAGATTAGAAACATTTTAAATATATTTTCAAAATTTTGTGAAAAAACTATGAAACTTGAAGCTAAACTAATGTCAAATTTTGAAAATTTAGGAGAAAACACGTGATTTTAAAAAAAAAATCCAAAACGGAGTCCATATGGCCCCAAACCAAGCATTTTAAAATGGTCTATTAGCTCTCGGGTTTGTGTTTTTAAGAAAAACACAGTGACTGACATCGGTTATATAACTAATAATAGTTACACTTACTAATTGATGATGGTTATCTAACAGAAAATAGTTATACCAATAGTGACTGATGACGGCTATGCCAATCGATGACGGTTTTACTAATCAACGTCAGTTACTATGTAAACTCGCGACAAAGAAAAATGGTAAAATAAAGTTAGAAAATCAAATTGTAAGAGTTTTAATGATTCAAATGAATATTTTAAAGTTGCATAATGATCTTCTTCATGTGTGGAATGCATTTGGTTCCACCAGGCATGTCATTATGTGAACTAGAAATTTGACCATCGTTCAACATCAATCTTGGTCATGCAAGGTTTGCCCCTCTGGGAGAAAATAGTCAAGAAAAGTTACCTTGATTGGCTTTGGCCATCTCCCTCCACCATGATCTGAATTAAGAAGGTAAAGAATAAAATAAAGAACAAAACAAACAAGATGATGGATTGGGGAGGTTGGGGCAACAAATTGGATAGTCCTCCACTGCCTCCTCCTCCTCCATCTGTGGGGTTGGTGGCTCTTGTTGCATAATGGGTTGTTTATTTTTATTTTATCTCTTGTGTTATTGATGTTAGCCATGATGTAATGAACTCTTGGTAGTTTTGGTTTCCCAGGGTCACCCAATGTGTTTTGGTTTCAAGGTGTGCTACCACAACACTAACCTTTTTTATCAAAACATAATTTTATAGATCTATATATATTTATATGATAATTTTGATTTGTTTAAAATCTAATACAATCATTCTAAGATATTCTAATATAATGAGTGAGTTGACCCTATTAGAATTTTCCAACAATCAAATCCACTTAACTTACAATCACATTTAATTATATTTTCGCACCTTGTATTATCGCATCCTATAATGTTAAAATAGAGGCACACCAATAATCGACCAATGCCGATTTTTTATTTTTACATTAAGAATAATCATCCATTTTCACAGGGCCCCCCTGAAAGTGATGTGAAATTGATTACAAAACTTCTAGTGGGCCTCATGGATAAGTGTCTGTCTTTCAAAGAATGAATATCAGAATGACTTTTGTAGTTGTCTCCTTATCTATAAATTTTGATTGGAAAACGAAGGCCCCATCATAAAAAGTTATCGTGAAAGAATGTGGTCCTCCTTAATGTGCAAAACATTTGCTCATATGGTCCCTAAGTATCACGTGTCACATAGTGACACCAAGTCAACGTTCATTAGTTAGGTATATTTCCACTTATAGCCAAAGTGATCAATTGTCAAGTTTACCACATTAGATATGTGCGCTAGATTTTAATGATTTCCTACGTCCCTTCATAGGATTCTTCAACCACATTTCCCTCTAACTCAACTAACCTAAGGAATCTTTAGAGGCCTAGAAAATGGAAAAGGTTGAAAAGGTACAGAAAATTTCACATCTATGGTTTGTGACAATCTATGTTTTCCAAAGGAGCGCCTTTGATATATACAATGTGTATACAAACTATATACAATGTGTATACAAACTGTAGATTTTGTCATTCAGTGTGAAAGTTTTGAGATGGGGAAGAAAAATCTAAGATGGTAAAAGAAGACAAATGTAAAACAAAGAAATTGCAAAAGGTGGCACCACAAGAAATACACTATTGGGGCATAAAGCAATGGGAAGAATTTGAAATTACATAATCAAGAAATGCATTATGGTTTGTAAATCTACGAGTTCACAAAAGTTTTTCTAATTTATATTTTATAATTTAAGATAGTTAATAATATAAATATATTATTTTAATTGATTTTTATTAATTTTTAGAAGTAATTTAATAATATTGAAGGGGGAAAAATAATGTACTATATTTAAAAAATTTATTAATAAATTTTTAAAATTATATTATTTAAAAATTTAATTTAATAAGTGTTATTTTTATTTATTAAATTTTATATATTTTTTCTTATATATATATATATATATTTTATTTAATATGTTAGAGTTATGCAAGGCTTTGTCCCAAAAACTTATATTAAAATAGAAGCATGATTAATTAACACTTGGAAAGAAAATACCAAACATAAGGAATTGGCTACAAAACCAAAAAAGGGGATGGATCACCATGTCATTACTACTAAACCAATGTAAATACGAAAGTGCCCTGTAGAAATTCTTAAGAGTGACCCCAACTAGAAATTTTTTTAACTAGGAGCCCCATAAGCCCTGCCACCCAAAATTCAATAATATAAATAGTAGGGATTACCTTAGCAGTATTAGACTCAGAGGTTTTCATCCTTTCTTAAACCATTTTGTTGAGCACAACCCATTTCAAAATACGCAGGTTGAGATTTATAGAATTTACCAAGTCCCAAGGCCCCTCGCACCCACCCTTCCTCCAACATAATTTAAGAAGCATGAAACATTTATAGGAGGGAGCATTAAAATAAGGGTTGAGTTTGGGGTAAATAGGATTTTTAACAAAGGCGTTTAAGAGCCAAACCCAGACCCTCATCATTAGAAGGAGTCGTATCCTCAAATCCACTAGAAGAAAAAGGTTCCTTATTTAAAATAAACTTTGGAATCTTGTCCAATTTCACCTCCATATATCAAAGAAGTGGTTAGTTAATTCACTTACCAAAAAATTGGAGGTGTGCTTCCTTCTATTCTACATTGCGTATTGAATAAAATTGTTAGGATTATACATATAAAAGCTTGGATGCATATACTTTGTAAGTCATCCCATTTGTTATTTGTAATTTTTCCACATGTATGTGAAGTAGTAGTTGTCTTAGGTAGACTAGTTTAAAAAGAGATATTATGTAAGAGGAAGGATAATCTATTTTATTTTGTTATTGAGTCATTCTCAAAGGAGATTTCCCCCTTGAAGAGGCCCACAATAATTTTTAGTGTGTTCTATACTTTTAATACAATATTGTTATCTTCTTTAGTTCAATGCATATTTATCAATTTTTTGTCGCTATATTACTCTGTGTATAAGCAGGTTCCTAACATCTTGTATCATAGCACTTTCCAGGACCATGTTCTATAGTAACTTCAACAGTATAGATATTCTTGTGACTATCCACCATTTTCTCTCTCACCTCATCTAATCATTATCTTGGTGATCAAAACTTGGTTATAGAAATAGAGGCACTAAGCTTTTATTCCCAAGTCCGCCCTTTTTTATAAGTTTTTTATTTTTATTTTTAGGTTAGAAAATGTGTTCTGGTAGTTTTAAAACTCATAAAATCTATCATTTGTACAAATCCAACTTATTGTTGTGAATGAAGTGAGGGGTATGTGATAATACCAAGTCCTCAAATAGTGTTATATACATATTTTATCTTTTAGGTACCTTTTAGTATATATGAAGCACCTAGGGTTTTTATTTCACCATAATCAACCTTTGACTATTTGTATTATGTGATGCTCCAGTAAGCAGTTAGCCCTAGGAAGTTACTTATGCCATACCTCAAGGACAAGATAGTGGGCTATATGATGTTTCAATCATCCATAGTTAGAGCTCTGAAATATTTGGATAACATTATTTATGAACAAGATAAGTATATTTATGAGCTTATAGACTAGACACATCTTTTAGTAACCTTCCCTATCATAATGATAGAAATTTTGGAGTCACATAACTGAAGAAAAGTTTTGTTGGAAATATAATAACCACAGTAATTAGATACTTTTAGACTATTCCATAATCCTATAGAAATAACATATGCTATAAAGGGTCATAATATTATATTCTTAAATAGGTATCTGGACACAATGCAGTAAGCCCATCAGCGAATACTAAGGTAAAAAATTCTATTAGTTGTCTCATCAAGCCAATCATTTTTGCATATATCTCTAATAACACTTTTCATAAAACCTTGGATTTCCCTTAGGCCACCCACCTAACCCATATGTTGGAACTAATATGATCAAGGGGCATAAAGACGTAACTTGCTAACCTTCTAGTATAAATGCATGCCATAAGGGATGACCTCCCCTCCCAACTCTTTGGTGTCAATTCCCAATAGACAAGCATGATTGACACTCTCCATAAACCAAATGGTAGTAATTTGTATACTAGTCCAAGTAACAATTATAAACACAAGTAAAATTTTTAGAAAAATCCACATTGTCCAAAATCAAATTTTCCTAAATTTGATGGTAAATATCCCACCAATTGGATATATAAGGTAGAGTAGTATTTCTATTGCATGACACCTCATTTTAGGACAAGCTTCCTATAGATTCTTTCAACCTTGAGAAAAATGCTCTCTAGTGATTCCACTATCATGAAAAAACTAATGGTATTCCACCATGGTAAAATTTTTAAGAAGTCTTATTGGTTCGTTTTGGCCCAAGTGTATATGAGAACTTCACATTGAAACATATTTTTTATGTACAATAATATTAGATGGAGTTTTAAAAAATTGGCATTGAAATAATCGGGTTGACAAATGACTTGTTAAAAATGTGTTGGCCTAAAAGAGAATATTAGAGTTGAGTTGAAAATGCTAAAACCTCAAGATATGATGGTATCCATTGGGCTAGATATGTTATCTAAATAAAATTTCACAATACAACACAAGTCTTCCAAATCCCACCATTCAAAAATTCCATGCCACCTCAACTATTAATGTTTCCAAACCCAAGAACTATACCCATCAATTGCCTAACAAAGATTGAGATGTAGGACCAAGGGGAAAACGGATTATGTTATAATTATGATGATAAATTCACCATAAGACACTAATGTGTGGAGAAATAACCATACCTACTTAATGTATAATCGCCTCTAGAGTCTAACGAATGGGAAGATGCACTGTAAGCTCTAGAGGAAGAGAAGGAAGAATAACATGATATTAAGTCGGACCCTATGCTGAAAATTTTAGTGCATACATTGGTTGGTGTCATAAATGCTAAAATAATGAATATTAATGGGTAATTTAAAAACTATCCACTCATAATTCTCATTGATTATTGTAGCACAAATAGCTTCATTAACCCTTGACTAGCTAAACAAGATGATTGTTATGTGTACCAATGTTCAAGTTTTAAAGTTGTAATAATCAGTGGTAAAACCTTACCATGTAATGGAAAATTATACAATGTATGAATCTTATTAGAAGATTATAATTTAAAATCAAACATGTTTTTTTCACCTCCATGACATTGCGATGTAGTTTAAGGAGCATTGGCTTGGATACTTGGTCCTCTCTTATGGGAAATTTCCAAGATATGAATGCAATTAACCAATAAGGGTCAGAAATAAACCTTAAATGGATTCACTTTAAGATCAAAAAAATTCATTAGCTCTCATTGCATGGAGAAGTTGCTGAAAAAAGGATTTCACGAGATTGTTGCCAAGATTTGCACCATCCAACATAGTACATTATTTGATCCCAACCACCCACTAGACATATAATAACTATTATCTAAGCATGTAGTTTTTTTATTAACTTAAGGGGTTTCCTTCAAAGTAGCTATAATATCATGCCATTCATCTTATTCGAGGTAGTATACTTCTAAACATTCATCTTGCAATAATGTTTAAAAGTGGGAGTCATTCGACTAAGTATTAGTCCTTACTCTTCCCTCGTATTAGTGGTATGAAAAAAAATATAGGTCTTGGAAATTTTGTATTGAATTTTGAGCTCTAAATAATCTCACAATCAAGGATAATTTTTCCATTCTAGTGATTGATGAGCTATTGGACAAATTTCATGAGTCGTGCTTCTTCTCACATATCAACTTGAGGTCACATTATCATCAAATCCACATGAAGAAAGAAGGTATTATTAAAACATCCTTGTAAACTCATGATGGTCATTATGAGTTTCTCTTCATGCACTTTAGCCTCACCAATACTCCATCAATATTTTAAATACCTGATGAATAAGATCTTCTATCCATTTCATTGTAAATTCTCATGGTATTCTTTGATTAAACTTGTTTAGAGGCATTTTTGGGAGGAGCATCTAATGCATCTAGGAAAAAACATCCAACCCATTTTATAGAACTAGTTATGTGCCAAATGGCCAAAGTGTGATTTTGGAAAAAATGAAATTGAGTATCTAAGACACTTTGTCTATGAGGAAGGAGTTAAAATGGATCCCAAAAAAATTAAGGCTGTGAAAAAGTAACTTAATCCCAAAATACTTAAAAGCTTTCAAAAAAAATTGGCCCTCATTAGATACTATATAAATTTCATTAAACGATGGGAAAATTATAGCTCCATTGACAACCATGTTGAAAAAAGATGCATTTTAGTGGTCATAGGTGGTAGAAAGGTCCATTTAACTTCTAAAGTAGGCAATGCATGTACTATGCTAATTTTAGGTATGCTTGACTAATCCAAAACCTTTGTCATTGAAAGTGATTCCTGGGGCAGCGGGATTGGATATGTCCTTATACCATAAATTTGACCCCTCACATTCACTAGTAAGGCACTTAGATGGAAAAAAATATCCCACTCCACATATGAGAATGAAATTCTAGCCATCCTTTGTGCACTCAACAAGTGATGTCCATACCTAGGTGGGATACATTTCTATATAAAAGCTTATCACCATAGTCTCAAATACTTATTGGAGAAAAGAGTCTCTTTACCTGCATAATATATTTTGGTAACTAAATGGATGGGTATGACTATGATATTACATACAAGAAAAGGTAAGGATAATGTTATTATAGATGCATTATCTCACAAGCATGAAAAACAGACAAATTTGTGTGCACTATCCTTTGCCATTTCAAAGTCAATGCATACAATATAAAAAGAATGGTCCCAAGACACCAAAATTCAATAGATCATCTAATAAGTGACCATTAATCATTTATCTTGACTAAATTAATCTTGAAATGGTCATTATTTATAACATAGTTGTCATTTAGTACTAGTGCCCAAATCAAAATTACGAGAGAAAATTATGTTGAAGCTTCATGCCTCCCCATCAACTGGCCACTTAGGTTTTAAAAAAAAATATGAAAGTGTTTGCAAGTGTTTTGGGAATTAAACATTACATCAAACACTTTGTGATAGAAGGTGAGGCTTGTCAGTGCAACAAAGGGGAAATAGTCTCAACCACAAACATGATCCAACCCTATCCTATTCCCATATAGGTATGGTCTGATATTTTTATGGAGTTAATTTAAGGACTACCAAATTTGAGAAGGAAAGTAATGATTATTATGATGGTGGATTTCTTCTCTAAGTATGCTCATTTATATGCCCTTATACATCTTTAACCACCTCCACCATTTCCCAAATATTTCTTGATTAGATATTTTGCCTTCATGGGATACCTAATTCAATAATTTGTGACCATTATTCCAATTTTACTAGTCATTTATAGAAAAACTCCACCGCTATGGAACCCAACTTAAAATGAGCTTTTCCTACCATCCACAAATATATGGCTAAATGTATATAGTTAAAAAATTATTCAATACCTATGTGCATTATTTTTACTCTAATCAATAAACTCATTGGATTAAATGGTTACCACTCATTGAATTTTGATATAAATCCACATAAATTTTTCACATTCAAAGTGATTTCATCTTATAGTGTATAGATAGAGTTTTGAAGAAAGGACAAGTATAATAGAGACATTCACATATGATCAAATACATTTGCATTCACAAGATCCCTTAGCAGATGTAGATGCATCAATCATAACCATCATAAATTAGCATGAACATGTAGGATAATTTTCACCCTATAAAATAATGTTGCACTTAATTGCATAGATGTTCTAGAAGCATGGACTTTTCCAATCCTACATAAGCACTCAGTTTCTAGATCCTAACATTCAGAGGCCCATTCTAGACTAATGTTGATGATTGTACCTATCACAAACATCCACATACCAAAAAAAACTAAGTATTTCATTCTTATAGTGTTTTCCATAAATCTCAAGTTAATTTATTCTGCTAGTTCCACTCATATTTATATAGTTAGTATGCATCTTAAGCAATATAAACATTCTATTAGTTTTATCCTATTAAGAAAACTTAAGCAAAAAAATAGGGTAAAACATATTGGTGAACCTTTTCCTTACTTTGAACATAGTAAAACCCTATATTCCTTAGGGTTTCCTTCTATTTTCAAAGGGTTTCATATTTATATATTTATCTATGATTTTCAAATGTAATTTTTTATTTCCCCATATAGGGTAGTAATTTATTCTTGATCCTAAACCCTTTCAATGTTTTTCATGCTCATATTCTATTCCAACTAAGAAGGATAGTTACCTTATCCCTTAAAGGCAAAATAATAGGTTAAGTGCTGTTGAAATTAAAAATAATCAGATATACTTAGATCAATCAAGTGTGTACAAAATGGATAAAATTGATGAAGTGTAAAATCTTCCTATTTATGCAAATACTAATAATGAGCACATAAAAATGGAAAATGCTGTTAATGATGAAATTCCAAATCTTGAAATTGTTCAACAATAATATAATGAAAATAATAATGAATAAAATGATCAAATACGTCTTGATGACCTTGATGGTGTATACCTTAATTAATTTGGATCTAGTTTTATGTTTCAAGAATGAATCTATTTACAACCTTGTGACCGACACAAAGTCCTAAAAATAGTCGTAGAAGTTTGAAATGCACATAATGCTAAAGTTTTCACATATTAGAATAAAAAATATGAACTCTTTCCTGATACTAATACATCTCTTGGAGGTACTAAATATACAATAGGCCTTCTAATTGCTATGACTCCTATGTCTACACCTTTGGATACATATGTGATACCCACACATAGTATGGGGACAACACAAGGTTGTACTCAAATTAATATGACTATCACTACACAACATACTATCATACCTTATATGGTTACTACTCATGACACACCATCCATTGATATAAAATTTACTATGTCATATTCTTAAATCCTTGTGCAAATAGTTATTAATCTATATAATAAGGTTTTATAATTGCAATAAAATTATTATAGAGTAGGCTATATTGTTGATTCTCATGTGTTATTACATAGGCTAGTATCTCTTGAGATCTAAACTTATCCCTTACTAGCATGTTTTATGATACTTAAGCTTCTATTGTATGATGATAAGGGTGATCCAAAATAGCATCTTTGAGTCCTTCACACACCATGTTTGGACTATGCATCCAATGATAATTTATTCACTAAGTTATTTCTATGGAGTCTTAAGGAATTTGCCTTAAATTGGTTTTATGATCTCCCTTCACAATCTCTTCATGATTTCAATCCTTTGGCCAATCAATTTCTATCACATTTTTCAATCAACATCAATGAGAAAATGTTTTATGCTCAAATTGTAAAACTCAAGCAAGGATAAAATAATCCTATTAATGACTATATGCTACATTAAAAGACTATGATTTATAATTGAAAAATTTAATGTCTGGTAATGAATTACAAGAAATATTCTAGAAAAGCTTTCTTGCTCCTCTACATGAATCTATTTTGTTCAAGGGATTCCAATCTTTTGATGACCTATGTCACATAATTAAGTATAAAAAAGTCCAACATTTTTACAATGAATGAGCTAAAGTATGGGGACAATGTTTTTAACCACTTCTAGTGCAATTTTTAAAATTAAACCAACTTTAATATCAAAAGTAATTGATAATAATAATGATGAAAAATAAATAATTAATGCATTCTCACAACCAACTAATTGGCTTTTTCTCTCAAATCCTCCATGGAGGTAGTTTTCACACTTATTATAACCTCCTCACAAGATATTATAGAAGGTTCTTTAGTTCAACCTTATATCTCTCCCTCCCAAACAAGAGGTTGATATGAGTAAGTCTCAATATAATGGGTGCATATTTTGATTATGATAGATACTCATAACATTCATCTAATGGTTGTATTAATTTGTGACATAAGATGAAATATTTTTTAGATGATAACAATGTTGATATTAACACACACACACACATGACTAAATGGTAAAATCTAATGTGATTTATAAGTTAAAATATTTTCTAATCCATTTCCTAGTCATTCAAGACAAGAGACTACTACTAAGCTTGGAGTGCATATGACTTACAATGCACATCTATAATATAGATGGTGTTATTGACACACTTAAGACTACATAGAAATATAATCTTATTGTCACATTTTATGAGCATGAGATTTTTATGATGAGTATTTTTATGAGGCATTGTTTATACACACATACATTATTTCACAACTTATACACAATGCCATGATAGGTAATGGTTCAAGTGAAAATATTTTCACCATGACACTCTTTATTAGTCTTGGATATACACAATTATATTTTATGTATACAATGAATATGGTTAAGGAATTTGATGGAATAAAATAGAACCTTCTTGGGAGGATTGTACTACCACTTCAAGTGGGTCCTACCATACTTTATACTTTATTCTTAGTTCTACTGAGTACTAGGGTATTCAACATGTTTTTAGGATATATTTGGATTCATAATATACATAAAATACCATCTTCAGTACACATATATGTGAATCATATACATGGTATTATATTGATCATAGTTTTAGGTATTCTATATGAACATCCTCTACAATAAGAGGTTATTCTTCATCCACCCCCACCATTACTACAATAAATTCAATGGACTACTAAGTTTCATCCTACTCAGAAAACTCAGAGGAAGATTGTAGATTTTCCTAGGCAACCAATACTTAAGCATCAACTACAATATAGGTTTGATAAAGATTATAAAGATCCATTATCTAATCCATCACATCCTATACTTATGTTACAAAATATTCCAGATGTTCACAAACACTTTGCATCAAACTTATTGTTTTAACCTTTTAGGACTTAACAAGTGTGAATCCTACATTTGTTAAAGAACTGAGTAGACTAAATTAGGGAAATAATATGTACTAAATATATCCACTGATTTGTTATAGAATTGACTAGCTTTAACTTTTATAAAAAGAGCAATAAATAGTGCAAATAAGAACTTAGTTCGAACACAAATTAAGATAGATTATCTAGGTGCTAGAAACTGAGGTGGAAGCTAGTCTAAGTGTCGTAAACTATATCCCAATGTCATAGCCCCTCCTAGACAATAGTGCCACAATTATACAATAGTTCTATTATTATAAATTGGTGTTATTGTCTTAATATTAGTGGCAGTGTCCTTTGTGTTGGACTATCTTGACTTTCTAGGTGCACCTGTGTCTAGATCTCTAAGGTCTACTCTTGCATGCATGAGTCTTGAAACCCAATATTTTTATTGTAATGACTGATTTAATAATCAAAACCTAATCCTCCATGTAGCTAGGCATTAGTTGAAATGAGCTAAAACATGTGTTTATTAGTAGGATAGGCTAGACATCCTCAACACCCCATTATAAAGAGATTTACTGATATACCAATACTTTGAGGAGGGATCAATACCAATGTATTTCTTCCCACCTAAGTGTTGGTGCAAGTACAAGTGAAGCTAGTATGATAGCATCATTGAGTTCCTTGAATGTTCTTGAGACTAAAAATATGGGTATTCTGAGCTTAGGATTGATGTAGATTATAGTATTCAAAAGTAGGGAATAATAAGGATTGATAACCTTAATTATGCACAACTTATTCTGAGTTTAAATGTGTAGTTTGCATCTAATTTCAATCTAGTGGTTAGAGGGATAAAATTCATGCATATATACTATTTTGATGCTTGTGTAGGTGATAAAAGAGGTCTAGAGTGACCCTAAGAAGTTTTAGTTTTGAAAATATATCTGTTTGGGGAAAATAAATGTAAAGGACATTAACACCATTTTTGGGACACTAGTACCATGTGGTGTTAGTGTCATTATTATGGTGCCAATGTCTATCTAGCTAAACACTAGGCATGAAGGGCCAGGATCAGGAAATGAGCGTTTGGGACTATTTTAGGGATGACTAGGGATGCTTGTGGACTACATGAAGGATGGATAAGAGTGACAATGGGCTCTATGATAGGTCTAGGTGTAAGATAGGGATATGTAGTCTCAATTAACACTCTTAGCACTCAAATACCATGTTTAGGTGATTACATCCCCCCCCCCATTTATTTTATAAATGTAATTAATTTAAATGATAAGGATAAAGGAAAAATAAGCATATTTGGACTTACCTAAGAGGTGAAGCCCGTGAAGTTAGGTATGAGTATGTGAAGTATGCTCCAATATGTGTCCTAAAATTGAAATATACATAAATTAGTCCTTACTTAAGAAATATCAAAAGTAAAGATTAAACTAAGTAAATATGTAAAATTGGGTACAATTGAGTAAAGAGATAGGAGAGAGGAAAAGAACAAATACACCTCATCAGGTATGTGAACCAATGCATAAACCTAGTAAAACCTTGTGTGTGCATATGTGTATATAGTGATTAATAAATGAATACATTGGACTGAGCTGATGGCTTGATCAATACTCATGTTGGAGTGGCTTAATAACTCAATTCAATTTTTTCTTCATCATTTCCCACCCCTGCTCAGTGGATCATGACCTTTGAATAACCTGGTTTGAACTGATAATGTGTCCAACCCTCTCATGTAGGTGGATCAAGAACTCAAGTAGGCTATGACTCCATCATTGCCCACCCCAATGTATTAGATGCATATGAAACTTAAAATGTGTGAAGTAACTATAACTATATAACTGGGTATGTCTAACTAGGTATGTCTACTCTATGGCCACTCATGTACATTAGGTGAATTCAGGCCACTCAGGATTTCCAACCATTACAGTTGGAATAAGGCATGAAATTGGTGTACAACCTTGAATATGATGTTAGGTGTATATATGATAGATAATAATAGGGAATCTATCATTCCATTTAATCAACTAGTGTGTAAGTAAACATATGAAAACAATGTGTCATGCAAATGCCCCTAAACTTGATATCTGAGCATATGGATTATGTATTGAGTTATAATAATCTGAATCTAAGTATCTAATATGAATATGGGAATGATCATGACATGCATGATGCCCCAAATCTAAGAAAATTGGTATGAATATGAGCTAACCTAATATGAATTTGAGTAAAACTAAGTATAACTGATAAATCTATAATTGAACTTGTGCAAACTTGTACTATACCTATTGTACTTTTCTAGCTAATCTGGGTTTTTTTAAAACTAAAGCTACTAGATAGTAGCACCATATCTTTGATAGTAACACCATTATTGGAAATGTGGTGTTAGTGTCCCAATTTGGGCATTAGTGTCCTTCTAGTCTAATTTCTATGTAATTGTATTGCTATTTGTGTTACTATTTTCCCACTGTGTTTACTTGAGTCTAATTTTCTATAATTTGAGCTTGTGTGCTGAAAATGTACTGTGAATGAATTATAGGAGCCTGATTTCTATGATAAACCCATTTGAATGCATTATAAGATCCTGATATATGTGACAACCCTTGTGAATGCTCCCTCTTTTAATGGATTTATTAAACCCATGCAATAACTATCCTCAAAAGAAAAATCTCTACAAAATGTGTGTAAGCTAGAGCATATATGATATCTATCTAATAATCTAATATAATGTGCATACATAACATCAAAATGTATGATAATCTAAGCGTAAGTATGTAATGTAATATGTGTCATTTATATCATTCCCAAGAGTGTCAAGATAGATATAAAAATTTATGTAATAACAAATATAAGTAAAGACTAGGTACCTAGCTAGGGGATGGGGCATGATGTCCATCATGGCACCCAAGTAAGAAGGGGAAATGCATGAGGTCCCTCATGGCATAAAAAAACTAGAGTGTGTAATAATCAAATACAAGTGTCATGTCCATAACACATACAAGAAAGCATACATATAAAACATAAGGCATGCAAAGTAGGCCAAGAGTCCATAATACATGGGACATGGGCACATCACTAAATATAAGAAAACAAGACATACAAAGACATTTTATAATGTCCACATACGTAATCAACAATAAATTAGGATTAGATCCACATATAAGGACATGTTCAAATATTCACATACACAATCAAGAAAGCACACATAAGGACATGGGCACATGTCCAAAGCATACATATTGTGAAAACAAGCATCTCTAGCCAAAGATAAATAGCATATTCAAATGATATTGAAATATAAGAAGCATAAAGATGCAATCAAATCTAAATTAGGAAATCTAAAATTGAAAGTATACTTTAATATTAAATACAAACTTGTGTAAGAGATAGGATGTACATATGTTGAGTCTAAAGTAGTAATAGATGGTAAAAAATCTGAGCAAGTATAACATGATCAATATCAAGATATAACAATGCTAAACATAGGATATGGAGTGTAGAAATATAGAACCTAAGAATCAAAACTATGTATAGGGTGCCCTAAGTTGTCAAATGTGTCAAGTGAAGACCTCATGTATCGGTATATATTCCCCCAATGGGTAGATAATAAAAAATCTAGATCGAGGTAGTGGACCTGAATCCTATAACGATCTGAAAGTGCTCAACAAGAAAAAGTGAAGCATGTATGTATGATAAAACTGACTATACTATGATAGTTAGCATATGTAGTGTCTATAAAATATAAGAAGTGTAAACATAACAATGCATACAATCTGAAATTTTGTGTTTTCAAAGTAAAATATTGAATATTTATATATTTTTGACATATTATATTGTTTTTGTTCTTTTTGGATATAATTTATGTACAAGAAACATGAAAATAAACTATGTACAATAATCAAGAGAGAAGGAAAGTATGTACAAGAATGGAGGAACAATACTAAATGATGAGTCTCATGGGAGACTCACTATCATTATGGCCTGTGTCAAAAATAAGAATGGTAATTATTAACCATTTTGACCACAAATCAAAATGAGTCAACCCCCTATAGTCCAAAACTTGATATAGGGGTATATTATAATTTCATAGGGTTTATCATAGTTTATCTGATGTAATTTAAGGTCTTATTAGCCTTGGTCATAGTCCAATTAAGTCCTTATGTCATTTTATGTCACTTAAGGGTTTTAAATGGGTCATAAATGAAGGTGGTATAGTTTTATAGGTGCCCATGTGTCCTAAACCTACTTCTTAACATCCCTCATGTTAGTACCTATCATATTACTTGTCATTGATGTCAGTACTAATAGAAACTTACAAGTGTTAACTAAAAATCAAGAAAACAAGTGAAAAAGAGGGATTTTAAAGGTTATACATCATATGGGAGAGAGTGTCATGTGGGAAAATATTATGAAGTGACCTTTCAACTTTCCTAACTCCATTTCCATGTTTGGTCTACTTTGAAAGTGCCAAAAATGGGCTAAAACCATTTTATCTCTCCATCACTCCATTATGCAAGCAAAGTTGGTCAACATGTCTTTGGATGGTACGACTAGTAGGATGACTTCTAGGTCAAATTATCTTGGTGGTGGATAGTACACTTGGTCTACTTCATTTTAATGTTTGAAGTTGTAATAATGGTCCTTAACAAGTTGATTGTCCATTTCTACTTGTTGTTTCCCATACCCTACAATTTTTACTCTTATTTAAGCTCGTATGTATAGATTAGTTGATGGATTTGCTTCCAGAGGATGTTGACTCCATTCTCTCATGTTTCCCATGTTTGGTTTCATGATTGAAAGTTATTTTATGGATCAAATATTCTAAATTATAGGAATATGTTGCAAGTGAGGTTACAATCAGATTTCACCACTTACATAAGGTTTCTTTCTCTGTAATGGTTGCTAATAGATATGATATTTTATACTTCAATTTTTCCATGTCATGAAAATTACCCTCCTTCAAATATTAGTCTCTCAATATCATGCATTGATCAAGAACACAGTCATATGTAGTACATAGTCAGCCTTATACTTGTTTCCAATTGTAATCATGGTGTATGAAGGTCTTTATAATATTCATGGAGGCATGATAAAGATTCCAAAAGGTGTTTTATATATCCTTACAACATGATAAATCAAATAATCCCCTCCAAGTGACACAATAAGGACTATGATAGTCAATGAAATATACATACACAGTCAGTCCATTGACATGTACCTATAGGTGGTCTCACCGAGAATTGAAAGTGTTGTTCAAAGGTATGTGAACATGTTTTAAGAACCCCCTTGAGGTTTGTGGATGGTGAAGTCAATTTAAAAACCATGCTTGGTACATTTGACTAGCAATATGACTTGATAAGTCACCTCAAGAAAATGAACTATGATTCAGGGATAAGTTTCCCTAAAACACCAAAATAGAGCCTTTAGCCCTTTTGGTGTTAATATATGATGATTCACATAGAGTTTTGATCAATATAAATGCATATATCTTATATCCCTATCCTAGGTGACGATCCTTGCAAAAGGGAAGGAATGTGTGACTAAAATAAAGTGATGTTTGAAAGCCTCTAAGTTGCACATTTGTTCACTGAAGTTTGGCAATGCTTTTTACAGGATTTGAACTTCCAAAGTGACCTCTACACCCTAAGATGGAAATACAAGAGAATATCACAATGAATAGTTTTTCCATGGGAGTGAGGAGCATATCAATGATTCAAGGAGAATCAAATAAGTTTTTTAAATAGGTTCTTGACCTATGCTACTACCTACAGGTGTACATTACCCTAGCAAAGCTTCCTACAACCTGACTGTAGGTGTTTAGACAACCTATGTTATGAACCTATAGAAAATAGGCCTATAAATATGAAAAAATTGACATGGTAAGTTTATCTAAGACATATAAGGGGATCATATACCATGTATCACTAATTTTAATGCTAATGTCCACCTACATGACCCATGTTTAGTCAATTATAGCTGACTGTAGTTGACAGTGAGCTAAAAGATGGTGTTCTTAATGTTGGCATAGTATGAGCATGATGTGAATAGATCAAAATAGATATAAAATGAATTTAAGGATTAAAATAAAGACTTTAGTCATTATTTTCAAGGTTTGACCATGTAGTATGCACCTACAGGCACTTCCTTCAAGGCAAGAAAACACATTCATATTTGATTGCAACTAAGTAGATCAAGATGAGAGGTGAACAATGAAAGGTTTGATAAAAAATTGATGATCAACATATATGTAAGGTAACCCATAGTGATAATTACCATCTAATTAAACTCTTATAACATGTAAATAGGGGAAGTAAATCTCCCAATAATGTAACCCATAGTCCACATTCAAGACCTTGTATACAGTGATCTCCTCATGAGTTTGTTTTAGGTTTTGATGGATTTGGAGATGCTAGTGATACAAACCAATCATGAAAAGTTTTATAGAGCATATCCATCACTTGTAGAATCCCACCATACCTTTATTTGGTATGGTAAAATAGGGTAAATGACCTCTCTTTTATCTCAGACAGAGGGCACTCCCCAAAGATGCAAATCCTATAGGTCTAGAAGATTGAAGATGATAGGGTGAGCTAGAAGTTAATGCAACATTTGAAGTAGATGTTGATATTTGTGTCACATATGGGCAAACATGGAAAATCATGCATAGGGGTTAGAAATAGGCCAAGGTGGTTCAAACCCACAAAGGATATAATCAAGACCTTTAGTTCTAGATTAGGCCTATTACCATTTGGGGGTCCACTATTGCTTTTTACACTAGGTGAGCATCAAAATGAGTTATAACATTTTCATAGGGGACTTTAAAATGTGTTTAATATTTTATCATGCAAAGGAAACCATAGGAAAATCATCTCTTGGCTCAAAACCACCATGGGGTGTGCATAATGGATCACAAAGCTCGACAGGCCAACTTAAAATGCCCATACCTACTTGGAGGATTTTCATGGGAAAATGATGAGTTGGGGGATGTTTAAAGAGGTCTTGAAGAATCAATTTGTGGAATTTTCTTTCCAATTGGACGTTAGACTTGTATGAATAATCTTTAGAGGGAAAAATCACCTAAAACCCTTGGTAGTGACCCAATTGGGAAAATGAAGGAGGAGAAGCATCTATATGGACTATAATGGCTTGGGATATGATTGTGTGTTGTATAGGACTCTCTAGGGATCCTCCTCATCAACTTTAGTTTCACCCTACCTATACATATAGGGTGTAAAATGTCTTTTCTTGACTATTTTTGGTGTTGTATAGGTATGGAAGGGTTTCAAATAATGAAATCCACTTTGGAAGAGAACTTGGGACTTAATATAACTTACCATGTGAATTTATTACTTTATATAAGCCTATAATTACCTCTATAAGTGCCTTCATCTTAGCCATTCCAAATTGGTATAGTGAACAAGCTAGTGAGAGAGTGAAAACTTCAAGTGGGAGGCCTTTTAAGGTTTTATTGAGGAATATAAGGCCATGAGGGGTCCTAATAAGTGTCATATAATCCTCTTTATGGGTCATATTTAAAAATTGAAGACCAACTTTGGTTCCAAGTGTGAAGGGGGAGTTAAAGAGGAGTTATTTGGACTACAGGCAGTGATAACTCATCTCTAAAAGAATCCTGATGATTAGGGATGCATATAATGCATGTTGGATCATGTCTACAACCCCTCCCTCTTAGTGAAATCATCACATCTATAATTATTTAGCTATGGGACATTCCAAGAAGGCCAAATAATGAAGGTTGTTTTTTGATCAAGTAATTGAGGAGTTTTACACCACATTTCAAGAGTTTCATGTTTTGAGGGACATTTATCCAAGTAGGCCTTGCATGGTATATTACATATTACTCTCTCATACATGTGTAACTCTTTTTCTCAACATGACACATGTCTCAGTGAGTCTTGGACTTCATTCTCTTCTCCTCTCTCTCTCCAATTCTATAAGTAGTAGCCATTTTGCCTCTTGTAGACTAATACCACACCATGTATGGAGAATACATACTGAAATGACATTGAATTTTTCCTTTAAACAATTAAATAAAGTCTATTTTTATTTCATGAACATTTTTCTAGGTGTGAAAATTGATGTATGGTGATGTTAAGTGATAATCTCATATCTTTACTTCTCTTTATCCTCTCATGTTTATGCAAGAGTTCCTATTATAATAGGTCATTTAGAGTGTAGCTAGTGTGTTAGGCTCATTTAAAGTGTACTATTGTTCTTAGAGTGTGAATTATACCCTCTATTTCACTTACCTTGTCTTATCTCATACATATCACCTCTATGTTGAAACACTCATGTTAGAATCTTTTAGGACTTTAAAGCAGGTTTGTAGGTCTTGTTTCATTATGATAGAAGTATGATGGTCTTGTGGAAATACTTCTAGTGCATCACCCCCTTAAAATATTTTAATTTCATACAAACTTATATCTCTTTTCCCAAAAATCAATGAGTTAAGTAGGTGATAAGCATTTTAAGGTATATTCAAGGAGCTAGCCCTTAAACCTCGAGGTCTACTTCTACTATAGGTAAACTTACATAGCTAGAAATATTCCCATGTTGCCAAAATATAGAGGATGATTTAACACCCCCATCTAGGGTGAAATATTTGGTGACAACAATAATCTCTCATGTAATGTGATTACTATGATGTATTTGAATGGTGTTGTAGTATGAATCTGAGTATTGTTCATGATCATAACCATAATAACCTAAAATGCTAGAAGGAATTGCCTCATACTTTAGAGTTGACATTTTATAATTGTGTTTTGGAATATTGATTTTGACTTAGCCCTATAAAATTGTGCTTATTTTAGGTATATGGTGCTCTGAAGGC
This sequence comes from Torreya grandis, assembly GCA_037957365.1. NCBI lineage: Eukaryota > Viridiplantae > Streptophyta > Pinopsida > Cupressales > Taxaceae > Torreya > Torreya grandis. Next base: position 329,864 of record JARHVA010000650.1, read on the forward strand.
TCTTTTTCTAGAAATCCTTTTTTGAAAATACTTGTTGGCTTAGCATGATTTTGACTGTTCAACTTAAGTTCTTACTCTTTTTGTAACCTTTCCTATTTATCTAGAATTTTTACCTTGATAAACTATATATTTGAATGATTTTCCTTAGGATGTTCAATAAATCCAAAACCTTGTTGACCAACATTATCAACTGCTAGAGTAAGATTAGTGATGCCTTGGGCCTGCTTGCCCAAACCTTGACCATGATAATCAAATTATTGTAGATATTTTTGACCAAACCCATACTACTATGAAAGTTTATACTCATTTTAGAGATGTATATTTGTATCTTTTACTTGTTTTGCCTATTTTTGTTTTACTATTTCTTGCTCTAATTATGTTTTTTAAACCTTTTGTTGTTTTGAGTTATGCTTTGGTAACCATTTTTGTACTATTTCTAAATTTGACCCTTTTTGAATTTGTAGATGTGTCATTGTATGTTATTTTTATGATGTGTCACTATATCATTCATCTATATTCACTAAGTTTTTTCAATTTATTTCTAGTTTATCTAACCCATTCATGTATTTTGGACCTTTAAGAGGCCATAACTTTTGACTGGTAACTCTGATTTGCATGTTATCTTTTTAAAAAGTGTATATTTTTAGATTATATATCTATTGAAGTCATTAAAATTGTAAAAATTCAAAATAAAAAATTGTAACCTCATTTGCTCCTCAAATGTATTTTTAGTTAAAATTGACATCCAGTTTTCCATTGCTTTTTTGGACACATTTTTGATAGAGTTCAACGTCCATTGTGTGATTGTGTGTAATTTATTATATTTTTGTATGTGTTCTTGCATTTTATTTACATTTTACAAATGTCTATTTCATTTCCACACTTAAACACACTTGTTCTTTGTCATTTGTAACTTGCAAAATGTCTAATTTAGGAGCACATTTTGTGCTCCTCGACACATAATTGCTTCATAGTGATAATTATGCAACATGGAAAAAAAAGTACAAACACATCTAGAGTTTGAATATATTTGGTCAGTAGTTGAAGGCACATGGATCAGACATGTAACAGATGTTGATCAACAATATAAATATGACAAGGCTAATAAAAAGGCTAAGTTGATAATCATGTTTGGTGTTTTAGATGAGGTACAACCTCATATCTATAGTTCTACAATTGAAAAATATGTATGGGATAAGCTTTAAATAGTATATAAAGTTAAGAATCAAAATCAAATCTTACATCTTCATAACCAATTACACACTCTTAAGCTTAAATCAGATGAAAAAGTAGAAGCATTCCTTATAAGAGTTGAAACTTTATAGGCTTCACTTCAATCTTTGGATGAATTGATGATAGATGACTCTTTGGTCCCTATAGTCTTCAAATCACTGCCTCTCACATATAGAATCTTTGTGACCACATTGAATGTCACAGTACAAAAATCAACCTTCGAGGCATTGGTAAATTTTTTGTAACAAGAAGAAACTATTCATAATTCAAAAGAAGTAGATGATAAGCATGTACTTGCATCAAATGAGAAGGGGAAAAAACACATGAAGGGTCAAAATCAATCTCTACAATAAAATAATAAACATAACCAACAAGGGAATAATTCATGTTCTCTTAAAGCATGTCAAATTTATGAAAAATAAGGACATGACTTGAAACATTGTTGGCACAATACATTTCAATAGGGCTCATCAAGCAAGAAGTCCTCTTTCAACAATTCACCACAAATAGACAAGAATCAACCAAAACAATAAAATAGGTGGAAACAAAAAAAACTCCAAGCCTAAACAACATGGCAATGTTGTTGAAGACAATGATTCTTCAAATGAGGAATATGGTTTAGCAACTCAATCACATGAGTCTACCAATCATCCAAGTGTAGTTTGGTATGTTTATTCAACAGCAACCAAACACATGACAGGTAGAAAAGACTGGTTTTTACTTTGACAAAATCAGAATCAAAGGGAAATGTCTCACTTGGAGATGATACCTCGTATATAGTACAGGGTAGTGGTGACATCAAACTTCAACTTGGAAATAGAAATTGCAATATTTTAAATGTTCTATATGTTCCAAGGCTTAAAAAAAATTGTTATATGTTAATCAGTTACTTGACCACAACCTCATGGTTGAATTTGATCACCAAAATGGTCAAAAGTTTTGCCATATCAAAGACAAGTCTAGGCATTTCAAAGTGATCACCAAGGCTTCCAATATTGGTAAATTTTTTTAGATTAATTTTATTCAAAATGATCATCAAGCACTTGTTGTCAAAGATATAGAACTAGGAAATTTATAGCATAGAAGATATGGTCACTTAAGTTATGGATATTTGATTCAATTGAGCAAACATGATATGGTTTATGGTCTTCCCAAACTCAAGCAATCTTCTGATATATGCACCAATTTCTTAGCAAGAAAACAATGAAGAGTTCCCTTTGGAAAGATTGAGTATCGATCACTTGGTAACTTGGATTTGGTGCACACTGATCTTTGTGGACATTTGCTACCAGTCTTAGAGGGTACAAATACCTTTAGCTTTTTGTTGATGATTACTCATGGAAAATGTGGGTATATTTATTAAAGACTAAGGATCAAGCCTTTCAATTATTCAAATAATTCAAGGCCATGATTGAAAATGAAACTGGTAGGAAAATCAAAACCTTCCACTTAGATCATGGGGGGAATACATCAGTAAATAATTCCCATCCTATCTCAGTGTGAATGGAATCAATTATTAATTGACAACTCCATATTCACCTCAACAAAATGGATTTTTAGAATGGTGTAATAGATTCATTATGTAAATGTTTCATAGCATGTTTGAGGATGCAAAATTACCTAATACATATTTGGGAAAAAGCTTGTCACACTGCAGCCTACTTGTTGAATAGGTCACCCACCAAAGCTCTTAATGGAATCACACCTCATGAAGCTTGGATAGGGAATAAACCAAAAGTAACTCACCTTTAATTTTTTTGGTTACAAGGTATATATGCATGTTCCTAAGAATAAAATAAAGAATTTAGATAATAAAATAAAGGAATGTATTTTTGTGGGATACAATGCACAATCAAAGGCATACAGGCTCCTTGATCCAGAAATAAAGAAGGTATGAATCAACAGAGATGTAGTGTTTGATGAAAAGAGTGGAATCAATCCACATTCTACATATGCAAATGATATAGGCAAATGTCCTATAATATTTTTAGATAGTGATGGTGAAAGTGAAAAGGAAGATAGTCAAATAGGACCTCTAGCACCACCACCTACAATTTAGTGTATGCCCAAGTGGTATATAAGTACTATACAAGATGCTAACTTGAATGGAGTATTTAATACATCCACTTCATAACCGAGGACTAAAAGCATGGCTTGAGAGTAGGTTAATATGGCCCTTATGATTATTGTGAAAGAAACATATGAGCCCTCTATATTAACATACACCCTATAGTCTATACTTTGGAAAGATGACATAGATATAGAATTTCAGTCACTAATGAAGAATAACACTTGGCAGCTTGTTGATCTTCCACTAGGGAAGAATCCTATTGGGTGAAAATGGGTCTTTAAGACCAAGTACAAATCAGATGGTAGTATTGATAAGTACAAGGCAAGGCTTATTTCAAAAGGGTATGCTTAAAAAGAAGGCATTGACTATGAGGAGAATTTTGCTCCCACACCTAAGATAAAAAATATCAGAATGGTTTTTGCTATGGCTACATAGTCTGGATGGAAATTTCATAAAATGGATGTAAAAATTACCTTTCTCAATGGATATTTGAAAGAGGAAGTCTACATGACTCAACCTAAAGGATTTATGGCACCTAATCAAGAACAAAAAGTGTGTAAGCTTATCAAGTCTCTCTATGGGATAAAATAGGCTCCTCGAGCCTGGTACATCAAGATTGATGACCATATCATACAACATTGATTCAATATGAGTCCATATGATCCTAAAATCTACCTCAAAAAACATAGGGGGGAGGTTGTTATAGTGATTATTTATGTCGATGATCTAGTCATCACTGGCAACATAGTGAAGATGATCGATGCAACTAAGAATGATCTCAAGTGATCATTCAACATGACATATCTTAGGCTACTTCACTGTTATCTTGGTTTGGAGGTATGAAATAAGGAACATTACATTTTTATTTTCCAAATGATGTATACCAAGACATTACTTGAGAAATTTAGGATGATGGACTGCAAGCCTATTTCAATACCTATGGAAATAAGACCTCAGTTGTCTCATATAGATCCATCACTCAAAGTAAATACAACTCTCTATTGGTAGTTGATTGGGAGTCTCATTTACTTGACATATACTAAGATAGATACTATCTATGCTATCAACTATCTTTCTTGATTCATATAGGAACCAAAGGTGGCACATTGGAAAGTGAAAACATAGGTATTGAGATACATTAGAGGTACAGTTGAGCACGGCCTATAGTACAAGAAGAATGATAATTTCTTCTTGACAAGATACATAGATGCATATCATGCAGCTTCTATTGATGATAAGAAATCTACTTTTGGATTTTTTTTCTTTCTAAGATTTGGTCTAATTTCATAGGGAAGTAAGAAGCATAATTATGTTTCTAGATCTTCCATAGAGGTAGAATATCACACTGTAGTAGGAGCTATCTGCAAAGTGATATGGATACATCTCATTATTTCAAGACTTGGATCTCCATAGACTCAGCCTACAGTTATGAATTATGACAATGAAGGTGTTTTACATCTTGTTCGTAATGCAATGTTTCATGAGAGAACCAAGCACATAGAGGTTTAGATTCATTTTATATATGAACATGTTCATTAGAACAACATACAACTCCAATATTACCCCACTCAAGATCAGTGTGTAGATGTCTTCACAAAGTCACTTACATATGATAAGTTTGAGGCATTCAAGAATTCTCTCTCTTCTTTTCTTCAGGATATGATCAATTAAGGGGGGACTGTTAAAATAATTAATTAGTCCTAGCTAGTCCATATGAGTTGAAGCTCACATGTGGTATTATATCCAAACTAGGATCCCCAAGCACCTACATTATGGCTTAAGGTGGGTGTTGGAAATAAGCCACGCCTAGACTAATGATGGGTTGGCCATAGAGGGGCCAACATCTCAGTTGGTAGAGCACTCTAGAAATAAATAGGTCCTAGGTTTAAGTCCTAGCTACTCCATATGAGTTATAGCTCATAGTTTAATTTCATGCAAATTTATATCTCTTTTCTCCAAAATCAACTAGTTAAGTAGGTGATAAGCATTTTAAGGTATATTCAGGGAATTAGCCCTTAAACCTAGAGGTCTACTTCTACTATAGGTAAACTTACATAGCTAGAAGTATTCCCATATTGCCTAAATATAGAGGATGATTGAACACCCTCCTCTAGGATGAAATATTTGGTGGCAATAGTAATATCTCATGCAATGTGATTACTATGATGTAGTTGAATGATGTTGTAGTATGAATCTGAGTATTTCTCGTCATCATAACCATAATAACCTAAAATGCTAGAAGGAATTACCTCATACTTTGGAGTTGACATTTTATAATTGTGTTTTAGAATATTGATTGTGATTTTGCCCTATAAAATTGTTCTTATTTTAGCTACATGGTGCTCTAGAGGATATTTTTATAGAAATCCTTTTTTGAAAATGCTTGTTGGCTTAGCATGATTTTGACTTTTCAAATTAATTTCTTACTCTTTTTGTAACCTTTCCTATGTATATGGAATTTTTAACTTGATGACCTATATATTTTAATGATTTTCCTTAGGATGTTCAATAAATCCAAAACCTTGTTGACCAACATTATCAATTGCTAGAATAGTAGTGATGCCTTGGGCCTGCTTCTCCAAACCTTGACCATGATAATCAAATTATTGTAGATATTTTTAACCAAACCCATACTATTGTGAAAGTTAAGCCTCATTTTAGAGATGTATATTTGTATCTTTTACTTTTTTTAACTATTTTTTTTAACTATTTTTTTCTCTAATTATGCTTTTTGAACCTTTTATTGTTTTGAGTTATGCTTTGGTAACCATTTTTGTACTATTTCTGAATTTGACCCATTTTAAATTTGTAGATGTGTCATTGTATGTTGTTTATATGATGTGTCATTGTATCAGTCATATATATCCATTATCTATTTTATTTTCCTTTTTATTACTAAACATGAATTGGTACGATGTCCATGCATTCTCTAATATGCACAATAATATTTGGATCCCCTCACTGGGTGTAGAGGAAGTAGGTTGAACAACTTAGCTTTAATAATTTCCCTTAGTATATCAATTAAAATCTTATTTGATATTTGAATGATTTTTGAATCACTCATAATAGATTCATTATGATTTATTGTATGATTTGGATATGAAATCTTGTTAGGCACAACTTTGTTAGGTGTAGATGCATATATATGGTTTACACTAACATTTCTTAAGACTATGCACTTGATTTGATTTGCCAATAATGTGATATTTTCACTTAATAACTAATTTTGATTATGTAATTATAATTTTATCTTGCTCATAATAATAATCTGATCCATTAAAGTCTCACAAGTGCAAACCCTAGTTGCTTTTAATTGAACATGTAAACACACACCCTGTAGGGAAGAGGTGTGAATAGGCTGAGTATGGGGTTTAGTGACATTGGTTAGGATGATCCATCTCATGGAGGAGTGAGAACATAGACCCATTTATATGGAAATTATCTATCACCCTCATGGAGATGAGGAGGAGAAATAAATCCTTTCATGTGCATAAGATTTGACATTGAAACTTGAAACATAGTTGTTAGTTCTAAATCCTCTGTGTGTAAGTGTTTGCTTATTAATGGAATTCCACATAATAGAAAGATAACATGCTAGAGATATAATGAAATATGAAATACATTTAAATTTAAATAAATCATAATCTATAAATGTGTTTATGTCTTTTCTAAGTTCATTTCAAATTAAAGGGAACAAGCATGCAAATGAAAGTATTAAACTTTGCAACAAAAAGTGATACACTTATTCTATCATTATTATCATGATTATATAAAATAAAATTAGAAAATGTATGGATCTAAAATCTAAATGCTATACATATAAACCATAGGGTTATTTAGGGTTAGGGTTTGTGCAATATTTAAAGTACGTCAGGTTCACTAAATATTTTAACATTTTAAAACTTAATAAGTGTAAATCCTATGTTTGTTAAAGAGCTGAGTATACTAAATTAGTGAAATAATAATCAATAAATACACCCACTAATTTTTTATAGAATTTAATAGCTTTGAATCTTTTAAAAATAGTAATAAATAGTGAAAATAAGAACTTAGCTAGAAAACAAACTAAGACAGATGATCTAGGTATTGGAAACTGAGGTGGAAGCTGGTCTGAGTATTTCAACTGAGATCCCAATATCAAAATCCCTCCTAGATAGTATCACCACATGGATAGTAGTGCCATTATTGGAAATGTGGTAGTAGTGTCCTAAAATTAGCGATAGTATCTTTTATGCTAAACTATCTTGAGCTTTTGGGTGTACTTATGTTTTGATCTCTGACGTCTATTCCTGTGTGTACAAGTTTTTAAACCCTATATGTTACCTAGAATAAATGATTTAGTGAGAAAACCCTAATCCTCCATATAGTTATGGAATCTGATTGACATGATCTAAAATGTTTATTTGTTATTAAGGTATACTAGACATCCTCAACACCCCATTGTGAAGAGAGTTGCCTACATACCAATACTCTGAGGAGGGATCAATCTCGATGTAGTTCTCCCCACCTAAGTTATAGTACAAGTAAAATTAAATATATTATGATAGTGGCCTTGAGTTCCTTGAATGTTTTTATGATTATAAATCTAGGAAATATTAGCTTAGGACTACTGTAGATGGTAGTATGTAGAAGTAGGTTAAAATAAGGATTGATAACCTTAATTGTTCGCAACTTATTCTAAGTTTGAATGTGTATTTTGCATTTGATTTCCATATAGTGTTTATAGGGTTAAAATTCATGTGTATACATTATTATGATGCTTTTTTAGGTGATAAAATAGGTCTAGGCTGACCCTAAGAAGTTCTAGTTTTGAAAAGATATTTATTTGGGTAAAAGATATTAGCACCATTTTTTGGGGCACTAGCACCATCTGGAGCTAGTATCATTATTATGTAACTAGTGTCTAGTTGGAAGAATGATAGGCATGAAGGGCTAGGATTAGGAAATAAAGGTTTGGGACTAATTTAGGGACGATTAGCAATGCATGTGGTATGTACGAAGGTTGGATAAGTGTTCCAATAGGCTCCAAGATAGGCATAGGTCTCAGCTAGGGATATGTAGTCTCAAGTAGTACCTTATCACTCAAATACAAATTTTAGGTGATTACACTCCACATAGTAATATTATTCATATATCTACATAGAATACATAATATTATACGGTTAATGATTATCATGATGGATATGTCACAATATGAGATAATTTTTTAGATTCTGACATAGATACACATGATACTACTCAATCATACATGTAACATTATGCACATTCAACACATGATTTTCATGTGAGAATCCCATTAATGGGATCATCGATTAACATTACATACAATTATAAAAATAAAAAACTTATTAAAAAACTAAAAACTAAAAAATATTAAAAAATTAAAAACCAGGACCTATGCATGACATGTATTGCTTGTTTACATAATTTTTAATTATTTATCACACATAGTACAATATATATCTAGTTTTTTTATATGCATATGCATTTCACGGTATACATGAGAGAGATACATGACATACAAATTTCATATGACATGGAAAAATAGATGTGAGACATTCCTAAACCTAAGAGATACCTACTTACATTGGGGGCATTCTTCCATTGGGGGCATCTTTCCACTTCACATAAGTTATACATTTGTTTTTATATTGATCATATTAAGATACTCTAAATTTATTATACATGACTTGATCTGACTCATACTACTTATATTATTATTGCACTAGATATTGTATTTTTAATAGATGGTGATGACATATGTTGATTGTGTAGATTATCCTTGTGTGTTCTATGTATGATTTATGTTGTTATGTGTACATGGTTTGATGCTTTCTTGATTACATTGTGTGACTCTTTATATGTTCTCTATTTCTATTTTTTTTTTGTGACATCTGATTGCCCATTGTATGTGGCTCTTTCCTTATGTGACATTTGATTATCCATTGTGTGTGGCTCTTGCCTTGTCTAACATTTTATTCTCCATTGTGTGTGAAATTGAGTGATATTGCATGGGATTTATTGTGTGCATCATTGCCATGTCATTGTGTGTGACTCTTTGAATATTTGTGTATGTATGGATCAATATAGGATTATTTATTTATATTTTTATGTGTCATGATATATATCACACACTCTTCTTATTGTTTGTGGTTCCATGATACATATTATGCACCTTCAACTAAGTAAAAAAAGTATTTGCCTTTACTACATTATTTGCATTTACTAATTTACATTTTCAAATTATATTCGATATAATCATGATAATAATGACATAAGAAGTGTATCACTACATTATTTCATATTTTCTTTAACAAGCATGCAAATGAAATTATTTGCCTTTACTACATTATTTGCAATTACTCTTATAATGCATTTACTACATTATTTGCCTCATTCTTAAGTTAAAAATGATTTTCATGATCCTTAGCTTTGAATGTTGATTTACAATGGAATTTAGCTCCACTAGAGGTAGGGTATTGGTCCCTTATTTAAGCATGTTGGCATCTAAAATCTTGATCTCATAGTTTCTAGCTACATGAAAAAAATCATCAAAGAATTGTCAAGTGTTGAATATCACTTTATATTTAATGGGTAAAGGTAAACTCAAGGAAAATATACTTTTTAATTCACTATCATGTTATGGATAACTAATTTTACTAAATATAATATTGAATTATACTCACTATATTCTTATTTTAGTTAAGAAATATGTAAAAATGTGACCTTCATACTAACATTGATTGAAAAGTGAGTTACCCAAGGAATTGAAAAGAGTATAAATATAGATGGAAAAGTATAAAAATAATCAAGAGCATAGTCCTTAAGTATTTTATGAAAGAGCTTGGTTAACAATTTATATATTGTGTTGCCATGATACATATCATGAACCTTCCATATAGTTATTACTTAGTTTATGGATTCTCATAAACCTTCCATATTTTTATGTGTCATGATATATATCACACACTCTTCTTATTGTTTGTGATACCATGATACATATCATGCACCTTACATATAGTTATTACTTAGTTTAATAACTTAGATGATTTAGTCTTATTATGATAACATATTATCCAAATGCTAGTGCATATTTACATTACTTATATATTTTTTATATAACATGATGCATATAATTCCATTTGATATGATTAATTCACAACCTACATTCCTCACCTAAATATGGGGGCATAAATAGTGGCAAGTCTTAGATACTAAGCATTCACTATTAGATATTTCATAATTTAGTCGCATATTACTTAAGAATGGTAAATGTTTACATAAATTATTAAAGGTTTTACCCATATTATATACATCATAAGATTTGAGGGTATATACAAGGAATATGTTTAAATTTTCATAAATATTATGATATTTTTACACTAGATATTGAATCTAATTACACATTTTATTCTATTAAAAAATACACAAGGCATATGTGGCACATTATACAAAAATTATAATAAATCATTACTTATGAATTACTTAGGCATCTTTCATATTGAATAGTTTAATCCATATGAAACTAATGATTTAGAAACTTACACAAAGTTTTATGATTTTCTTAGATTTATTGGAACCCATAGTGGTTTCCATTTTTCAAATATAGTGAGTTGTGTGGGGCTGAAGTATTGTGTGACTTAACTTCTAAGAACTTAATTTTTAATGAGCGTTTGGTCATATTAAGATCAAACCATGGTTTTACACTAATAACACCAAGGGGAATAATCACCCCATTCTATATTTTCTCTAAAAGACAAATCTCTAAAATAAATCTTGGTTTGCATGCATATATGTGTATTAATTCCTTAGTAATTCATGTCACATATGTTTGGTGTTATACTTAAGATTTATATGATAATTTAAAATGGAATCTTACATGTTTCATTGTAGATTTGTATGGAGAAAGGCATGACACTCAGTACCTACTTGAGTACACTCATCATTTTTATCCTTAGAAATCAATTTCTATTCTTTTACTCTAACAATTCTATCACTAGAATAAAATGGGAAAATTTAAGAAATCATGTTTGCTATTAGATAGTTGAAAATGTTTGATTTGGCTAATATTTAATATACTTAACTTATACAAGCATAAAAAATCTTATTTACATATTCCTTGGCCATTCATCCATAAATGGGCTCTAGCTCAACCTTCCTAAATTGGAAATAATATTACAATTTAATATCATCTTCAAACTATCTCCTATCTCAAATAATTGTTCTTGTTATTTGGATAAATCCATATTTCCTCACACAGTACCACACTATATCCCTAACCACATGGGGCCAAATATGTCCATGTGCCCTTTAATGAATATTTTTCAAAAATTAAAATTATTCATATGGGTTAGCTTGTACATTTTGTATGTTGGTTCAGACAAACTTACACAAACATATATATATCGAGCCTAAGCCTATTATTATCTAGTACCTATTTATCTATCACTAGAACCCACTTTGCACATTGAGATAAATTATCCTAAAGTTTCCAAAATATTGAACCCTTAATATTTCAAACCCTGAGCTAAGTCTAAATACCATTAAAAGGTCAAATCATAGGTTGTCAATTGTTTAAATTCATACAAAAAATTATATTACATGCTAGTATTACATCGGATTGGACACACTTTGCTAGGTGGGCTAACTATGTTCACTTTAAATTCTTTATTTAGAATATCAATTACATAGGCAAAAAATATCCACAAGGGGTGGTTGAGGTCATCTCAACCCATCCCTTTCACCCATTTTCTGCATTCATAATAATTTCATCTTATAATGAACAACTAGGGGTTTGAAGCAAGGAGAAAGATAACAGAGCCATGCATGTGGGATCAAAGACTTTAAATAAAATAGATCCCTTATTAAACTATATACATTAGTTAGAATTATCACCGATCAATATAGATACACATGATAGTTTCACACTTTAGTAAACAATACCATAATAGGCAAGTATCTAGGAAGCGATGACTTATCCAGGCTCATGCAAATATATGTTTCCATGTTTGAGCATTCAAAATCCCATTCTATAATATTTTTTATGGTTTTACCTTGTCATAGACCTTAACATACAAGAGAAAAGCTAAGTAATTAAATCCTCTAGTGTTTTATATAAATATAAAGTTATTGTATTCTTCTACTTACTCTAAGATTTGTTTATTTATTATACATATTAAGCAATTTTACTATTTTATTAGTTTTATCATATTAAGTGAATTTAAAATTTTAAAACAAAAAAAAAGGTAAAACACAAGGTATAAGTATTTGAGGCCACATTCAGTATGTGTGAATATATCCTTTGAGATCTCAAGGATAACCTTCATTTGGAACAGAACCACATAAAGCAACATGCCAATCAACACTATTTGGAACAATATTTTGATGTAGGTGATATGGGTTTTCTCTGGATATAACTTATAAACAATCATTTTTAAAGCTAAAGGGTTATTATAAACAGAACCCAAGTTTAATGATCCTTATGAAATGATCCAAAATATTGGTCCCATGGCATACAAGTTGAAGTTTCCATCCTCATCTAAGATCCACCCTATTTTCCATGTCTCATGATTTAAGAAGATCATTAGTTAGCATGTTTGAGCCCAAACTGCACTCCTTGAGCTCGATACTAAAGACTATATCTTCTTGGAGCTTAAATCTATCCTAGATAAGTGCTCTCATCAGCTCCAGAACTACACTATCATAGATATTACAGTAAAATGACATGGCATGAAACTGGAAGATGCAGTGTGGGTACCCCTACTCTAGTTACAAACGCAATTTCTTCATCTCAAGCTTTGATAATAAATATTTAAGGGGGTGGAGGCATGTTAGGACCCCTTTATCCTAACTCTTTTAATATGTATTATGTGTTATTAATAAAAAAACATATGCTTTATAATTCATCCTATTTTTTGTTTTTAATTATCCTACATATATGTGAAGTAGTAGTTGTCTTAAGTAAATTAGTTCAAACAGAGAGATTATATAAGAGTAAGAATAATCTATAGAATATTTTGTATTAAGACATGGTCAAATGAAGTTTACACATCAAATATTCCCACATTAATTTGTAGTGTGCTTCTATTATTTAAGTACAATATTTCTATATTCTTAAGTTTAGTGTATATTTATTATTATTTTTTTCTAGATAAATTTGTGTGTAAGTAGTTTCTTAAAAAAAATGATGATGATTTTGTTGAAATTATTCCATTCCAAGTTGAGCCAAAAGTGGGAATAAAGTTCAACTTTCCATCATTTGTTCTTAATATTGATAAAAAATCACCCAAGATCTCATGAATAAAGGACAAGGCTATAAGAGAAGAAGGGTTGAATATCTCCTATAGTATTGAATCCTTAATAAGGCCAAAAAATACATATCCCTTGGAATTGTGGCCATACCTCTTCTCTAAATTTTATTCATCGCCTTATTTTCACCCTTCTCTTTCCCAACTTCCTTAACCATCATGGTGAGAGAAGAAGACTTTGCAAACAAGGAAACCCTAATGAAATCTAGCATGTTAAAATAGGTCATCCTCATGAATTTTCAAGCCACTTATATCATTAAAGTTTTCATTTAAAAACGTGGAAAGTGAAAATTAAAACTTTATTTTGTTAAAATATATTTTTTTTTAATACTATATTTTATTTAAATTTAATTTTATAAAAATACATATTTTTATTTATTAAAATATTATAAATAAAAAATATCAATTATACTAAAATTTTAATATAAAATTTATATAGAATGTAATTAATTTTTTAACATGCAATAAAAATATTTGGTTAAGGAGATTTATAATTTATACAATTTTTTTAATAAATAATATTTTAATTTAATTTTTTAAATTTGTAAACTCAACAAAAAAATGATTAGTAGCTACGTTTCTTTTCAATTATATTTATAACTAAAATTTATTTAATTTTTTTTTTAAAGGTGTAAACTCATAATATTTTTTCTTCTAATATTTAATATCAAATAGTATTGTAGAGTGTAAAAGAGAATCAAAGATTGAATTATAAAAATGTTATTTTCAACTAATATTTCATATCAAAAGCCACTTGGAGAGTGTAAAAACTAATAAATCCAAAGGAGGTGTTTTGAGACATATGAAAAAAACAAATTTATGCATTGCATAATTTAATTGACGTGGTAGATATAAAACAAATCACATTTTACTTACTTTATATACACTTATTTGTAAACATAATTAATGCATAAAATCTAAATAAATATAATTAAATTTTAAGAAAATTTAAATTGAAATAAATTTTCATAAAAAATAAATTTTAAATAAATATTTATATAATTTATAATATTTTATAAAACATTTAAATATTTTAAAATTTATCTTATATTAAATATAAAGTCAATTAGTAAAATAAGAAATTTAAAATATTGAAAGAAGAATACTTCCAACAAGAATATCATTGTAAATTCTTATACCTTATTCAAATTCTTTAGATTTAGATGAAGGGGGGATAATACTTTATATAGTACAACATATAAAGATACATTTAGTAACATCAAACCACATAACATTCAAAAAAAATTATAATGATAATTTATTTCACACTTAATTGGAAGTCTAATTTTCTATTTATATATTCTATATTTTTGAAATCACATGAAAAATAAAATTATAAAAGTTAAATTGAAAAAATTATTATTAAATAAATTTAATTTGTAATAGTTTGTTTTCAATAGTTGTGATTAAATGAATTTAAAAGAAGACAAATTCAAATATAATAAAATCAAATATTTTATTTATTAACAAAGAACCTTTTATACAATGATTTTATTCTATTGACTAGGATTAAATATTATCTCATCTTAGTTTCTCTCTCTTCTATAAATCCTCACTTAAGCTAATCTCTGGGTGAGTTATAATTCACATACACAAATAATAATATAGCTTATGTATTACTAACTAAGATATCTTCAAAATTTCACCCCTTCACCCACTTAGTATGATCATAGGGAAAGGGATCACTACACATGAATTAGAATAAATATGTAATTAGACACATAATTTAATGGATAGTAATGCATCTAACAATCCACAAATATGAATTAATCACTAATTCAAGTATGAATTAGGACACACATTAATTCATATTCTAAATTTGTGTGAATATATATATTTTTGTACAAACATAAAAAGTATGTACGAATAGGGTTACACACTACTATTCTTAAGGATATAGATATGTAAATATGGATTAACAAATATATTTATAATTTATACTTAGTGAGAACACATCATCATTGATCACACCACATATGTAAATAGGGGCATACTTTTGCTTACAATTTATGTTCAGTGAGAATACATCATCACTGAAGATACATAAACACAACAAAAATATAAAAATTATATTGAGACTATTCCTCACTATATATTTAATGGGTGTTGGCCACTTCATCAAATCTCATGTTTATAGCCATTATACTTGATCATTGCCCCCCAATCACAAACAACATAAATGGTCACCACTACCACTAGTTCTTGCATTTAGTTGGTTTAGCATAATTTTTCATTTATCTCTAGTTAAAGTACATCATCATTTTCACTAATTATTAAATTTTTAGTCTATATAATCATTTGAGAATATTTTGGTGTTATCATTATAATAGATCGCAACCTCTAAGTTAGTGACGAACTCGAGGTTAGATTGGCTTCCTTCATTTTTTTCCTCTGACCTCC
The DNA here is from genome assembly GCA_037957365.1 of Torreya grandis. NCBI lineage: Eukaryota > Viridiplantae > Streptophyta > Pinopsida > Cupressales > Taxaceae > Torreya > Torreya grandis. Next base: position 345,875 of record JARHVA010000650.1, read on the forward strand.
TACAACTTTAATTCAAATGGCATGTAAAAAAATATTTGGTTAAAGATAATTTTAATTTAAATTATATAATTTCTTTATAAATAATATTTTAATTTTAATTTTATTTATTTTTCAAAAAATTTAAACCCCACTAAAAAATGAATAATAAATATGTTTCTTTTCAATTGTATTTAGAATTAAAATATATTTGGAAAATGTAAACTCACAATAATTTTTTTTATAATATTTAATATCAAATGGTATTATAGAGTTTAAAAAATAAACAAAAATTAAATCATAATTTTTTTTATTTTCAACTAATACTTCATATCAAAATGCACTTGGAGAGTGTACAAACTAATACTTTCAAAGGAGGTGTTTTAGGATACTTTGAGAAAAACAAATTTATTTATTGTATAATTTAATTGAAATGGTAGATATATAACACATCACATTGTATTTACTTTGTTTACATCTATTTTAGAACATAATTAATGTATAAATTCTCAATAAAAAAATGAAATATGAAGAAAATCTAGTTTGAAATAAAATTTCATAGAAATAATTTTCTAAATAAGAATTTATATAATTTATAATATTTTACAACCATTTGACTATTTAAAATTATCAAAATTTATATTATATTAAATATAAATTTAATTAGTAAAATAAGATATATAAATATAAGATTAATTGATAGAAGAATACTTCCAACATGAATTTCATCATAAAACCTTATACCTTATTCAAATTCTCTAGATTTAGATGAATAGACGATAATATTTTACATAGTATGACATAAAATTTACATATAACATCAAACCAAACAACACCCAAGAAATTATAATGATAATTTATTTCACACTTAATTAGATGTCTAACTTTCCACATATATATTCTATGCTTTTGACATCACATGAGAAATAAAATTATAAAATTTAAATTGAAAATGTTATTACTAAATAATTTTAATTTATATTAGTTTGTTTCTAATGGTTGTGATTAAATGAGTAAAAGAGAAGACAAATCCAACAAGGTTGGATACTAAGAAAGTTATATAATAAAATCAAATATTTTATTTAATAACAAAGAACCTTTTATATAATGATTTTATCTTATAAATTAGGATTAAATATTATTCATCCTAATTTCTCTCTCTTCTATAAATCCTCACTTAAATTAATCTTTGAGTGAGTTACATTCACGTACATAAATAATAAAATATCTTATATATCACTAACTAGTATATCTTCAACATTTCATCTCTTTAGTATGAGCATATGGAAAGGGATCACTACACATCAACTCAAACAAACATTTAATTTCACACATAATTTAATAGATATTAACACATCAAATAATTCACAAATAGGAAGCCATCACCAATCCAAGTATGAACTAGAACACACACATTAGTTCATACTCTAAATTTATGTGAATATACACATTTTTTATAAACATAAAAAGTATGCATGAATAAGGATACCCATTAATATTCTTGAGGATCTACACACATAAACATAGACCAACACATATATCTACAATTTATACTCACTTAGAACACATCATCACTAATCAAACCACACATGTAAATAGGGACACATACTTTTGTTTACAATTTATTTTCAATGAGAATACGTCATCATTGAATACACAACAAAAATATAAAGAATATAATGAAACTAGTCTTCACTATGTCTTTAGTGGGTGTTGACCACCTCATCAAACCTCACGTTTATATCCAAAGTACTTGATCATTTCCGTTTGATCATAAACAACATATATAGTCATCACTACCACTAGAGACCATTATTGGATTTGTTGGTTTGGCACTATTTTTATTTATTTGTAGCTAGAGTACATCATCATTATAACTAATGATTAAGAAATATTTAGGCTATGTAATTATTTGAGCATATCTTAGAATTATCATTACAATAGACTTTAACCTCTGAGTTAGTAGTGAACTCAAGGTTGGATTGGCTTCCTTCCTTTGTTTCCTTTGACCTTATAAAACCTTATTTCAAGTAGCATGCAAGAAAAATATTTGGTTAAGGAGAATTGTAATTTAATTTATACAATTTTTTTATAAATAATATTTTTGTTAGGTTGTGGAGCTAAAAGCTTCAACTGTTGCAGACATGGAGGAGGTTGCTAAAGTTCCAGAGACACCGACGTCGGCAGCATAACCGACGTCAGTCATGATGAATACAGAAGGCAGCCGGCATCGGCAGGGAGTTGGCCGACGTCGGTCAGCACCAGGCAGACAGGGACCAATGTCAGTCACCTATGTGTTCCAAAACTGTTCGTTGCATGAACAATTAGTTAGTTGAACGGAGTGTTTGCATGTTAAAGGGCTAATTATAGTCTGGAGCTACGTGTCTAATTATTGTAATTAGAGGTCTATTTTTGTATGCATGGGATCCTATTTAAAGACCCATGAGGCATGTATTGTAATAAAAGAAGGCAAGTAAAAGCATTGAAGCAAGGAAGCAAGGTCAAGGAGATCTACAAGGTGTAAGGTCAAGGAGATCAGCTAAAGCATTCAAGGAGGGGATAACAACTCAGGTTGTTGAGTTGGTTGTGGTTGAGCAAGAGAGAGAGGGAAGAAGTCCTTGAGGTGTGGCAAGCCTTTGAGGTGGAAGAAGAAGTGGCATCTTCTTTATTGTATTTTCTTCTAAGATTATCTAATACGAGATTGTGTATTATCTCTCAAATTCTTTGTTGTTTCAAGTTTCTAGTTACTTAATCATTCTGGTATAATTTCATGTTTAATTGCTTATAAGAAAAGTAATCAATTGTGCTTCCTTGGAGGGGTTCCTAACAATTGGTATCAGAGCTTTTAGGTTGGGATACTAACAGGTTGTATCAGATCTGGTTAGTGTGTGTTTGATTGCAGGTCATTCATAGGGGTTTTTGTTTGAGTGGGAGTATAGCAATGGCAGAAGAAAGTAAGCTACGAATGGAGAAGTTTAACGGCAAGAATTATCAACATTGGAGGATGCAGATTGAAGATTATCTGTATCAAAAGGATTTGTACTTACCATTGGGTGGGGTTGCATTCAAGCCCACAAATATGAAGGATGAAGAATGGAATGTTCTTGATCAGAAGGCTCTGGGATCCATAAGGTTGAGTCTTGCATCGTCTGTGATTTCCAACTTATCACAGTGTAAGACAACGGAAGAGTTGATAAAATCTTTGGCAAATTTATATGAAAAGCCCTCGGCTTCAAATAAGGTATTTCTTATGAAGCAGTTATTTACTTTGTAAATGCAAGAATGTGGATCGGTACATACTCATCTTAGTGATTTCCATGGTTTGGTAAACCAGTTAGCTTCAGTCAATATTGTTTTTGATGATGAAGTAAATGCTCTCTTAATTTTATGCTCTTTACCTGAAAGTTGGGATAGTTTGGTTATGGCAGTAAGTAATTCTGCGTCTACTTCTAAAATCTTAAAAGTTGATGATGTTGTGAGTGTAATCTTGAATGAATAAATATGCAAGAAAATCACAAGTGAATCATCAGGGAATGCTCTAAGTGCAAAAAGTAGGGGAAGGCAAAGAGAGAAGGTCAAGTAAGGGAAATCAAGGTCGAAGATGGGAAGGAGATTCGAATCCAGAAATGGAAGTATCACCTGCTAGTTTTGTGGAAAAAAAGGACACACAAAGAAAGAGTGTTGGTTGAGGGATAAATAAAATCAACATGAAGGTAATGAAGAAGCAAAGGATGCAGGTATTGTGGCACAGGATGCTCTCATACTTTCTTTGGATAGTCAAATAGAATCATGGGTTTTAGATTCTAGTTCTTCTTTTCATGCATCCCCAAACAGAGATTTGTTCCATGAGTATGTCTAGGGAGACTTTGGAGTGATTTATTTAGGGGATGGTACACCTTGTCAAATAGTTGGTAAAGGGAAAGTGCAGCTAAAATTACAGATGGACAACACATGGGTGTTGAAGGAGGTTATGCATGTCCCAGTTCTGAAGCAGAGTTTGGTTTCTGTAGGAAGGTTGGGTGATGAGGGATGCATAGTAACCCTCACAGTGGATTCTTGGAAGGTTACCAAGGGTGCACTTGTTTTAGCAAGAGGTAATAAAGTAGGTACTCTTTATCTATCTACTTGTATTACTGATTATACTTCTGGTTTATCTACTTCAGCTGTAGATTCAAAGATGTGGCTTAATAGGCTTGGTCACATGAATAAGAAGGGAATGGATGTTCTTGAGTCAAAAGGTATGAGTTCAGATTTAGAAGGCATAGATCGAGTTCATTGTAGGAAAAGGAAATTTGATGCTTTTGACAAGAACAGAGAAGCCTTGGTGTTTATGGAGGAGATGAGGGACAGAGATCAGTCACAGGGGCTAAATAATTATGAGCAGGGTGGTATGGATAGGGATTTGATCCAAGATGAGCTCGTGGATAAATAATTCATCACTTACAGGAACACACAGGTACCGACATCAGTCACATGGAACCGATGTCAGTTAGGCAGATACTGACATTGGTCATGTGCAGACTAGCAGGGTCAATAGAGTCGAGCAAGAGAAGTCCGACGTCGGTCAGACAGGAACCAACATTAGTAGAGGCGACATCAGCATCGGCCAGGTAAATGACGTCGATAGTTAGGGTCAGTGTAGGGAACCGACATCGGTCGGATGCAGATTGGGAGATGGCCGAGATCGGTCACTTGAATGGATGTTGGGCAGACAACAAGCTGTCAAGGAGTCTCAAATGCCCATATGGAGGTCAGAAAGGGTATGTGAACCTCATATTCATTATTCACCTTCTTTATTTTATTTTTTGATTACTGATGGTCAAGAACTAGGAAGATATGAAGAGGCAATGCAGGTAGAATCCAAAAATAGTGGGAGCTTGGCATGGATGAGGAGTGTGAGTCCTTGGAAAAGAACCAAACAGGGATTTGTTGGTGGAGTTGTCAGCTGGAAGAAAACACTAGATGAGGGATGGATTCCCAAGTTAGAGAAGAGAGTGGATGGACACGTGAGACAGAAAGCTAGGGTATATGGTCTTGAGTAGGCTACAGGACAATGGAGGTTTGACCATTGTATTTTTTCTTTACCAGGTTGGATAATATTAGCTACATTATCCTGTTACTGTATTGTGTGCTTGTTGCAGGGTTACATAGACAGGGAGTTGCTAAGCTAAGGGTGAAGTTAGTTCAGAGGTATGTTATGAAGAATTTGGGAGCAGCAAAATTCTTTTGGCATAAGATACATGGAAGATCACAGGTTGATTTTGTCTCCAATGAGAGTTGTCAAAAAGTTCAGATGTGGCAGGGGACTTGGATGACAGGTATAGCATCACAAGTTTTGTGGTGGTTGGTCTTCAAGAGTGATTTTGAAGAGGGATACAAAGCCAAGGGAACAAACTAGATGATGTACAGGTACAGGTACAGTTGCATCTATTTATCTCCAAGTGGGAGATTGTTAGGTTGTGGAGCTAAAAGCTTCAACTGTTGCAGACATGGAGGAGGTTGCTAAAGTTCCAGAGACACTGGCATCAGCAGCATAACTAACATCGGTCATGATGAATGTAGAAGGCAACCGGCATCGACAGGGAGTCAGCCGACATCGGTCAGCACCAGGCAGATAGGGACCGACGTCGGTCGCCTGTGTGTTCTAAAACTGTTTGTTGCACGAATAGTTAGTTAGTTGAATGGAGTGTTTTCATGTTAAAGGGATAATTATAGTCTCGAGATGCATGTCTAATTATTGTAATTAGAGGTCTATTTTTGTATGCATGGGATCCTATTTAAAGACCCATGAGGCATGTATTGTAATAAAAGAAGGCAAGTAAAAGCATTGAAGCAAGGAAGCAAGGTCAAGGAGATCTACGAGGTGTAAGGTCAAGGAGATCAGCTGAAGCATTCAAGGAGGGGATAACAACTCAAGTTATTGAGTTGGTTGTGGTTGAGCAAGAGAGAGAGGGAAGAAGTCCTTGAGGTGTGGCAAGCCTTTGAGGTGGAAGAAGAAGTGGCATCTTCTTTATTGTATTTTCTTCTAAGATTATCTAATACAAGATTGTGTATTGTCTCTCAAATTCTTTGTTGTTTCAAGTTTCTAGTTACTTAATCATTCTGGTATAATTCCGTGTTTAATTGCTTATAAGAAAAGTAATCAATTGTGCTTACTTGGAGGGGTTCCTAACAATTTTAATTCTAAATTTTTTTTTTTATTATTTTTAAACTCAAAAAAAAAAATAGGTACATTGATTTTGAATTGTATTTATAATTAAAATGTATTTGAAAAGTATAATCTGATAATATTTTTTTATAATATCTAATATCAAATAGTACTTTAGATTGTAAAAGAGAAACAAAAATAAAATCATAAAAATGTTATTTTCAACTAATATTGCATACCAAAACACATTTGGAGAGCGTAAATATAAATAAATTCAAAGGATGTGTTTTGGGACACCTTGAGAAAAATAAATTTTTGCATTTCATAATTTAAATTAAGTGGTACATATGAAACAAATCACATTTTATTTAATCTATTTACACTTATTTGAAAACATGATTAATGCATAAAATCTAAACAAAAACAATGAAATTTGAAGAAAATATAGTTGGAAATAAATTTTCATAAAAACAATTTTCTATTTTTTTTTAATTAAAAATATTTTATTCCTTCAAGAGAAGCATTTATAATGACATTGGTCAAAAGACCTAAGATAAGACAACAAGAAGTTAAACCTTGTCTAAGAACAAGGTTACCTTATTACAACCACTAGTCTATGTTATTATTAGGCCTAGTGGTTTGTGGGCCCCTTTAGGCCAGGCAAGTTCTAGTTTTCTTCCTCATCCTCTATTACTTCTACTAGAAGGTTCCCTCAAGCATTGTTATTCTACACATAGTGCCAATGGTGCAAGTGTTTTTCCATATTCCCCATGTCTTTCAAAATTATTGTTACAGTGTTTTGAATTCCTTCAATCCCATATGTGTTAATGCAGACCATGGTGATGATTTGAGTGTGAATCCTCACTCCCTTCATGTTTCTCTCCATAAAATTTTTAATATGTATCATATTATCATTCATTGCTTTCATTAAATTAAAATGATCTAGAAATATTTCTTGGAGTCTTCTAATCTAGGCCCCCATTTCATTCTATTGCTCTAGATATTCATATTTTTGATTGAAAACTAGGTTGTTGATACTCACCACGGTCTCCTTGATATAGAGAATGCCATTTTTCAAGTCCTTTAAGTTATCAAGGATCTAGCTTCCTTGATTGATGCTACCCTAGTTTGGGTTTGAATTTTTTCCTTTATCCCAACCCCCGACATATAATGATTCTTCAATCTTGATGAATATCTATTTTTTGATGTCCCTTCCTGTGTCATTCTTGCCTTTCTCTTGATTGCATTATTGAATTTGTTCTCATTATGGCTATCAATTTTATTTTTGCCTTTATCCTAGTTTTGATGATTTAGATCATTCCTCCTAATCCATTCTTTACCTTCATGTACAGTGGCATAATAGCATCTCCCTTTGTATAAAAACAATTTTATAAATAAATATTTATATAATTTAGAATATTTTATAAACCATTTAACTATTTAAATATTTCAAAATTTACATATATTGAATATAAAACTATTAAGTAACATAAAAGATCTAAGTATAGGATTACTTGATAAAGAATTACTCCAACAAGAATTTTATTGTAAATTATTATACCTTACTCAAATTATCTAGTTTTAAACAAAAATAGGATAATACTTTACAAAGTATGACATAAAATTTACATGTGTGACATCAAACCACAAAACACCCAAAAAACTATAATGATAATTTATTTCAAAACTTAATTTGAAGTTTAATTTTTCAATTTATATATTCTATGATTTTGGAGTCACACGAGAAATAATAATATATAATTTAAATTAAAAATATTAATGTAAACAAATTTAGTTCATAATACTTTATTTTCAATGGTTGTGATTAAATGAATACAATATAAGACAAATTTGACAAGGTTGGATACTAATAAATTTATATAACAAAATCAAACATTTTATTCAATAATAAAGAGCCTTTTATGTAGTTATTTGATCCTATAAATTAGGATAAAATATTATCTCATACTAATTTCTCTCTCTTCTACAAATTATCACTTAAATTAATATTTGGGTGAGTTATAATTCACATACATAAATAATAAAATATCTTATGTAGCATTAACTAGGATATCTTCAACATTTCACCCTTCCCTTTTTACTATGAAATTAGAGAAAGGGATCACTACACATGAACTAGAACAAACATATAATTTGACACATAATTTAATGGACAGTAACACACCAAACAATTCATAAATGGGAACACATCACCATTCAAGTATGAACTAGGTCATACACATTAGTTCATACTCTAAAATTATGTGAATATACACATTTGTTTACAAACACACATAATATGCATAAATATGAATACACACTACTATTCTTGAGGAGTTACATGTGTAATCATGGACTAACTCACATATATTTACAATTTATACTCATTGAGAACAAATTGTCATTTATCACAACACACATGTAAATAGGGACTCATACTTTAGTTTATAATTTATCTTCAGTGAAAATACACCATGATGGAACACATACAAACATAAAAAAAATACAAAAATATAGTGAGACTAGTCCTCACTATGTATTTGGTGGGTGTTGTACACCTCATTAAACCTCACATTTATAGCCATTGTACTTGATCATTTCCCCCTAATCACAAACAACACAAATGGTCACCAATTCCACTAGACACCATTAGATTTAGTTGGTTTGGCATAATTTTTCATTCATTTTTATCTAAATTACATCATCATTATCACTAATGATTAAAAAATATTTAGGCTATATAATCATTTGGGCATATTATAGTGTTACCATTACAATAGACTATAACCTCTAAGTTAGTGGTGAACTATAAGTTGGATTGAACTCCTTACTTTGTTTCCTTTGACCTCCTACAACCATAAATCAAGTGGTTATGTCAAATTGTTTGTCATTTAATTTCAAAATTCATGACACCACCCAAACCTTCCTTCCTCCCCCTTGCCCCTCATTCACTCCTCTCCCTTCCCATCCCAACATAATAGATTAAAACCTTAGGTTTATTATTCACCAAAAAAAATTGAATTCAAAAAGCATGCATGGGGTTTTGTGTTACAAAGAGAAAAGTGGGATATAATGCATGGGATAAAGATATGCCTTCATTAATTTTAGGACATATGTTCATTCAATCGAAGGACCGAGAAGTTTAACCTATTTTACTCAAAGAGCATGAATTGTTACCACCAGAGGCTCAATGTCTATTTGATGACACTTAGAATTATTATCAATTGATTAAACTTGATTGTTAGATATTATTAGGCCTAAATTTTCCAGTTTATAAAATAGGGGAGAGTGATTCAATTCTGAATAAACATGAAAAATGGAGTGTAAGATAGGGTAGAAAAGGATATTTCTAGTCAATAAAATGATAATGCCTAAGGACTAAAGCATGTCAAGTCATAGTTAAACCACTAAGTACTTGGTTTATCAATTAAAAAAATGTTTAGCCACTCAATGGGCAAGCTTATAAGGGACATCAATATGAATATCCTACTTATAGGTCCTTCACAGAATGAAAAAACTCAAGATTTGTATTAATGACACATAAATATTTTGAAACACTTTATAAATGAAAGCACATAAATCATGGATTGTTCATGAGTATATTTAAAAGAACACACAAGGAATTATATTAACAAATGCACAATCTAACTACCATATTCATCTTTGTAACATAAGCATAGAATCACTCCTCTTTCATAAGTATGAACTCTAAACTAGAAAGTATGGACAACATTCAGTGGGTAGAAGACAAATTATAAACAAGTAGAAGTTATATTATAGTTTTGAAAGAGTTTCTTTGCACAAAGTGTCAACCTTGGCAGACAATCAAAGACCAAAAACTTGGGAGAATAATAAGTGTAATCTTGGCTTGATCATTGGCAACATTTTGAGGATAAATTTCACCAACCTTTACAAAGGGAAATAAATTCCCTTATATAGATATATTTATCCATTAATTTAACTCATCCCATTACTAGGGCGGTTACAAACATTCAACGATGATTGAGGAATGCAGTTAGGATTTTGATAGATTCAACAGCTTGAGCATGATTTGCAGTTTAGAGACCATGCCTATTAAAGGTTAGATTTTATCTTTTATGCTCATTGTCTCTCTTTGGCCTTATTTTATGCACACGCCGTATGATGACTCATGCCATACTAATTGATTTTCATTAAATTTTGGGGGACTAATAGTGATTAGATTCAAATATTACTGGTAGATAATTGATAGGATTTTCTTGGGACTACCATTCCACCATGCCCTAAAAATACTTCTACATTCAATTTTAAGGGTTGATTAAATGAAAGATCCATCCCTATATTGATTTCAATGTCTCTTAAATCAGTTCACTACTTTATTATCCCAAAATATGTTGCTTCTAGGCTTTTTAGTTAGTGATGAACTAATTACACTTTGATTATGTTTCTCAAACTTGACATACACTCTTCTTTGAGAATTTTGTCAGCCTTGAAAACCAAACAAGATGTCAATCTTAGTTCCATCACTTTTATAATGTCATCATTTCCACATGGCTCTTTCTCAGCATCATATTCATTCTTCTTCATTATGATATTGGATTGATTTGGTAGGTCCTATTTTTCCACTTGGTAGTCCATCAATGATCCCAAGCTTCACCTTGTTGTCAATGTTTGTCAGTATAATGGGAACATGACTTCTTCTCAGGTTCTTAGGCTCTCCATGATTTTGGATAATGCTATAATCACTTTGAGTTCTCAAGATTTTGAGAGGGTTCCATATGGCATATTTTTAGCGTATCAAGGATTTGAGTATTTCCAATGTCGATCAACTCCTAGGATTTTGAGTTAATACCTTAATGCCCCTAAAGTTTTGAGGTTTCAAGGGGCTGAGTCATTAGTACCATGCCACATGGCATGATATGGGGCCCCAAGACTTCAAAAAGACTTAGTCATTTTTCCAAAAAATATTTATCTTTGAATCTATGTGTCAATGATATTTTAATGCATGGAAGAATCTGGAGGGCCCCAAGAGTCTTTAAAACCTATGAGAAAAAAAGAAATTTGACTAGGTAAAAGTTTCTTGAGAAAGCTAAGTTTTTCCAAGTGAATTTTATGTAAGAAGCAATCAAATAATTGTTAGTGTAGGTTTTTATTCCATTTAATGATTTTTCTCTACACATGTTTAGTTACCTTGCTTAGGTGTCTTTTAGGTCATTGTGAAATATAATCCCACATTCATGAAAAATTGAGGACATGTTTATCTTTCACCTATTATGAACCTAATACTTCACATACATAAAATACACATAAATACTAAATATATTGATAAAATATTCTTTTTTGGCGGGAAGGAATAACTCCACAATCACTTTTCACTTTGAGGGGACTACCTCCTTAGATCAATGCTCAATTACAATTCTTCTTCTTTGATGCCTTACAATAGCCTACCACTATTAATTATTCTACTATTCTACCCCTCTCTAGGTACATTACATTCTATCCCCCTTAAGAAATAGGAGGACCAAATGAAGGTCAGACCATACATATGAAAATAGGTTGAAGACAAGATAGAGGCACGTCCATGTGACCTTTTATGCTTCAATTTCTTTTGCTTTTGCTCAAATATGAACATGTACATCAAGAGGGTGAACATGAGCACTATAACTAAAGTTTGAAGTGAAATTTAAACCATGATGATCATATCCTCAAAGTGAGAGCAAGGGTGCTCAAAATTATCATCATAATGAATGAATTGAGGATACATGTCATCCCCCTTAGCATTTTTCTCTAAGGAATTTGAATACTTGATTCCCTATTTGGGATCTGTTATTATTGGTTTGGGCTCATCAAGGGCCTACTTAACCATGGTGATTTCTTGAATGGGATTGTCTAGAACCTGATGAGGTGCATCCAAAGGGGAATCAATGACTTTCATAGAGAGACATTTGATGGCCTAAGAGGTGGTGTTGTGTTGAGACATTGCCAATTAACATGATTTTTAGAGAGCTTAGCCAAGACTACTACTTTCATCATTATCTGAGGGTGCCACATTTGAACCTCTGCTTGAATCTCATCTTAAAATTTGTTGATGAAGCAACGAATGAAGAATGTAGTAAAGGTGTCATTGGTTAATGTTTCAAACTTAGTTTTATATTCCCTAATAGCACCAATTTGTCAAATTTGAATTAATGCACCAGTGATATTACCACTATAAAAATTTAAAAACCCCATGAGAGTTATAGGAGTGGACATCTGCTTCAACCAAAAATGCGTCCTTTATAATATGACTAATATTTTGATTTTTTTTACAAATAGTAGTAGTCACTAAAACTAAGATAACATCTACAATAGTCAATAAATTTTAAAATTTTAAAATGTTATAGAAAGCTGAAATAGAGGTGTACCAAACCCAAAAAAAAATTGGCGTAATTTGATGCCATTTGTGAGTATTTTGAATAAGAATAGTTGAGTTCTTTGAGGGCAAAAATGAAAATATGTACTTCTTAGACTTACTTCATGAAGCTCCCAAATGTGCCTGCAATAAAAACACTCACTACAACACCTCTATAATTCTAATCCCAAAACAAATTTCCTATAAAATATTCTCTTCAACTTAATTGTAGATAAATCTCACACATAAACCCTTCATACAACTGTGTAACTGATGGAAAATTATCTCTCTAATCTCATTACAACAAAAAAAATTAGCCTTAGAAAGTGCTCTGATACAAGATGTTATGAACCTAATACCTCACATACACAAAATACACACAAATACTAAATATATTAATAAAATATTCATTCTTGATGGGAAGGAATAACTCCACAATTTCTTGTCACTTTGAGGGGGCTACCTCCTTACAGCAATACCCAATTACAATTCTTCTTCTTTGATGCTTTACAATATCCTATGCCCTTTTATTTATATTATTTTTCATCTACCCAACTCCTTATGCATGTGGTACTAAATCACTATTCATTATTCTACCCCTCTCTAGGTATATTACATCACCTATATAATGTATATTCCTAAAGCTTTTATGGATAATGATGTTAATGTCAATATTACAATATTTTGATTGTTGAGTAATTACTTATTTTTTGCTCATGTTTGATTTCACTACTACACATAGGTAATTTCCTTATGCATTTGACTCTCTCTAGTAGGTCCTCGATTATGTCCCACTCTGACATGGTATCAAAGATTTTTTGATAGATGGATGCCATTTTTATTGTTTTAAAATATTAATTTTTATCTTACATATTATAGATCTACAATCCATTGGCTTAACATATTGAAGATTCACCTTTTCCCATATTTTGGTCTTATTTTAGGATCTTTTATTGATCTATATTCAAAAAAAGAATTAAAAAAAGGTGTCTCCTACTAGTCATATTTCATCTAGTAGCTTTTCATGTAAAACAACTAGCACCATCAGATTTAGAAGGTGTTAAAACCCTAGGATCAATTATAAACATGACTTAGTTTCATGACAATCATTTTTTACCATTTTTAGAGGGTTTTAGGTGATTTTTAAATAATTTCATGCGAATATGTACAATCTATAATATTCAATGGAAAATTCTTTTTAGGTTTTTCTAGGTTTTAAGAGATAGTTAGTGGGACTTTGGTCAATTTTTGAGATCCATACTAGATCTGGTGTTTTTTTAAGATAAGTAGAGCTTCCATACTTTTGCACATGTTGTGGGAAACTCTATCATTCCTAGCACTATAGGAACCATCTCTATCTCTGGCCCCTATAAGGACCTCTCCTACCTCTGATGCTCTAAACCCTAATGATTATATAAATAGGTTACATCCCTGATATAAAGTTATGGCATAAAAATTATTGACTGTGGGAGTAGTCCATAATCCCAACATCAAGGTTATCAATTATTTGAGCAATCAAAAATTCTAGCATCAAAACTTTCAACTACTAGATTATTACATGACCCTTTCATCAAAATTATTAACTATGGGAGTATTAAAAAACTCTAACAACTGCAATGACCCACTACAACCTTGACACATGTCTTTAACTATGGGAAGTGTCGATAATCCTAACATTATAACTTTTAGGTCCACATGCAATCATAAACTATATTGCAAGAACCACAAAAAAGAATCATAATTGCAAGACAGTGATACATCTTTGACATAAAACCCAGATGATGGACATTTTGATTACAAGAGTAGTAAAAAACCCCAACATGTGCAAGGATGCTCCCAAACTCTGACAATGGCCACGTGAACATTAAATTTAAGCTCATGAAGTGTGGCACTATTCATTGAAAAAAAGGTTCATTTTTTTCATTATTTCACTACCCCATCAATCACATAATCAAATTCAAGGGAGGAGAGCACCCATTTTAGGTCTTATCCCATGGTCATATGTGAATTAAGCCCTTGGTCATTTCCAACCCAAAATTGCTAAAATTTTATGCCAAGAGGGCATAATTTTTTTGTGGAGAAGTTAATTCCAAAAAAATTTCAACCCAAACATTTACATACCCAAAAATTTTCAATTTTTTGCAAAATTGAGATCATTATTATTTTTACAAGCAAGAAACATTCACACTTCCATAACTTTCAGCTAACAACTCCATTCTAGGTCCCAATTTTTTTCAAGTGTGAGTTTTTCAAGATCTACACATTGGTGATATTATAGTGCCTTATAAAATTTAACCTATATAGATTAAAAAGGTTACATATCATTTTATTTAAACACATGTAGTTTGGCACATACTTCCTTTCTATACCATGGATTTAAGTTCAATTCTAATTCTTACACCTTTCAACTATCACAAGTGGAAAGTCAAAGTGAAAATCCTCTTGAGGTGTAAAGGCTTACTCTAAATCATGATGGGTGCAGAAACAAAACTTACACTTGAATAAAATAAGGTGAAGTGGTATAACAAAAGTGATGAGGCCTTATAGTCTTCTATGCTTGTCTATGTCTCCTAACTTCTTCTTTCATATAGAATCTGTAATAACTCCAAATAAAGTATGGACCTTTTTATGAAAACTATTTGGAAAGAAAAACATCATGATGGGTAATGAGTTGGTGAATGATCTCATGAGTTTTATCTCAGACAATTTTGATACAATATAAGACTTCTTCATAAATTTCAAATCCCTCAAGTTACAACTAAATTTGTGTGACATTGACGAAAAGGATGATCAATTGATTCTTTCCATCCTCACCAAATTGGGTTATGACTATTTTTTTTATTTCTACCTTCCATGCCACTAAGCATGTTATTGAAGAAACATTGACCATGTCATCCTTGGATGAATTTTTTGTTGACTTGACTCAAGATTAAGACAAACTCATTCAAATGGGTACACTAAATTCATCTAAATTGCATGCCTTAATTATGAGTTATGATAAATAGAAGGCTTGCAATAGCAAGGATAAGAAACAAAACAAAATTGACCCAAAACAAAGAAAGGGTTAGAAATTGATGCTAAGTCCAAAGCATTAAAAGAGTCCTCCTCTTCAGATAGGAAATCCAAGAAAGAGCGATTCACATGTGGCTATTTCAAGAAACCTAGACATGATGAATCCAAATTCATAAATAAGGAGATTGACCAACTAAAAAAATGCTTAAAATGCAAAAATATCAGTGTCCCTTATTCTTCTAATCAGATTTCACCAGTACAAGAGTGTTTTAAAGCCAAAGATATTAATAAGGGTAAAGATAAGGGAAAATTAATTATTTTAGTTGCATCCCAACCTTCCACATAGGTTATTGATTATGGTGCATTGTACCACATGGCTTCATCACAGGACATGTTCTCATCCTTGGAGCCTTGTTCTATGCCTTCCATATTATTGGGTGATGATACTTATACTAAAATTAGTGGGATTGGATCTACTAAAGTGAAAGATAAGACATTTCATGATTTTATATGTATTTATACTTTATCTAGAAATATCTTATCTATTTATCAGATCACTCACATCTATTCAGGCAAGAGAGTTGAATTTAAACCCAATTCTATGGTTATTAGGAAAGCTAACAATCACTCCATAGTTACACTTAGTAAAGCATATCATCAATCATGATTATATACGTTATCACATTTTTCACCTAATCAACCCTCTACTACACTACTCACTTATTCATATGGGGTGAGTAAATTATGGCATGATTAATTTTTCCATCTCAACTATCACTACCTAGAGCAACTCAATTTCCATTACATGGTTTAAGAGTTGCCACAAGTCAAGTTTTTTTATGGAGTTTTTTAGGGTTTCATACTTGGTAAGCATCCCAAGGAGAAGTATGATAAGGGTAAATTATGGAGAGATGAAAAGAAATTTCATATTATTCATAGTGACATTGTTGACCCATTTTTAAAACCTTCATTCAATAGGACTAAATACATGCTTACTTTCATCGATGACTATTCGGTTTTTTCCACTTTTTAAACATCAAATTTGACATAATTTAACAATGCACATATATTTTACTCTTAAACACACTTTCTTTCTATTTATCTACCTATCTACTATCTTTGCCACATATATTTTTCTAGAATATTCATTCATGATCAATTTAATCTATAAAATAATCCTTTATAATCCTAGATGTACATTCTCCATATCTTAGATCCTTATTTTTCACTTTTAGGACACCTATAAACCTAGGAAATGTTGATTTCCATAGGTTTATACCTTTTTTTTAGTTTCAATGGGTCCTCAATAGTTATTTTTCAAATTTTAAAGTCTCCATTAGGTCAACATAGACATGTTTCATTTCTCGACCTTAATAATAAATTAACAAAGAGTCACCTATAAATACAAATCACCCCTAAGATTATTTTTCACTTGAAAAGTCTTAACAACATTAAATAATCACTTATCACTCTATTGTAACATTATATAAAGTCATATAAACATCTCAAAAAATCAATAAGTAGATCTAGAGTAGTCCATGGGCCCCAATTTGAATATGTGAATTCAAAGTTACATGATGCCAAGTATTATAGATCAAAAGATATAATTATATTTTAGATTATTAATGATTTTGTACACACATATATAAGTGTGAAAACTACATGAAATTTAAGCCCTCCTTAGAGTATTATAATGTAGAAAATGCTCAACCATTCAGTGAAGAGTGGTTGGGGTTTTCCTACACAAAATAATAACCCAATTTTAAGGGAATATTATGGTTAATCAAACATAATTAGGGTTCAGATGAAATATACAGAAGAAATAATCAATGGAAAATATCAAATAATTACATAAACATAGAAACAAATTACATGTACAAGCACATGGATCCCATAAGTTTTATACCCCCATTATGTGCAAGGACACTATAGTAAACCTTGATAGTTTAGGATATCATAGGCATCTAAATTTTCTAATAGCATTCAAGTAGGTTTTTAGTCTATGTTTTAGGTTTGAGTAGTTAAAAAATCACATATAGATCATTTCCATTTTACGTGGCATCTTTCATGAGCAAAAGATAGTCAAAATTAGTTAAGTACATCATCCCTATCTTATTTTGTCAACTTTAAATAAAATAATTACAAAATCAAATAGCCTTTCAATTTAAACTATTGTGTTTATTGACATATTTTATGTCATCTAAATTATTGAATATTTTCCATTATTTTTTATCCATTAGATGTAAAATTATCAAAACACAAGTAAAGAGGAGGGAAAAAAATGTACTAGAAAATAATTTATTCAATACAAGCATATGGAGTTAGCAAGCAAGGCCAGCGATTAAGCTCAAGTAGATGATCATATCTCATATCATCATGGTTAGGCTTTGGATGCATTGGTACCCATGATTCAAAGAAGTATATGATGAAAATGTTAAGGTGTGGAGCTAAAAGCTTCACCAAAGGAGCGTTTTGCAAAGTTGTAGGTTTACACAGTCACCGGTGTCGGTCAGGAGCAACCAACATCGGTTAGGAGTAGACCAGGAGATGTTGATGTCGGCAGGGATCGACTGACATCGGTCACAGGAAAACAAGCAGAAACCGACGTCGGTTACCTGTGCATCCAGAAAGCTATTTTCGAGGACAGAACAGAGTGTTTGCATGTTAGGATTAAGTGATAGTCTTAAGTCTACGTCTTTATTATTAGTAAGACTATTTAGAGCCCTTGATTAGGAGGTGCATCTGATGGCTGTAGTTGTATGCTCATGTTTCCTAATTATTATATAATAGGATAGATCTTCTTAGCTTATTGTATGAGTAATGTTGAACAGTATAGAATTGTATATGTGAATCAATCCAGGTTGTTGGAGTTGATTGTAATTGAGAGAGAGAGCTCTTGAGGGAAAGAGATCTAGAGAGAGATCTATACATCTGAGAGAGGTGTGCAAGAAAATAAATTTCTTCAATTGTATTCCTTCTGTAAAGAGTTTAATACAAGTTTTCAGGGTGGTTTCTTGTATCTCTTATTCTTTTCTATTTATCATTCTAGTTACTTATCATTCTAATTTAATTTCATGTTTAATTGCTTTCATAAGTGTAATCAACATTGTTGGTTGATCCCCAACAAGTGGTATCAGAGCTCAGGTTGACTAACAGGTGTTTCAGATCTGGTTAGTGTATATTGATTATAGGGTACTCACAGGGGTTTCTGTAGGGATTTTTGTTTGAGCGGGAGAAGCAATGGCAGAAGAAAGTAAACTAAGAATGGAGAAGTTTAATGGCAAAAATTATCAACATTAGAGAATGCAGATAGAGGATTATCTGTATCAAAAAGATCTATACTTACCATTAGATGGGATTGCAAAGAAGCCCACAGACATGGATGATGAAGAATGGGAAGTTCTTGATAGAAAGGCTCTGGGGTCTATAAGACTGAGTCTGGCATCTACTGTGATATCTAATTTATCACAGGCAAAAACAATAGTAGAGTTAATGACTACTTTAGCAAATTTATATGAAAAACCCTCAGCTTCTAATAAGGTATATCTTATGAAGCAGTTATTTAATTTGCATATGTAGGAAGGTGGATCTGTATCTAATCATCTATATGATTTCCATGGAATTGTAAATCAATTAAGTTCAGTCAAAATAGTGTTTGATGATGAAATTAAAGCTCTTTTAATATTATGTTCTTTGCCTGAAAGCTGGCATAGCTTGGTAATGGCAGTTAGTAATACTGCATCTGCTTTAAATATTTTAAAAGTAGAGGATGTTGTTAGTGTAATTTTGAATGAAGAAATTTGCAGGAAAAACACAGAGGAAACATCAGGGAACGCTTTAAGTTTTGAGAGCAGGGGAAGGCAAAAAGAGAAGAGCAAGAAAGGGAGATCAAGGTCTAAGTCAAAGGTGAGAGGTAGATCCAAATCCAGAAATGGCAAGAAGCCACAATGCTAGAATTGTGGAAAGATTGGGCACATAAGTAGAGATTGCTGGTCAAAGCCTAAGGAGGACAATCAGCACGAAGGTAAATAAGAAGCAAAGGTTGCAGGTATTGCACAAGATGCTCTTATATTCTCTTTGCATAATAATGTAGAATCTTGGGTTTTAGATCTTGGTGCATCTTTTCATGCTACCCCCAATAGAGAATATTTTAGTGACTATATCCATGGAGATTTTGTAATAGTGTATTTAGGGGATGATGAGCCTTGTAAAATTATTGGCAAAGGAAAAGTGCAGCTGAAAATGTAGAATGGCAACACATGGGTGTTGAGAGATGTCATGCATGTTCCTAGCTTGAAGAGGAATTTGATTTCTACAGGAAAGTTAGGGGATGAGGGTTGTACAGTAACTCTCACAGGTGAATCTTGGAAGGTGACCAAGGGTGCACTTGTAATGGCCAGAGGTAAGAGAGTAGGTACTCTCTATTTATGTAATTGTGTTACTAACAATTCTCCTTCTGTATTATCTACTTTAGATGTGGATGCAAAATTGTGGCACTCAAGGCTTGGCCACATGAGTGAGAAGGGAATGTCCATTCTTAAGTCAAAAGGTAAGCTTTCAGATTTGAAAAGCATAGATCTAGATTTTTGTGAGCACTATGTTTTTGGGAAACAGAAGAGAGTGAGTTTTCTCAAGACTGGGTCAACAAAGAAGAAGCATAAGTTACAACTTGTTCACACAGACGTGTGGGGATCGGCTCAGGTTGATTCTATTGGAGGATCATAGTACTATGTTTTGTTCATAGATGATGCTACAAAAAAGGTATGGGTCTATTGTATTAAGAAGAAATCTGATGTATTTGAGACTTTTAAGATTTAGAAAGCTATGGTTGAGAATGAAACAGATAGAAGATTGAAGTGCCTGAGATCTGACAATGGTGGTGAGTTCTATAGCTACAAGTTCAACTGGTATTGTTATATGCATGGAATCTGCAGGCAAAGGATGGTTCTAAGGACACCTCAGCAAAATGGAGTTGCTGAAAGGATGAACAGAACAATAATGGAGCATGCAAGGTGTATGAGATTGCATGTTGGTTTTCCCTTAGAGTTTTGGGCAGAAGCTGTGGATACTGTAGTGTACCTGATTAACAGAGGACCCTCTACAACTCTGGATGGTGGAATTCCAGAAGAGGCATGGATAGGTAAAAAGGTAGATCTCTCATTTCTCAAAGTTTTTGGTTGTAAAGCCCTTGTGCACATTGATAAGGAAAATAGAAAGAAGCTGGATGCTAAGTCTATGAGGTGCACATTTATTGGCTATGGTTCTGATGATTTTGAATTCAGGTTTTAGAATCTAGGAACTAACAAGATAATTAAGAGCCATGATGTTGTTTTTAATGAAAAAGTGATGTATAGTGATCAGCTGAAGAAGCTGAATCAATATGGGTAGAGCAATGGAGAATTGGACAAGGTGACGGTCTAAAATGAGCTCGCAGGAAAAATTAATCACAAATAGGAAAACATAGAGACCGACGTCAGTCAGGCAGGAAACGACGTCGGCAGGACAGAAACCGATGTCGGTCATACAGTGACCGACGTTGGCCAAGAAGGAACCGATGTCAGTTAGGCAGAACCGACATCAGCCAGTTACAGGCCTGGAAGTGATCGAGGTCGGTCCTTATCAGAGAATTTGGGTGGACAGCGTGTTGTGAATGAGTCTCAAACACCCATCAAGAGGTCAAAAAGGGTAAGTAAACCTCTAATTCGATATTCCCCTTCATTATTTTATTTATTGCTTACTAATAGTGGAGAACCAGAGAGTTTTCAAGAAGCAATACAGGTAGAATCCAAGAATCAGTGGGAGCATGGCATGGTTGAGGAAAAGGAGTCCTTGAAAGAGAACCAAACATGGGATTTGGTTGAGTTGCCAGCTGGTAAGAAGACACTGAAGAACAGATGGATCTATAGATTGAAAGAAGGTGAGAATGGACAGATGAGATATAAGGTCAGGTTGGTAGTGAAAGGATTTGCACAAAAACCAAGTATTGATTTTGGTGAGATTTTTTCTCCTGTTGTTAAAATGACTTTTATACGGACTGTACTATCTTTAGTTGCTATTGAGGATTTGCATCTTGAGCGGCTTGATGTTAAGACAGCGTTTCTTCATGGATATTTGGATGAAGAAATATATATGGAACAGCCAGAAGGATTTGAGGTCAAATGTAAGGAGAAGTTAGTGTGCAGATTGAAGAAAAGCTTGTATGGCCTCAAGCAAGCTCCTAGACAGTGGTATTTGAGATTTGACAGGTTTATGACTGAGCATGGCTACAGTAGGTGTCAATCTGACCATTGTGTGTATTTTAAGAGAGTGGATAATGGTAGATATATTATTTTGTTGTTGTATGTAGATGATATGTTGGTTGCAGGATCACACATGCAGGATATCTCTGAGCTTAAGGTGAAATTAGCTCAAACATTTGCCATGAAGGATTTGGGAGTAGCAAAGAAAATCCTTGGCATGAGCATTAAGAGAGACAGGAAAAATCACAGGTTTATTTTGTCTCAAGAGGATTATGTGAACAAGGTGTTGAAACGGTTCAATATGCAGGATGCAAAATTGGTAAGCACACCTTTGGCTGGACATTTTAATTTGAGTAAAGAACAATGTCCTAATTCACATGATGAGGTAGAGTACATGAGTATAGTTCCATATTCTTCCGCAGTAGGGAGTTTAATGTATGCAATGGTTTGTACTAGACCGGATATTGCCCAAGTAGTGGGAGTTGTAAGTAAGTATATGGCCAATCCAGGGAAGGAGCACTGGAAAGCAGTTCAGTGGATCCTTAGATATCTGAGAGTAACCAGCAGTAGGCATTTTTTCTATGGAGGTTCAAATACTTCTCTACATGGTTATGTAGATTCAGATATGGCAGGTGATTTGGATGGTAGAAGAAGCACCACAGGAACCAACAGAAAACATAAACTAGTTAAGCAAAATATCAATAGGCATAAACTCAAAAATTACATGAAAGTAGCCTACTTTGTTGATTATCATTGAATAAATAAAATATTACATAAGAGTCTTTAAATAAAAATCAAATCAAAATTGGAGTTGACATTCATAATTAGAAAAATAAAAAAAAAGCAAAAGCTACCTAAAGCTAACTCATCCATGTAATTTTTAGAAATTGTTATTTTTAATAAAATTTGTCTTCTAGAGATTTTTCAACCACTATTTTTATATAGTTTTTCATGCATTCTCAAATGGCCTAAAATATCCAAATATATTCTAAACACTAAAATTAACCTAATAGATTAATTTCAACTCAAGTTCATGTCCAGTTACAAAAATATATTATTTATAAAAATTGAAAATTCCCATAAAATATATTGAAATGCATTTTTGAACCATTAAATGGTCATGTATAGCCTTAAAAAAATTAAAACATCCCTAAATAGATAGAGTGGTTTGTGTCTAAATTTAATTTTTTTAACTTTGTTTTGGTGTGAACGAGATCTCAAATGGACTTATGGATCAAAAATTATGGCCTCTAAAAGATAGGCCTCCAAATCATTCTCCTCTGGTAGAAAACAAATCAGCTCCTATGAGTTGTCATAATTATACTCCTACCATTAATTCATGTCAATTATTTCCATCTCCTATTCTAAAATATAATTGTGTTCTTCCGGATGTAGTCCTCCCCATTGTACCAAATACTTGTTATAAATTATGTCTTGTGTTCATTGTCTTCTTATCCAGAATGTGCACTATCTTTATATTTCTTCTTCCTTGGTATCTATTGCTTCTAATCCAATTATTCATATTATTCACCTTCACCATCATCTTCATGAAATCATATAAATTTGAATAATTAAATACTTTATAAATATCAAAATTATGTGGTAAACTCACCTCATAAGCATTTCACAATTTCGCATGGACCAATTTTCTTGTACTTTAACTTGTTGTATGTTCCTATGTTGGTGGATATATTGGAGAATGAGAATGATAAGCTTAAAAATAATATTTGTTTCTTGGTAAATTATATCAAGGCTTCCATGACTGAGGGAATCCAAAATGTTGAGAACCTCATAGCTCACCTGGGAAAGTTATTCGAACAAAGACCACTGGCAAAGGAAAAGGTAAACACATCCAATGTAATGGGCGATAGAAAGACATAGACAAAGAAAATTTATTGTTCCAAATTAATTCTAATCTCAAAAGGATGAAAAGTCACTAAGAAGACATGTTGAGTAATTTAGACATGGATTAGGATTCGATTTATTCTTATGTTATCTTTTTATTTGTCTTTAGGTATTTATGGGATGTGTTTTGGTTGTTTTAGGCCCTATTTTGCCCTAGTCTTTATTATGGTCTTTGGTAGACCTTTGGTTATTATTTGTTTGTACTTATCTAGGGTTTGGGGACCCTAACTCAAAAAAATCCACCCTTTTAACCTTAATAAAAAAATTATTGTATGTTCTTTTGGGAAATCATTAATTTCTCAAATACACCATCACCAAATATCCTTGTTCAAATACCTTTGACCTTCTTGTAACATCTACTACTACTTTATACTTTTCATTACTTTCATGTAACTTCCTTATTACTTCTTCCAACTATTATATGTTCTCTAAAACTACTTCTACATCATCACAAACTGGTTTTATAATTGATAACTACATGGAATATAAAATATCCATATGATTTATACCATAAACGATTTGAAATGGTTATTTTACTATTGGTTATTCACTGAACTATTATATGAAAACTTGATTTTTGGTAAATCTAAGTCTCATTGCTTTGGATTCTCTCCAAATATGCATCTCAATAAATTTCCCAAGCTCACATTCACTACTTTTATCTATCCATTTATTGTGGGTGGAATGCACTAGTAAATTGTAGCTTAGTTTCCAAATTCTTACATAGATTCATCTAAAAATGACTTATAAATTATGTGTCCCTATTTAATGTAATTTGGAACACCATGCAATATCACAACATCATTGAAAAAATGTTCTACAACTCTAGTGGCATCATTGGTTTTCTTACATAAAATAAAATAAACCATCTTAGAAAACTTGTCTACCACAACAAAAATTGAATCATTACCCTCTGTGTGTTTGGCAACTCCAACATAAAATCCATACTTAAATTTTTTCATGGTCTTCTAAAAACTAGTAATGGCATGTACATCCCTATATTTTATGCATGGCCTTTAGCCACCTAACATATCCTACATCTTGAAACATATATTACCACATCTCTCTTCATCTTTGGCAAAAAATACTTATCCTCTAACAAAGCTAATGTATTATTCTTACCAAAATGTCTAGCCAAACCATCATTGTTCACTCTCTTATAATATGGTCTCTTAGAGACCCAACTAGAATACATAATTATTTTCACTTAAAGAGATAATAATCCTATATAAGGTACTCATCATAAATACTACTTGTTTCATATGTTAATATATTCTTGCATTGCTTAAATATATTTTTAAATTCTAGATCAATCCCATGTAGTTCCTTAACAACTTCAAATCCAACTACTTCACTCACCATAGTAGTTAACAGTGCCACTCTCGTATTCAAAGCATCATCTACCCAATTTTTCTTTCCTAATCTATGCTTCAAAACAAAAATATATCCTTGCGAAAAAGATACCCACTTTGCATGTTTACTATTTAATTTCTTTTGAGTGTTCACATACTTCAAGGCCTCATAATTTGTAAATAGGTTAAACTCATTAGACATCAAGTAATGCCTCCAATGTCTTAATGTATGGCATAAAATTCAACATCATATGTATAATAATTCTTTCTTACCTCATTTAATTTCTCTTTGACATATGTTATTGAACTTCCTTCTTGACTCAACACAAAACCAATTCCCACATGTGAAGCATCATGATCAACCTCAAACAATTTGTTAAAATATAGTAATGCTAAAATAGGGTTTTTTGTAATATTCTTCTTCAATAATTCAAAGATTTTTATTATTGCCTTTGTCCACACATACTTTTTTTGTTTCATACAATTTTTTATTGGTACAATAATACTACTAAAATTCTTAATGGACTTTCTGTAAAAAAAATTCTAAACCACGAAAACTTCTTACCTTTGTGATGTTCTTTGGGATAGTCCACTTAATAATTTCATTTAATTTTTATTCATCCATTTTTACACCATCTGTTGAAACTACAAATCCCAAAAATAATAAACTATTCTGCATAAACCTACACTTCTTCATATTTGCATAGAGCTTATCCTTTATTAATAACTCTAATACCATTCTCAAATGTCTTAAATGATATTATTTACTCTTACTATATATAAAAATATCATCAAAATAAACCACCAAAAACTTACCAATGTAATATCTTAGCATTGTTTTCATCACCCTCATAAATGTGTTGGGTGCATTAGATCATTTGAATGACATCACTATTCACTCATATAAGTCATCCCTAGTCTTTAATGTTGTTTTCCATTTATCTCCTTCATGAATTTGAATATTATAGTAACCACTCATTTTATAAATCTTAGTGAAGTATTTTTCTCATGCAAACACATCCATAATATCATCTAAACAAGGTACATGAAATCTATATTTGATGGTAATTTTTTTTATTGCTCTAGTACACACATATGTCTTTTATCCCTCATATTTATTTAGATTTATAAATGTCGATGTTGAACATGGACTCATGATCTCCATTACTACACCCTTTCTCACTAATTCAACAACCTATGTATTCACTTATGCATGCTTTATTAGGCTCATTGTATAAACTGCTTGATTGGGTACAACTAATTCTGAAATCAAATCAATATGATTCTGAATATATCTCTTTATTGGCAAACCATTTGGTAGCTCATCAAGTATAACATATGCATATTATTTCAACATTTTTACTACTTCTGTTGGTATTTTCACCACTTATGTGTCTTCTTTCTTTGTTATTAATGCATAAAAACAACATGTCATCTTGATGGCTTTGATAAATTATTTTTTAGATAGTATGTTTTCTACATGCCCTTCTTCCTTAAGAGGTAATAAAATTACCTTCGTACCACCTTTCCAAAAATTATATGTGTTATTTTTTCCATCATGAATTACTTTTATATCAAATTGTCATGGCCTTCATAATAACACATGGCATGCATCCATTGGTATAACATCACACTATATTTCATCCTTATAAGTTTTTCCTATAGAAAAATTGATTATACATATTTTATCTATTGTAAATTCATTCCCTTTATTAAACCATGAAATATGATAAGGATAAGGATGATTTTCACATTGCAAACCTATTTTCTCTACCATTTATTTAGAAACCATAGTTTTAAAACTAACACCATCAATAATTACTTTGCATATCATACCTCTTCAATTAAACCTTGTTTAAAAAATGTTTGTTTATAGCCATGCATCACCACCTTCATTATTTTACATTTTTTCTTTCCTTGGAGAAATCATTTTCCTCCTCATCGTGATATTCTATTCAATATCTACTCTTACAACTTCTTTATTTTACTTTGTTATCTCAACCTCAACTAAATTCACTCTTGGGTGATCATCTTGCCTATTTTTTTGTTAATGATAGTGTAGACACTTAAATTATTTGTGTCTTTCTTATCCACATCTATGACAAACATAAGACCTATGTTGATTTAGAAACCACCCTATAGCTTAACCATATCCCCATCCTATTTGAAGTTATCTTCCTCTTTGTTTGTATTAAAACCCTTATCTATTATCTTATTACCTTTTTGTACCATGGGGAGATCCTCATATGGTGTAATTAAACCCACCTCATCCTTGTACTAGAGTTGATTATCCTCTTCTTGGCCCAGTTGATATTATGAAAGTCTATCTATTTTTTCTTCTAACTTCAAATCTAATTGATAATCCTCCTCCATGCAAAATATTTTATGCATGCTCAATTCATCTTGAATATAAAACATCAAACTATTTGCATACCTTATGGCCATATGCTCTTTTGTTTCATCATGCTACACTAGTATATAAAGTTTGTAAAACTCATATGTATACTCTTGTATACTATGATCCTTATGCCTTAAATTTTAGAATCCTTTGTATGGGGTTTATTCATAATCCATAGGAACAAATTTCTCCCTTAGCTTCTCCATCTTGTTCCACGTGTTGATCTTATATTTACCCTTTATTTATCTCTCTTTCTGCAAGTGATCCCACCAAATCATTGTTTGACCCTTCAATTTCATGTAAGCAAACTTTAATTTATTATCTTCTTTTATATTTTTTCATTCAAAAAAGTTCACCATGTTGTTTATCCAATCTATCAACTCTTTTAGTTTTAAACTACCTCCATAATCTAGAATGCTAACCTTGATTCTTCATTCCTTCCCTCTAAATCCCTAACCATCCTCTCTTCTATTGATGGTGGTTTCTCTCATTCCACTCCTTATTTAATTTTATCTTCATTATCTATGGCTTCCTCTATTTCATTTTCATCTTGCCTTTATCTTTGATGTGCAATAAGTGCAGTTATATTTTCCACCTACCTATGCATCTTTTGCATAGTCCTATTCATCTAAGTAATTCATCCTTGTCCTCTCAACATCTTTACACCTGTTATTCAATCACAAAATACTCTCCAAAAATATAATTTTCAAAACCCAATACAAATTCACAAAGATATTACCTCCAAGATTCAAACTTGCTCTGATACCATATGATGAAATCACAAACTAGCTAAGCAAAATGTCAATAGGTATAAACTCATAAATTATATGAAAACAACCTTCTCTATTGATTCTCATTGAATGAGTAAAATCTTACATAATATTCTATAAATAAAAATCAACTTGAAATTTGATTTGACGTGCATAATTAGAAAAACTAAATAAATCAAAAGCTAACTAATCCATGCAATTTTTAGAAATTATTATTTTTAGTAACTTTTATCTTCTAGTAATTTTTCAACTATTATTTTTAGAAAGTTTTGCATGAAAGCTTGGCTCGGCCTAAAAAAATATTCACATATCCTCTAAACATGAAAATTGACCTAATGGACAAATTTCAATTCAAATTCATGTCTGGTTACAAAAATATACTATTTATAAAAATGTAAAAATCCCATAAAATATATTAAAATGCATTTTTAAATATTTAGATGGTCACATATGGCCTCTAAAAAAATTTAAAACCTTCGTTTTAACATGAATGATAACTCAAATGGACTTCTATATCAAAAGTTATGGCTTCTAGAAGATAGACCTATGCATTAGTATAACACATTTTCATCACCATTATCATCATCAATCTAATAATTATTATGAAAATAGTTATGTTAATTTTGGTATCCTCTTGTAAATAATAAGTTTTTGTTATCTAAATGGCATGATGGAAAAATGGATCTTTAGTAGGTGTTTTTATCTTGAATAGATGCAAGGGGTTATAAAAATATTACCTTGGTATGTGGATGAGAAGGTACATGGACTTTAGGTGCAATTGTTTTAGGTCATATGATTAGTTTATTTGGTAGTTATTGAATTAATACCTCATATTGAATGTGTGTAGGAGTTTCAAAGGTAATTCCTTATATAGTAATCACTTTATTATCATGCAAACAAATTATGCACTTGCGTAGTGATGATGAAATTTATTTCATTTAACTAAGTCAAGGTCATCCAAGCAATAAGTCATATGCCCCACTGTATGGTAGTATATAAAATAAAAATTAAAATGGTCTTAGGACCCATAGTGATAGGTAAGGTAATAGCTTTGAGTGGTTTCCTATTTATATGATCATATCCTTTAATAGTCATTGTTGCATTGACTAGAAATTTCTAAATATATCCAAGACTAGCGATAAATTTTATTTTGTACACATGTATACTTGAACCATTATCAATCATAATCATGTTAATCAATCTCAAATGTGTATCAATGTAAAATTAAAAAAAGGTCCATTATTAGATTCATTAGTTCAAGTTTCATGGTCATAAAATATAATTAAAGGAGGTTATTTATTTATGCCATTGACCCCATCAATGAATCAAACAAGTGGATGTGTATTATAATATTATAGGGGTTACTTTTGAAAATATGTTATGAACATAATCTTGGTATTTGGATTGATTACCATGATTTTGGAGAGGGTTTGTAAATATTTTCAAATTTTGATTTAGTTTTGAAATTGGTTCATTCAAAGTAATATTATGACCTTTTATCTAGATTTGATTATTTTCAATTAGGTCTTTGATCCTATGTTTCAAAGTTATGCATCTATTTATAAAATATCTGGAGACTCAATGATAATCATAATATGAATTACCATCATGGTTCTTAGGTAAGGTCATTGAGGAGTAAATATATTGATTAAGAAGTAAAATGATCATATTGCATCTAAGAAATTGTTTAAGTAGATTTTTAAGACTTTCAGTTAATGATTTTAATTTTATTTATTAATTTTGTATGATAGTATTATCCTATCAAACAATTATTCTAATGCATTTACTCCATTATTTTCCCCATTCTTAAGTTAAAAATTATTTTCATGATCCTTAGTTTTGACTGTTGATTTACAATGGAATTTAGCTCCACTAGAGATAGGGGTATTGGTCCATTATTTAAGCATGTCGGCATCTAAAATCTTGATCTCATAGTTTCTAGCTACATGAATAAAATCATCAAAAGATTATCAAGTGTTGAATATCACTTTATATTTAATGGGTAAAGGTAAACTCAAGGAAAATATACTTTTTAATTCACTGTCATGTTATGGATAAATCATTTTACTAAATATAATATTTAATCTAAGCATATACTCACTCACATTCTCACTATGTTCTTATTTTAGTTAAGAAATGTGTAAAAATGTGACCTTCATACTAACATTGATTGAAAAGTGAGTTACCCAAGGAATTTAAAAGAGTATAAATATATATGGCAAAGTATAAAAATAATCAAGAGCATAGTCCTTAAGTATTTTAGGAAAGAGCTTAATTAACAATTTATTTTTATACATAGAGTCTAAACATGAAGCATATAAATATTTAATGTGATGAGAAGGATCTATTTACACTTGAATATTTAAAACTTAAGAACTAAGAAATTGTTAGGTAAAGGATAATAAATGGCATAAGCCAAAGGGTTGAGTAATATATCATATGAAGTGACTTTAAATTGGAGACCCTTGATTGAGAAATTATATTTTTTGTTGCATTTATAACACACATGGTTTATGCCAGAAAGGTTAAATTTGAAATTTCAAACTGAAGTGATAGTGGTATAGGTAGGAATGGAAACATTATGTACTTGACAAATACTATGGATAAGGGATGAAGGTTGAGAAAAATGTTGAGATGGTCGAGGAACTTTTAAAGAAACAAATAAAACATTAAAACCAATTTGATAAACAACAACATTATTGAGCATTCTAGCAAAATCTATATAAGATTGGTCTATATTATAATCATTAGAATATCCATGGTTCACATTATAAATTATATCTTCAATGCATACATATTTAAATACATACAATTTTTCAATAATTTATGTAAGGGTGTCTAATATGTGTTTTCTAAACAAGGCAAGTATTTCAACCCTATCTTTTTCTCACATTATAAATATTAATGGTTTGAAATCCACTCACAAAAATTTAATTCACATAAAATAATTCATAACATTGGAATTCAAATAATTTACATTCACATTATCATCTACATGTGTATTTAAATATAAAAACATCAACATCATTGATAATCACCATTTTATTTTTCAAATAAACATGAGTACTAGCTACAAGAATTTAAATAAAATCAATAGGTTTGGAACTCGGTCTATCACTTTTCTTAGTATGGGTCTTAGATGAAAAAAAATAGGTGGAATAAGAAGGACAAATATATAATATGGAAAGGTACCCTAGAGTTTGAATTGTAAAACAAAAACAACAAACTGGGTTTATAATAACACATCAGGAGACATAGATCATGATGAAAAATAAATAAAAATAGATCCTATAAAAATAATATCTATAATAACAACAATAATATCTAACCTAGATAAGATAAGGGAATATGCAAGTCAATGTATGTAGCATTAGGTATGAATCAGGGATAACCTTAATAGGTTAGAACCACAAGGCAAGGGTGTTGGAAACCCTAGACACAAATCAAATCTAATATGCAATATAGGCACAATCTAACCCTAAGGGTGTAAGAGGACATGAACTCACTAAAATTTAGATATGGGAAAGTGGTTTACATGCACAATGCACTATACTAATCCTAAATACAATGTGTGCAATCCATATCTAAGCATATTACAATAATTATATAACAATAAAATTAAATCTAATTGTATGAAAGGAAACTAATGTAATGATAAAATTTTACAATGAGAGAGTTATGAGATAAATACCAAAATATCAAATCTTTGTATGATTATATGTTAAAATCAAATGCAAATGGGCCCATGAACCAATTCAGACATAACCCGTAAAATTTGGAAGAAATTTATAGTTTTAAAAATTTGACCAGATGTGGTTTGACATGCACTTATAAATTGTATCCAACCCCAAAAAATTTATGAATATGTTCTTTTACTTATTTTTTCTAAAAAAATTGCTTGCTTTATCATAATCAATTACAAATCACCTAGAAATCCTTTTTCTTTCTTAAAATCCTAATTCACCTCTAAAACCTTGAAAACCCTTTAAAATGGGTGTAGATATGTGGGCCTACTTCAGTCAAATCCATATACTTAAAAAATATGGAAACCAACACTCAATGCAATTCAAAAAGCAATTGTGGTGGTCAAAACCCTAATCCTTATATTCTCTTTCACTTCATGATCAATATCAATAATGAAATATGAAGACTTGGAATGGAAATGTAATGTTATCTCTATACTATTTTATTCCTTATCACTCTAGACATGATTTTTAGTTCTTATCATTTTTTTCAATGCTTATCTCCTAGTCTTATATGTATTAGTGTACTTGTGTGTACATATAAAATTATTTATTTCAAATCAAGTACGTATTGGTGCACAAGTTGACACATAAAGGGTAGTAAATCTGACAAAAATAATCAAAAAGAGAAAATAAGTGGAGGGCAGGGGGTCAAAGGATACACCAAGAAAAGGTAACAAGTGTGTACCAATATGCACCTGGAACAAAACATGGGAAGCACTATGGAACATAATGGAATATGGGAAAACACATGTAGGAGAGATAAAATGAACACGAAGGGAGAAAAATGAAGTCCAAAACATAAAAAAACATGCACCAATACTTTATCCTAATATGAACTGATAATCACCACATGTACATGTGACCTATACTCATGCAAAACAACATTTCAAACAATCCCCTAACAAAAATTAGGTGTCTACATATGGGAAATAATCCCAAATAATGATATTTTATCTTAGCAAAAGATGAATTTGTTTAAAACAATTCAATTAACTAAATTACAACAAATACTCTTTTTCAAATAGTATTGAAGTTGAAGATTACTCAAAGTATATATAATAAGTGCATCAACAATTGAAGAAAACTTTGGAGCAAGACACTATGAGATACAAGCAACATGTTGATCTCAAGCAAGAAGAGAATGAATTTTAGATTGGGGACTTGGTGTTAGCACATTTGAAGAAAGAAATTTTTTCTAAGGGAAAATACAAGAAGCTCAAATGGAATATTGGACCATGCAAGACCCTCAAGTGTTTATCAAAATATTATTGTAATATAGAGCTATCAAAGTGGATTGACATCTCACCCATATTCAACATAGCATTTTTATCCTTTTCAAAGGGAACAACTACTTGATGAGGATGTTAGTGATTTTATCTGATTCCATATTGGAGACAATAATTTCCAAAAAATGATAGAGAGGAGATTGAGGCATTTATTAGTTATATGATCATCAAAATAAAAATGGGTGGATAATACAATGAGTATTTGGCCAACTGAAATGGTAGAACAATAGAAAACTCCACTTGGATGAGTGAATTCAAGATTGGTTAATATGTAAAATCATTGGAAGAGCTCACTTATACTTCATGAGTAGCATTTCAAGGATCCTTCACTTTCCCATAGTTTTTACTGCATGAGAATTCAAGGTATGATGTGAAATATTGCATCAAACAAAAATATATACATGTGTTTTGGTGAATTATCATGTGTTTTCCTTTGTTGTGTTATAGAAGTGTCATTTCAAGGTTTCGAAATGAGTTCTAAGCTCTAGAAAACTCCAAGGATCATATAAAAGTTAGTTTCAATCAACAAACAAGGTTCAAACTATGTTTTCATTGTATGAAGATGAAATTTATAATGTTTGCATTAACCTCGATGGTTGTGAATCATTGGTCTAAATTAACCGATGGTTTTGAAACTTTCGATCTACATTAAGAAATGATTTTGCATGTGATGGTTATACATGAATATTAATGGGTTAAAATTATTGGTTTTACCATCTTATTTGTTTTGAGAATCTTTGGGGAAGATTGAATAAACATCTCCAAATAGAAAATGGAGTCAGTATGTCAAGGAAGGGAAAGAAAAAGCAAAGACACAAAAATAGCAAGAACAAAGATCAATTATGTAAACCATATTAAAGATCTATTTGAATGTATTTTCTTCATTCTTCTTGCTTTGATAGTTTCTATCTCTTACAAATATATCAAGAGGTATGGATTTTCTATAGTGAATAAAAAAATAAAACAATATGTTTCCTTGTGCAATTTCTACTTCAACTTGTTATATGTTTCACTTTAGATACTTAGATAAGCCATCCTTCATTGGACCCCTACCATATTTTACATTTGATAGACAAAGTTTCCCATAATATTCCCAGTGAGGCCTTGACCTCAATTTATATAATTCATGTTGTCTTTCCAAAAGGAGGCCAACCAACACTATTTGTTATCTACAAATGAGGAAGATGGGGAAATTCATGGAAGAAAAAAAAGTGCTAATCCAAGTGGTTTCAAATGTAGATATTCATATGGAGTAAATCAAAGATATGCAATGGTTTTAGTCAAAGTTCCAATGGTTTGGAGAAGTTTATATGTTTCTATGGTTAAGATTTGGGTGCAATCAAATTGGGCTTGTTTTTTTTAATGTAAAAAAAATATTTGAAATATATAAGTAGAAGTATAGTGTCTTATAGTTTTTTTTTATGTAAATATTTAAATTATGAAATTTATTTTTGGTAGATAAATACATAAATTTTTTTATAGGAAAAAGATTCATTTAATCCTCATTTGACCATTTAAAAATAGTATTTTTTTTTTTTATTATTATTATATATATATATATATATATATATATATATATATATAAATATAATTTATTTATATATAATATGTAATATATATTTTTATAATATAAAATTGAAAAAAACTCATAATACTCTCTTATTAAAAATATTCTCTAAAACCTTCAAAATCAATTATTAAAATAAAATCTCAAAACATTATTTAATTATATTAATTTAAAAATATATATATGATTATAAATATATGTAATTAAGTTTAAGAGATGCTAAAATAAAATGAGTGTAATTTATTTTTTTTAATCCAATAAAACTGAACAAATATTAATTATAAAAGAAAGGAACTTATTATTCAAATGAGGATAGCTATGTGTTTAGGTATGAAACATAGAGAGATGACATAAATAGAGATATGTTTATTGTGCCAAGACTTTAAAAAGTAAAAAGTAAAAGGAAGATGTGCTTATTATACACTTCATAAGAATAAAGAAAATACTCAATATATGGTGACATAAATAGAGATATGTTGATACTAAAATTTATATAGATTTATGTTGGATTTTATTTGAAAATATATATATATATATATATATATATATATATATATATATATATATATATTAAATTATATTTTGTATGATTTATTTATTTTGTATGATTTATTTACAATTTATTTTGTAAAATTTTAAGAGAGATTTATTATGTTTGTATTTTATGTGCATATTTTATATATCATGATATCATTAAAATTTTATAGTTAATTTATCTTATTTTTAATATAAACCTGGGTAGCATTTAAGATAATATATTACAATTTTTTTATATTAAAAGACTTATTGTATATAAGATAATGGTGAGAAGATTAATTTTTGGTAAGTAAATATTTAAATCTTATTTTTTTAGGAGAGAGAATGTATTTTTATAGCAAAATTTTCTTTTTTGTTGATAGGTATTCACTTTTGACCAAAATTTCAATCGATCTAGGATATAATTGGTGATGCAGATCTCCAAGTGATCATTTATCACATGGACTAGATATACCAATAATAGCCATAACCAGATAGTGAATACTAACAATAGTCACAACTAGCCCAAAAATACCAACGGATGACTACAACCGACTCAAAAATACCAACAATGACCATAACTAGCCCAATAATACCAATGATCAGACACAATCGCCCCAAGAATACCAATAAACAGTTACAATTGGCCTGAGAATACTAATGAATAGTTACAACCGTCTCAAGAATACCAACAATGGCTACAACTATCTTAAGAATACCAACAATTGACCACAATCAGCACAAGAATACTAATGAATAATGATAAACGACCCAAGAATACCAACAATGGTCACAACCACTCGAAGAATATCAATGACAACCACATCCTACTTCAAATACTATATTGAGATTTGAATTTGGATAGAGCTTGAAACAACCAAGCCACTTTACCAATTCACCCACATCATTGATATAGTGAAAATACTCTTAAAATCTTCTTGATAAAAGTGTTTTGTAAAATTTATAAAATTGTTTATTTAAATAAATTCTTCAAATATTATTTGAGTGTCTCAATTTAAAAAAATATATCTTATATTATGGTTGAAAATATAATTGAGTATAATATGTATTAAAAGAAAATACATTTTATTTATTATATTTAATCGAGTAAAATTAAGGTTTTATTTGGGAATTAATATTAAGTGAAAAAAAACTTATAATTAAATATATAATATTTGTCAATATCTATCATGTAGTTGGTTTATTGGTGAAGTTCTTTGGCTCACATGAATGTAAAGATCAGACACTACAAGATAGATAGATAGATATTTAATAATGACCACGAAACCAAAAGCAGTCTATGAGATTTTAATATTGTCTAGATTATTGATTCATTGGTGAAGTTATTTGGCTCACAAGGGATAAAGTTAGGTTCGATTCTTGGATGAATTTGATGGAATAGAACCCAACATTCATACTGAGATATTAAAAGATAAAAGAGTAAATATTCATTGTGCACTTTGTAAGAGTAAAGACAACACTCAATATACGATGACATTTGACATATGTAGACACCCAAAGTGTTCATTAAAAATTTACATTTAAAAATAAACTTATTGAATATAAAAAATGATCAAATGGGTTATAGTCCATCTAGTGAGGATGATGGTTGTTTACATCCATCCACTATGTTATAAATCCCTCTAGATACCTGACATGGAGAGCCAAGTGGTTAAGGCCAAGATCATATCTTGAATAATTTTAACGACATAGATTCCCCTTACTCGTGATGGCTTAACCAAAGGAACTTACTGCCTATATTTTATGTAATTCAATGATTCCATATAATACCTTCAAGTATACAATCAAAAAATTAAATTAATAATTTATTAAAATATATAATAAAATCACTCATGCCTATATATATATATATATATATATATATATATATATATATATATATATAGGCTGCCCAATGCCAATTTCTCGAGCCCCAATATTTATCTACTGAGGATTAACTGATCGAATATTCAAGATTAGAGAGGGGGGATTTCCTCATATAGATATATATATAGAGAGAGAGGGGGGAAGAGGGTGGCAACACTTAGATATATATATATATATATATATATATATATATATATATAGGGCTAAGCTCAGCCAAGCTATATAGATTAGACTATCGCGGTTCCTTGGCTAGTCCATAGTCTATACGTGATATGTATATCCACTCTCCATATCCATATCTATAGAGAAGGGGATCAACCCCCTCTATCTATATATATGGTGGATGCATCCAGTCTAGTGAGTGTATGTGGTGTGGTTGACTTGACTAACTATCCATAGTTCTTTGTCGATAGGGGTGTCTACTCTCGACTCTATAAATAAATAAATAGTTGGTCGACATCTCTATATACAATAATTCTATATGTCGATGATAGATATATAGGTCATCTCTATTCAATGAGTGATATCTATCGTATCACATTTATAATAGATGGATGGATGAATATGCAACCATATATCAAGCTACATTTAAATCTATAATCCCCATTAGACTCTATATGGCCCTAT
The DNA here is from genome assembly GCA_037957365.1 of Torreya grandis. NCBI lineage: Eukaryota > Viridiplantae > Streptophyta > Pinopsida > Cupressales > Taxaceae > Torreya > Torreya grandis. Next base: position 383,674 of record JARHVA010000650.1, read on the forward strand.
TAACATATTGAAATTAAATTTTAATTTATTAATTTATTAAAGTATATAAGAAGATTTATCTCTTAAAAATATATATTAAATAGTTTTATTAAATTTAAAGTTTTTAAAATTTATTGCACATATATGTCTACAAAAAATTTAACTTGACTTTTAATATTTAGCCAAAAACTTAAAAAATAGAAGCGAAAGTTGTCAATTTATAAACTTAATTTGACCTTTTCTACAAAAGTGTGTCACTCGATGCTTTGACTTTCTATGTAAGTGTGGCACCACTTAATATACTATATTTTTTAATTATTTATAATTATTACCAAAAATAAATAAATAAAAGTTAACGGTGTCAATTTTCAAATATAATTTGATTTTTTATACATAAATAGGCCACTTGATACTTTGACTTTCTAAGTAAATTATTTAGATTACAATGCAATATATGATAATATCATTTTTACTTTTCGTAAGTGTGCCACTCTATATTTTGACCACCAATATAATTATAATGCAATATATAATAATGTCATTTTCATCTTTCGTAAATATGCCACTCAATGCTTTGACCTTTTATACATAAGTGTACCACCCATAATATACCACTCTATGTTTTGACCACCCAGTTTACTTATTATATTTAGATTCTAACATAATATATGATGTTTCCATTTACACTTTTTTATGTAAATGTGTCATTATATTTTGACCTTCTAATTATAAATGTGTCATCCAATATACTAATTATATTTAAATTCAACATAATATATGATATTCAACATAATATATGATATCATTTGTTTACACATATAAATGTGTTATTTAATATATTTAAATTACAATTTAATATATAAAAACATTATATACACACATATATACACACCTAAACATTTCATATGATACATATTTTATAATTATTTTCTCTTATTTTTATAATAAAATATTTATTCTATCACAACTCATTTTTGTGTGTAAATATTAATAACACTAAAGAGAACACTCTATATGTTGGCACTTAACATTTATAACATTGACATTTAAAAAGAAAATTTCTTAAAAAATAAATAAGAACAAAGAAAGAAGAAAGTGGATGAATTGTTCATAAACAATTAAAAGAAAAGATTGACCACGTCAAAAGGATTGGCGGGTTAAGGTTTTCACATTTGGTTCCACGAATTCTTTTGGTCCCATCATTATGCCTAAAAATTAAAATCCACGCAAAGTGTTAATTGAAAATTTATATTTAAAAATAAAAAATTTGAAAATAAAAATAAAAATTATTATTTTATTAAAATATATAAGAAAAATTAACTCTTAGAATTATATATCAAATAGTTTTATTAAAGTTATAGTAGTTTTTTAAGTAAAATATAAAATTTATCTTTTTTTCGGTAGTGAAAATCTGTAGTTTGAAAAAATCTAGCTCTCTACGCCTTTTGGCTTCTTTCTTGTATGTTTATTTAATGTCCTTTGACATTTTTACATCCTCATTGTTTCCTCATTCTGGACTGGCTTATCCTTTGCCATCCTCTTCTTGTGTCCCTAAGCATTGCATAGTAGTGAGTAAGGTTTTGAGCTAGTCGATGGTATAAGACAATACAAGCCCGATTTAGGGCTTTTTCAAGAACAGGGTAAGATTTCAGCCAAGCCACCCACTCCTTTGGTGGGTAGTGGCTCTGATGAGATGATCCTGGAGGATGACAAACTAACAAAGCCCAAATCCTTTGCATATGTAGTTTCCTTTGGGGAGCGGGTTGATTTCCAAAATGTTAAGCCCCTTGCAGTGGCTAAAACTAATCTAGTGGTGTCTTTAAAAGATGATACTCTAGAAGAATTTCTTAGAAATGAGGAATGGTTTGAAGCTCAAGTTTAATTTGTAGATTCGATAATTTCTAGTCAAGCATCCCTACCCTTCATTAGTGGATCTCGAAATCGTGGCAACCTCTTTTGGAAGAAAGCTTAGAGATCTATCCTTGTGCCAGGGGTTTTTTATTGCAGTTTTTAATTGCTTGGTAGACTGGAATAATGTGGCTTTGGCTAATTTATGGTCTTGGGATCAACATCTTCTCCTTCTAAAACCTTGGAGCCCCTCTTTCAATCCCTTATTCAAAATTTTTGAAGTCAGACCTATTTGGGTTCAATTGCCTTATCTTCCGCTATAGTTTTGGGTTGATTCCAGCCTTACTACCATTGGTGGCTCTATTGGCAAATTGTTGGCAATTGATGCCTCTACTTCTAGTTTTTCTCACACCACTTATGTGCACATTTTGGTTTGCGTAGATTCTTCTTAGGCTCTCCCTACCTTGATTGAATTAAGACTTAATGATCATTGTTGGACTCAATCCCTTGATTATGAGGGAATTCCCTTAAAATGACACAAGTGTTTTACGCAAGGGAATTTAGCTTCCTCTTATTCTTCAGTCAAATGTAAAGTGGCCTCTTCTTGGTGGGAAGATGTTGGATCTGAACATCTTTCAGTGTCCCCTTTATTCCCTTCTCCTACACCTGTTCATGTTTGTGATGTTGGTTCTCCCAAAATTGGATCCTTAGGGGCCTAATTTGGGGGTTAGTTCAGTTGGAACTCCCAGTGGGATTCTTCGAGATGCTGGTTTGAAGATGGAAAGTTTATTTTTGCCTATTAGTGAGTGGATCAACATGGCTAAGAATGGCAATGTTCAAGGGGTTTCAGATAAAGCCAATAAGGATGGCACTGTTGGTGTTCTTCAATATGGGTTTCTCAAATCTTCTTGTGAGGATTATGGTAGATTAAGTACTTTGGATGAGTGGACTGTAGTTTAGAAGAAGAAAAAAGGGAGTTTGCCCTTGACTTCTCATACTAAGTTACTTCACTCTCACTTCGAAAGAGGGATTGAGAGGCCATGAAAAGTACTCTTGAGTTTGCCTCGGGGATGATTACTCTCCCCTAGGTGGTTCAGGATTTGTTCAACCAATTTTTATCTTTATTGTTCCCTTGTAGATTTTTATTTGGAACAAATGATTGTTATTTTTATTCAAACTTGTTGTGGGTGAGGAACCCTTCAACCCTCAATTATCTAGATCCAAAAAAAAGGTTGTAGTTTTTAAAATTTTATTGCATATACATGTCTACACCTAAAGTGTTAATTGAAAATTTACTTTTATAAAACTCCTATAAAATAAACATATTGAAAATAAAAATTAAATTATTAATCTATTAAAAGAAATAAAAATATTTATCTATTAGAAATATATACTAAATACTTTTATTAAATTTATAATTTTTTTATTTTATTATATATACATGTCTACAATCTTTTTAACTTGATTTTTAGTATATAATCAAAAATTAATAATTGAGGTAAAGGTTGTCAATTTATAAGCCTAATTATCTATTTGTGCGTAAGTGTGCCACTTGATGCTTTGACTTCCTATATAAGTGTGCCACTACCCAAGGTAATTTCTTTTTGAACTTATCTTGATAATTATCAACCAAAAAAAGAAATTCAAAAATGTCAATTTCTAGGCCTAATTTGACCTTTTGTACATAAGTGGGCCACTTCATGCTTTGACTTTTTATATATAAGTATGTTACTTAGTTTACTTATTATATTATATTTAGATTACAACACAATATATGACGTCATTTTCACCTTTCTTAAGTGTGCCACTCGATGCTTTAACTTTTTATATATAAGTATGTTAGTTTACTTATTATATTATATTTAGATTACAGCACAATATATGATGTTGTCATTTTCACCTTCCTTAAGTGTGCCACTCGATGCTTTAACCTTTTATACATAAGTGTCCATCCAATATATTATTTAATGTACTTATTATATTTAAATTATAACATAATATATGATACTAACATTTACACTTTTATTACATAAGTGTGCCACTTGATATTTTGAGCTTATAAACATAAGTGTATCATCCAATATATTTATTATATTTAAATTAAAATACAATATATGGTACCATCGTTTATTCATTCCATACATAAATATACCCCTCAATATACTTATTATACTTAAATTACACCTTAATATATGGTATTATTGTATACACTAAACATTTTTTTAATAGATAATTGAGGCTTTTAAGGGTCCCTTACCCACGATAAAGATTAGTACAAAACATTACCCATTTACCTCAGATGAACATTCACGAAGGAATGATTGTTAAGCACAAAATATACTGAGAGGGGGGGGGGGTGAATCAGTATATTATATATCTTTTACTTAATCTGATTTCTTTTCTTTAACCAATTAATCACACATTCAAGATATGCAATAAAACTGAAACAATAACATGCACCACACGAGAGAGAGAGAGAGAGAGAGAGAGAGAGAGAGAGAGAGAGAGAGAGAGAGAGACTTGATTTTTACGTGGAAACTCAAAGTGAGAAAAATCACGGAGAACAATCTCAAGTATATGAATGAGCACCAACTCAAATTACAAAGTTCGCAAGCACCAACCCCTTTATTGAGCACTAACACATCAACTATTTGTGAGCACCAACCCACAGGAGCACCAACCCTTCTTGTGTATAAAAGACAACTACCTCTCAATGTTGCTTACTCAACAAATGATAGAACTCGACAATATCTCCTGCTTTTCTCTCCTCTTTTCTTAAATAAAATAATTACAAAACCATGCACTCTCTTGCATACTAAAAATGGCTTCTTAAGCCTTTATTTATAGCTTTCCAAATGACCTTTGGCATTCACCCTTTGTGGCCCTTCAATCCTCATGAAAACTGGCACCAAACTTGCATGACCCTTCGTATCCTTGCATTTGAAAAGTCACATGGTGACCCTTCATAGGTAAATGCGTCCTTTCCTCTCTTGTCTTTATCTTGGTGACCTTTCAAATTCCTTAAGGTGATTCTCCATGAAAAAATGTACCATACCCTCTTTTGTCTTCACTTGGTGACTCTTAGAATTCCTCAAGATGACTCTTGATGGGAAAATGTGTCCCATTCCTCTTTTGTCTTTACCTCGTGACTCTTTGACTTCTCCATGGGCCCTCTTTTGACTTTTATGCAATCAAAAATATATTTGTTAATATTAAATAAATATTAACACATATTAGCCAAGATATGAATATTAAAAACATCATTAAATATTATGGGACCTTTATCACTAATGCTAGACCTTTGACATCAATGACAATATTTCCAACAATAATATAATAAAATGATACATCAAAACTTTTGGTTGAACAAGCCCAGACCCAACCCTCGAGATAAAAATCATCCCTAAAAGATATAAAAAACTATATACTATGCAAAGACTAGCTAGCACAAACCAAAAAATAAAAAAATTAACAAATACTTCAACATGAACCAAAAAGAGAAGATCAGATTAGGGGGTTACCCTATATTCTATCCTTGAGCCAGTAGAGATAGTTGCCCAACATTCAACACACTAGAAACACCTGCAATATCCTCATCATGTTCCATAGAGTCATCTCTCACCATTGCTACCTGAATTCCACCTAGGCTGGCATTCTCAATACAAAGTTGAAGCGATCCCTCATGGTAACTATAACAACCCACTTAGGATGGGCATCACCACCTAAACCACTACCCGAACTAGCCTCAAAAGGTCTTATATAGGGTGGCATTAATTGGGCACCCCCGTACACCTTACACAAGATACAGACCACAACCAAGACCTTGGGTGAACTCCACAAACCTAGGATTGTTGTGAGAGAAGGGAAAGGAGATCATAATGATTCCATATCCAACCAAACTATGGCCCTACCAGTTGGCATAGGGGATTGAATAAAGCCTTGTAAAATTTCCATGAAAGATAGAGCTGTGTAAAGCCGCTCCTCAAGCTCTTGAAACACTGAGAGGGGGACTAACCAAATTTTTTTGATACCATAGAGGGGTAGGGATGTTAAGCTTTTAGCCGAAAAGCTATCAATGGCCTCAGTCCACCCAATCCTATACCATGATTTTATCAGACACGCCACAAACTGCTTAACCAAATCCTTGTCATCCCTTGCCAAGAGAAAGTTTGTAATGAAGAGGGAAGCAAGATCATAGTTCACCTTGACATGGTATAGGGTCTCCAGTAACACCAATCCAATGATATCCTTAACTGCATCCATTATCGACCCTGACTGGATGATAAACATTTTTTTATCTTGACTTCACTCACACTACCTTCGAAGGACATGTTGTGCTTTTCGGCACCCACCCTGAATAGTGGTTCATTGATGGCTAATTGCATGGAATGATCCATGAAAGACTTGGGATCACCACCTACTGAGAGAACCAGCATAGGACCAACAATAGGGGAGACACATGCCACAAACTACCTAGGATCCTAGATATTAAAGCCCACTTTCACGATGAGTGTGGTAAGTACCAACTCAGTAGAGAGCATGCCACATAATGGATTATTCTCTACCACTACGAAACTACCCCATCGATATGTGATAATAGTATAACCACCCAAAATTATAGGACAGATAAGGGTGGCCTCCTGCCAAGCCTCCCAAGAATTGTTAATTCTTTGGCTGGCCAAGAAGTCCGTAGTTGAGTTTGCTTGTCTATAACAATGAGAAGTCTCCTAGGATGAAAAATAATTCAAAGTGTCCTACGTATGGCCTAGGATATTCTTAATGTGCCAAGCACTCGCCCTCCTATTCTGCAAATGTTATATCAACACCATGGAATCACTTTCAAAGATTATGTTTTCAATATCGCATTGGTAAACCATCCCCACTTCCAGAGCCAATCTCAACCTCATTGTTAGTCCCATCAAATAATTTGAGAGAGGTAATACGAATAAGTAAACATGTACAATCCTTAATGACACATCCTGTCTTGAAGGCTCCTGAATTTCTCCTTGTAGCCCCATCAAAATTGAGATGGAAAAAACTTGAGGGAGGAGAAATCCAAACCAAATTTGCCTTCCTCAAAACCCTTTTATCAAAAATACTACACTTAACATTTAATATGATGCAAACTTTATAATTATTTTCTCTTGTTTTTCATAATAAAATATTATATATATATTGGGGAAGCTTATTTTTATGATGTAAATACCTAACTTTTTATTTTATGTAAGGGGTTTGTTTAATTCTTGTTTTTAAAAATATATATATATATTTTTTAATTATTTTAATATAATTTATTTTTTTGTTAAAATATTTTTTTGCATAAATATATATATATATATTGTTTTTGTTATCACTCTTCTTCTTCTTTATTTTTAATTTTTTATTCTTTGCTTAGGATTTTTTTTTGCTTGATCATGACTTAGTTCTCATGTTTTTTGTTTGATCATGACTTAGTTGTTGTACTTTAATATTTCTTATTGAACTAGTGATATTTGGGACTGGGCCTCTATTGTGTCTTAGATTTAATTTAAAATTTTAGTCTTTATAAAAATTCCTTTTATTAAATTACGAGCTTCCATCAAAACCTTCACATTTATCAATATCTAAATAAAAATTATATAATATCTAACATACCATATATTATCATCTAAAATTAAAATAATCAAAATTAAAATACATACTTTTTGTACATTTAAAAAGTAAAAGAGACAATACTCAATATATAATGGTATTTAACATAAATATACCAACACCTTAAAAGGTAAAGGAGTACATATTAATTGTAAATATTTTCTCTAATTTTTCATAATAAAATATAAAGTATAAAATATTCTATCATAATTCATGTTTATATGTAAATATTTGAGAAAGCTTATTTTTAGGATATAAATATCTAAATTTTTCATTTATGAGGAAGGGGTTTGTTTAATTCTTGTTTTACGTATTAAAAATAATATATATTTTTAATTATTTTAATATAATTTATTTTTTAGTAAAATATTTTTTGTATAAATATAATATATTTTTTGTTTTTGTGATTATATCTTTTTTTTAGGGTGTTTTGTTTTTGTGGTGGGTATTGTTTGACGAGGGTTGGGAAGTGTTCATAAGATTTTTGGGTGTTTCACGGAGTAGATGATGAAGATTTGTAACAGTGTTACTGATTTTTTGTTTAAATTTTTTCATATGCTTTATTTTGGTCATTTTGTTTGGTCATGACTTAGTTCTCATGTTTTAGTGTTTCCTATTAAACCAATATTAGTGGGAATTAGAAACTATTGTATCTTAAGATTTTTGTAAAAACTCCTCTTATTAAATTGTAGATTTCTATCAAAACCCTCACATTTACTTGTACCCAAAAAAATATTAAAATTCATATTTATTATGCATTTAAAAGGTGAAAAAAACAACACTCAATATATAAAAATATTTAACATAAATATACACCACCTTTTTAAAAAAAAATACATACTAATTATACATCTTAATAACACTTTACCAAAATTTTAAAAAAAAAAAAAAAAATACAAACTAAACTAAACTCACTCAAAACTCAACATATTGTCACCTAACATTTATAACATTAACACTTTACGAGGAATTTCCTTAAAAAAACAAGAATCAATAAAGTGGGTGAACTATTCATTAAAAATTTAACATCAGAAAAGTTGACATATCAAAAAAGGAAGTGTATGTTCCTATTTGTAAGAGTGGGGTGAACTATTCATAAAAATTAAAAACGTCAAAAGAAAATGCAACTTCAGATTTTGAAAGTTTCTTTAAACAAAGATTCCATAGTGATTGGGCGGGCTTCACACGTCCTTTCAGTTGCTTGAATATACTTAAATGATTCCACATATATATATTTTATATTCAATTAATAATCTGGGACCCACAACTCTAACCCAGTCAAGGTGGCGAAATGGGTCCCACCATGCTTTTTCCCTACACGCTTCTTCCAGCCAACCCAAAGAATCAAGGCAAGGCAAGCACTTCACGTCAGACGTCTCGTAACGGAACGGAAAACTGGTACGCCCCCACAGACATTAAATACCTGGCCCCGCCTTACATGGACTCGACTGCTGTCTTCTTCTGCACTCTATTGCCGTAACTTTTAGCAGGAGCCCGTCGTGTATTTAGCGGAAAAAGAGATGATGGCTAAATATAGCGAGACAGCGTAAAAAGGTGGAGGACCCCCAGAGGGCCATTTGGCGACGTCGCCATCGCTGCGTCAGGGCCCGCCGGTCAAGGGTCAAATAAATCTTTATAACAATTGTTTTTATTATTATTTTTCAAATTTGAAGTATGTGAAAGCAAGGGCTCAATGCTCGCCTGGGGATTCGAAACTCTGACCTCGATGCAAAAGAATTAATTTGCACAGACTCGAAACCGGGACCTCCGCGCCAGCTTGCGGCTATTTTCGATGGAAGAAGAGAGCTTCTTTATATGCTATGGCGGAGAAGAATCATGATATGCACAGGGAGTTACGCAGCGAGTATGCGCTTCGACTGGCGTTGAGATATTGAGTGACCATGTCCTCCAATTTCGGGCTCAGCGATGGCGCGTTGCAGCTGCAGCAGATCATGCCTCGTATTTTCTACACAAGTATGTCTTGTGGCTTTCTGAGGATTCGAGCTCTGGACGTAAAATTCATTGTTTTCTTTGTTTCTGAGGTTTTATGTATTTTTGCTTTGTTTTTTTTCAGTGAATGGGGATGGATTGCAGAAGGGTTCGTCGCTGTCGAGGGTCTCTGCTGAGGCGTTTTACGGGAGAGGTTTGAATTTGTATGAAGAAGGCAGCAGCTTGTGTAATGAGGAGGAGGAGGCCAGCGGAGGACATGTGGATAAGAAGAGGAGGCTGAGCGTCGAACAGGTGAGATCGCTTGAGATGAGCTTTCAAATGGAGAGTAAATTGGAACCGGAGAAGAAGATCGAGCTGGCTGCGGAGTTAGGGCTTCAGCCGAGGCAGGTGGCTGTTTGGTTTCAGAATAGGAGAGCAAGGTGGAAGACTAAGCAGCTTGAGCGTGAATATGAGCAGCTGAAGCAGCAGTACGATGCTGTGCTTTCTGAAAAAGAGAAGCTCCGATCTGAGGTAAAAATAGACACACACACACACACACACCCCCGCCCCCCCCAAAAAAAAAAAAAGAGCTTGGGAAACATGGTAAATTTAAACTTTTCTACGAATTGTTGGATACGAATCCTTGATAGGTAAATTTTAATTAGAATTTGTTATAAGAACTTTAAGGTCGAGAAAATTCAAATTTATTCAGCAAAATCAAAGTTAATGTAAGCATATTTGAGGAATTTAAAGTTCAATCCTTTGTAAACATGCTAAATTTAGGCCGCTATGAAAAATTGATGTGTGATTGAAAAAAAACATAGGATTAAAAAATATGTGCATGAGGAAACCGGGTAGAGAAAAAAGAATGTTAAACTCCTGTATGGAATATTAAATATAAATCGTTTTTTTATGAAATTGAAGTAAATTTTTATCTGAAAATGTCAAATTTATATATTTATCTTTAGCATTTATTCAAATCTGTTCACTTTGAAATCCTTATCAACATTACTCGTAAAATGTTTATTTTCTGTTCAATTTCTTTCTGAAGCAAAGAAAAATTTAAATGAAAATCGAAAAACACGAAAGATAATAACAGTAATGAACTTCAATTCAGTCGCTTTCGAAGGGTAACAATTTCGATCCTTACTTACAGAAAAATTTAAGCCAATTATTTCTTTTCGAAGGAGAACGAAGTATAAGCCAGATCAAGGAAAATTTGAGTGCAAAACAGGTTTTTATTTTAAATCATCAAAAAATCATGAAATTTCAAGGAGTTTAACCCTCAATCAACTTTAATCAGGAAAGTTTAAATCCTGCATGCTTCCAGTCCTATTCAGATATTCAGATCAAGAAGGTTTGAATTCAAAGCATTTTCTTTAAAGTAAAATGAAAGGGAAAAATAAAATGAAAAATTGTAATTTTTAGTCGTTTTCTTGGGAAGAATAGTAAATTTAATGCTTTCTAATTCAAATTGCCTGGAATCATTTTATCTGCAGGTTGCGAGGCTGAGGAAGGATATAAAAAAGGCCGGAAAATGCGGGGCAGCAGAAGAGGAGGAAGAAAATAACAACGATCAGGCTGCCATTACAATTACATCCTCTGACTGCTGCTACAGTGAAGACACGGCAATTCTAATCAGGTCACAAAACAACAACAGCGCAGCAGAAGAAGAAGAAGAGTCAAAACAAATTGTTGCCAACAACAACAACAAAGAGGCCGCAGAAGTAATACAGCAACGTCCCACCAGCTTTTGCAGCCACGCAGATTCGACCCGCAGACAAGCGAACAACGAAGAAAACAGAGATAAATTTCAAAGCCTGCTGTATCCCAATAATTTCTCTAATCCCTATTACGATGGTCCAATAACTTTGGAGGACCACCATTGGCTTAGTTTCTGTTCACATGCTAAACCGTAAGTGGTATGTTATAATTTATTGCATTACCTAATAAAAGCTATATATGTGTTGTGTATTGTATACACATACTGTGTGGGTGCTGTGTATGTTTTGCAATGAGCGGCCTGCTCATTTCTTCTCAGGACTGTAATGTTCTGCTTTTTGTTAATATGAAATGATGAATTTTTTTTGGTGGGACTTGTTTAAGAAAGCACTCATTTCTTCAGGGGTTTGCCTTTAATTTCAAAGGCAAAGCTAGAAATTGTTAGATTCGTTTCTTGTATGGTCTCTTTTTCTGGGTTCATCCTAGGCCTCTCAACAACCATATTAACACGTCAGAAATGCAAAGCGGTTTTAAGGATGACTGTTTTTCATGATGGTAATCAGTTAGACAGGGATCATAATCTTTGTTTTGCAGAGTAGCAAGAAGGCCTATCATATTAATAGTAGTAATAATTTCTTTTATTATCGGAATAATGATTATTAATTTTCTCTCCTGTTTTCATGTTTATAACAAAACTCTGTACTGGCATTTACGTTTTTGTAACATTTATTTAAAAAAAAAATTGAAAATAAAAATAAAAGAAAGTCAAGGAAGTAGTATTAATTTACAGAACTTAAAAAATATATTGTAAAAATATTATTATATATTTTTTAAAATAATTTTAGTTATAATAAAATTTAAATAAGACCAATGTTAAATGAGAGTTTGAGACCATTTAAAGTTCGTAGTTCTATAAATAATATTAAATATGATAATTTTGGTGTGGAAAGGTGGATATCAGTAGTTGAATATTCTTGGGATTTTGTGGATCTAATGAAAATGTATTTTAAGTTTTAATGGTAGAATATTCCATACACTCAATCAAAATTGAACCCTTCTCAGCGTTTGCAAGGGTTTTAAACCTGTTTTAGAAGTGAAATAAAAAATTATTAGTCAAAAAAGGAAAAAAAAACTTATTTAATAATGAAAATAAATTTTATTAAATTAAATATATATATATATATATATATAATTGAAAAGGAAGTATTATACTATTTTAAATATTTTTGGTCACATATTAATAGCTTTTAAGAATATTTTAGTTAATGTTTGTATTTATAATAATTTAATTTTACAAAAAGCAATGTTAATGTAAAGAGTTAAAATATAAAATATTTTTTTGTATTAATATTTACTAATGTTTAAATTAGGTTATAGGTATATCATTTTTTTATGATAATTATTTATTTAATATTATCTTTTAAATATTAATATAATTTATAATAGAAAGAAATATTAGAAAAAATATATATATTTATTATAATCTTTTATATTTTTTTTGATAATTTCTCAAAAATTTTATCTTTCATTTAATATATTTTTCTTAAAAATTTAACTTAAATACGATGATATATCCATTACCATCACAAATCTTAATTTACTTATATTTTTGTTCTGTGAAGTCAACTCAAATAAACTAAAATTTGCCCATCTTATTTCTTTCCTCATTTTTCTTGTATTTTGGTAAGAAAAATCTTCATATTTTATTGATATGTTTAAGTTATAGATTCTAATAATATATGATTAATTAATATTTGCATGTTATTTTATACTATTGTACATTTTCATAACTTAAATACTTCTAATTGCTACATTTTTATAGCAACATTAGAAATTATTGTTTTTATGTTAATATATTCATCATTTGTAATTATATTACGTGTCAATATATATTTTAGTTGTATTGAAATATAATTAATGTAAGAGTGAATGAAGAATTTTTTTGAAGATATGTTCCATTATATAATATTATTTTGTTTAATTGAATTTGGTATTAGAAATTTTTATTATGTTATATTAGATATGTAATTTTGTATGAAAAAATAATAATCGCTGTGTGAGAGTTTTATAAACCACCTTTCTGAACATGTGAAATCAATGAAATAATGTGTCTTTTCAAGGGGGTAATGGTGTGCACAACTCATCCACGTAAGAGAATTGCAGAAGAATATAAGTAAACCATGGAATACGTATATTTTAAAGTGCAAGAGTTAAGTAGAAGATATGAATTAGACGGATGAATACAAATGCAAATGAATGCGACGGGTTTTGTCTTCTACGTGAGATTCTTTTATAAAGTAAAAGTTTGTTCCTATTTATCGAACGGACGTACCCTTATTGATTCTTAGTTATCCCGCCCACCCTTCCCTTTAGGGTTACTATCAAATGTGCCAAAATAAGAAGAAAAAACATTACGTCATAAAGGGTTATCGAGCTTCTACAAAATTTGAATTGTGTTAAATTTATTTTAAAAAAACTCTAAATTTTCATTTAAAGAAAGTTCTTAAAATTTCATTTAAAAATAAAATAATAAGAGGATTTTATTCTCTAGCATTTTAAAATTAAACAATAAGGAGGTTTTATTTTCCAAGTTGGGTATGAATGTAAACAATTAAAAATATTTTTATATTGAATTGTATGATTTTAGAGTGGATATGTATTTATCGATAACTGATTTAAATTAATTTTTATTGACATTTTTTTAGATTGTCATTGTATCTTTCATCCATTTCTTTTTTTCTTTTTCTCTTTATTTTTTAAAAGTATTAGATAGTTTATGGAGGTATTGGTATGGAGTTGGACAATTCCACTGCTTTCTTTTTTTCCTCAGAATTGGGATTATCACCAACAACTTAGTTGAAGGACAAGCTATTGTGGAAGGTCTTAAGAACGCTTGGAAGGTGGGATGGAAGAAAGTCCAGTTGGTTGTTGATTCTAAGGTTTAAATTAAGCTACTCTCGAATCCCAGTTCTAATATCTCCATGGACTAGAGAATTTGCAAAATTCTCGATAAAATTCAATAGTTTCAAAATAGTTTTGAAAGGCTCTTTTATTCGCACACTCCTAGGGGTTTCAATAAAGTTGTGGATGCTTTTACCAATTGGGATCTTGAGTAATCTAAGGTGAAAGGTTTTGGCCCTCCTCCTTTATGGTGGCTAGTTAAGCTAAAAAATGATCTCTTGTGCATTTTAGCTCTATATAGTGGCAAAACTGATTGTTGAAGTCTTTTTGAGGCTTTCCTCTCTTCCTCAAAATGATGTTTTTGGGGTTGGCTTTACTCATTTGGTTAGTGGCTTTCTCTCCATAGATCCTTGTGATAATGGAGCTTGCTTTCAATTCTGGACTTGATTGGAATCATATTTGTTCTCTTTTGACCTCGATTTTACATGAGTCAAAATGTTTCAGTCTTGTTAGTTTTTACGATTGCTACATGCACGGCCCAGTGACTGCTTATCTTTTGATTAGGTGTGTTATATGAGTATGCCGAAGGGGATAGGCCAAGTGCAAGCCTTGGGCATTTTTTAGTAAAAGAGATACCCCTGCCTCCTTGGGTCTTTCCTAAATGTAGCATCTCTCTATAGATATTTTTCACAAAAAAAGGTATTGGATAGTTTGTCTAGAACATCTCCAACACTTTAGACATGTCTAGAGTTGTAGACACCTAATTTTGGTTCGAAATAATAGTTATTAACCATAGAATTGTATTATTTTAGAGTACTTGTGTGATTATCAATTATTAATTTATATTAGGCTCTTATTAGTATATTTTTCTATTGATTTGACCATGTTTTTCTTTCTCTCTCCTCCATGTTCAGTTTTCTTAGGTTTTGGCACTATTGCCCAAGATTGTACAATGTATGTTTCCAGGGAATTAAGACCATACTATATAATGTTCTAGTGTGGGCCTTTCTGACCCTTGTTTTGGGTCTCTCATGCCTTGTGTTCCATATTTTTTAGTATTTCTTAACCTTGTGTGTTGGCTTGTGCGTCAATTTGGTCCTATTTGTAATTTGAAAAGTCTATAAATACACATGCATTAATGCATATAAGACAATAAATGATAATAAAAATTGAAAGCAAGAACCACACATTTATTGATGGAATCTATTTGTGAAAATATTAAATCATAGTTCAAGCATTTATAACGTATTTGAATCAATATTTGAAGCATTTTTTTCCTTGTGCCACTTATCAATTCTAATATGAAGTCATATACGATTAGGGATTACATCCATGAATTATTTGTTGAAGTGCGTTGAATGATATTTATCAAATTTGATAAGCCTAAGGGCATGATAATAATGGAGGAATAACATAGGCCCTCCACCCATTCCCCCATTTTTCATTGGTCTGTGATGAGTTTATAGGGTTACGAAGAATGAGATCTATTTCCTAGAAATTTACATGAAATTAAAGAAAAAAGAGTGAGGTTTTTAGAGTCTTGAAACAAGTGATTAGGATCGTGAAATATGTTTCTAAAAATTCAAAGTTGGACACAAACAAGGTCCAAAATTTTTCATAAACATATTCACATTATCGATAGAAAATACTCCTAAAAAATGTCTATATTTGTCTCGAGTTTAAATCTACGTTTTTTTACCTCACCTATTATACATATTTTATATTTTTAGTTCTAATAAATTTTATTATCTTTGAAAAAAATAAAATATTATTCATAAATTATATCTTTTCATTTATTATTAATTCTAGAATATTCTTTATTGCAAATTAGGCTAAATTTATTAGTGTAGGCTTTTATTCCATATAATGGTTTTTCCTAAACATGTTTAGTTAGCTTGCTTAGGTATTTTTTTAGGTCATTGTGAAAGATGATCCCACATTTATGAGGAAGTGAGAACATGTTTATCTTTCAACTATATAATGTACCTTCTCAAAACTTTTATGGCTAATAATGTTAATGTTAATATTTCAATCTTTTGATTGTTGAGTAATTATTTCTTCCTAGCTCATGTTTGATTTCACTACTATATAAAATTAATTTTTTCTTGTATTCAACTCTATCTAATAGATTTTCAATTATGGCCCACTCTAACATGGTATCAGAGCTTTTCTGATATATAAATGTAATTATTCTTATTGTGAAATCTTGAGTTTCATCTTGCATATTACAAATATTCCATTCATTGACCTAGCATAATATAGATTCACCATCTCTCAGATTTTGCTCTTCTTTTAGGATCCTCAACAAATTCAGATTCAAAAAAAGAATAAGGGAGAAGGCATCTTTTACGGGTCATATTTCATTTGGTAGTTATGTAAAATGGTTTGTGACATCATATTCATAAGGTGTCAAAACTCTAGGATCAACTGTAACCATGATCTAGTTTCATCATAGTCTATTTTTGTCATTTTAAAAGGGTTTGAAGGTTTTTTTTGAGATTTCATACAAATCTGACATAAGCTTTTTTTTCAAACTATTTTCACACTCAAATGTTTTATGTCAAATGGATAATATTATTTTTTGTGAGCAAGAAACTTTCAAACATGCATAAATTTTAGTCTTGTGCTCCTTTTGAGGTGCCATTTTTTTGAAGTGTGAGTTTTTTGAGCTCCACCCATTGGTGATATTCTTGTTCCTTATAACTTTTAACCTCTAAAATTTTAAGGGGTATCATATTCCTAGTCTATAATACACATATTTTAACACATACCTCTTTTTTTACCATAGATCTAAGTTTTATTCTGATTCTTATGCCATTCAACTATAATGAGTAAAAAGTCAAAGTGAAAATCCTCTTGAGGAACAAAGGCTTACACCAAATCATGATGGGTACAGAAATAGAATTGACACTTAAAGAAGAGAATGTGAAGTGGTATAATGTAAGTGATGAAGCCTACGGTCTTCTATGCCTGTCTATGTCTCCCAACTTGCTCTTTCATATCAAAACTACAACAACTCCAAATAAAGTGTGGACCTTATTGTATTTTTTTTTGGAAAGTAAGATGTCATGAGGGATCATGAGTTAGATAATGAGCATATCAATTTGAGCCTAGGTGACTTTGATATGATTCAATACTTCTTTACCAAGTTCAAATCACTCAAGTTATAGTTGAAATTATGTGCCATTGACAAAAAAATGATCAATTTTATTCACATCCTTGCCAAATTGGGTTTTGACTATTATGTCTTCATTTTTACCTTCCACACAACCAAGTGTGCCATTGGATCTACATGGACCATGCTTTCTTTGGATGATTTTAGTATTGAATTAACTTGGAAGAAAGACACGCTTATTCAAATGGGTACACTGAAGTCATATAAATATCATACCTTAATTATGAGTCGTGATAAAGTAGCAAGGAGAAGGAACAAAACAAGGACCTAGAGCAAAGAAAGGGTCAGAAATATGATGCTAGGATAAAAGAATCAAAAGAGTCCTCCTCTTCAGATGGGAAATCCAAGAAAGAGAGACTCACATGCGACTACTAAAATAAATTTGGACATAATAAATCCAAGTTCATGAGAAGCAGATTGACCACCTGACAAAAATGCTCAAGATGTATAATATCAATGCCTTTAATTATTCCAATTAGAGTTCATTAGCACAAGATTGTTCTAAGGCCAAAGATAGTAAGAAGGGAAAAGATAAGGGCAAAACACTTGTTTTAGTTGTGTCCCATCCTTCCACATGGGTTATTGATTATGGTGCATCACACCACATGGATTTATCACATGACATGTTCTCATCCTTGGAGCCTTGTTTTATGCCTTTCATTTTATTGGGTGATAATACTTTTGTAGAAGTTATTAGGAGTGGATTAGTTAAATTGAATGATGGGACATATCATGATGTTCTATGAGTTCCCTCATTATCCACCAATCTCTTCTCTATTTATCAGATCACTCACATTAGTTTGGAAAAAAGAGTTGAGTTCACATCCAATTTTTTGGTTATTAGGGAATCAAATAATGAATCTATTATTGCATTTGGAAAAGTAGATCACTAGTCATGATTGTATACTTTCTTACATTTTGTACTTGATCAAATCTCTATTGCACTGCTCACTCATTTAGATGTGGTGAGTAAATTATGGTAAGAATGATTTGACCATCTCAACTATAGGTACCTATAGTAACTTAGTCATCCTGACATGGTTTAAGGGTTGCCACGAGTCATGTTTTCTGATGGAGTTTACCAAGGTTACATAATTTGTAAGCATCCTATAGATAAGTATGACAAGGGAAAATCATGGAGAGCTGAATGATATTGGAGATTGTCCATAATGATATTACCAGTCCATTTCCAAAACCTTCATTCAATAGAACTAAATACATGCTTACCTTCATAGATGACTATTCGAGGTATATTTGGGTGTATTTTATTAAGTAGAAGTTTGAGAAATAGTCAAGGAAATCCATTAAGATTTTGCACACTGATAATGGGGGTGAGTATATTAATAACCATTTTGATCAATTCTATACATCAGATGGGATTGAACTACATCATACAATTCAGAGAAAATTTTAGAGGCTATTTATGTCCAAAAGGCTATAAGTAGGTTTTTTTTAATTTTTAAAATGACTAATTCTGTGAAAATATACATAAGTCAAATAGCCTCAATTTTATATAATTTTTTATACATGTGTTTCAAATCGCCTTATAAATTATACTCAGTCATATTTTGGGACATAGATTCACCATAGTTACTATGCATATATGGTTCTGATTCTCCAAGAAATTATACGAGACATGTATTGGTTATCTGGAATCATTAAGTATATATGTATGCATATGTGTGTGTGTGTGGATATGATGTGAGAGCATCCTCAAATATGACAAGTAATCTTGCATCATTAAAAATAGTGATGGTGAATCATCCTATTTCTAATTAGGTTTATATACAAAGTCTTTTTGGAATAATCAAACTCAATCAAAATGGGAAAATTGGTTTGTTGTGAAACATTTGTGCAATTTATGATATATGAAGACTAAGTCAAGTTTGGAATATTCTGGACCACTTTAGAAGCATTTGAGCAATTTTTTATCGTAGGTTTTGCACAAAGAATGTATAACCATTCAAAAATATCATGATAAAGTATTATGTGCCCACAATGGAGTCATTTTATTTTTATTTTTATTCCCATTAGAGGAAGATCATGGTGGTGTTCAAGTTGAAGACTTAACTTTTAGCATGAACTAAAGACATATTTAAGATGGTTTTTTGATGTAGATGGTGTATGCATCTTCAAAATTAAATTAGAAATAGTCTTCCTCATGTTCAGGCCATTTTACTTGATCTAATCCATTTTTGGAGGTAAAAGTGAATCATGTTTCAACAAGTTGAGGAACACCATTCAAGATGCTTGGGTTGTCCAAAATGTGTCACAAATAAGATGTTCTTGAATTCTCATCATGTAGAGAGAGGAAAATGCATTTTTAAAATAAAGGGCCATTTTTAGGCAAAAAGATAAGGAAAAAAATGTGGATGATTGAGGAGGAGACAAAAAATTGATGGAAAAGGCCACCCAATATTTAATAATGTACAAATGCAAAAAATGTAGCCCATATTGAACCAACAAAAAAAAACATTTTTCCATAGAGAAAGGAAAAAAATAAAAAAATGTTTAGAAGGGGGAGTGGCATGATGATTAGAGAGATTGGGAACATTTTAGAGGGCATGAAAAAAAGGTTTGGAAGGGGGAGTGGAGTGAAGGTTAGATAGGTTGGGAGCATTTCAGAGGGTGCCCAAGTAAACAAAAGAAAGCTCTTGCCATGGAGAATGTAAAGGAATAAAATAGACATTTTGAGCCATCCTCCTTTGCATACTTACTATTTTTATCAAGACAGGTGTGTGTTTGCAAGGTGAAGAGCATGGATTTTGGAGGGGTTTTTAGATAAATGGAAGACATTCCATTTGGATTTTTCAAAACATGTTTTTACATAGAGAAAAGAAAAAGAAAAAATGCTTGGAAAGGGGAGTACCTTGAAGGTTAGAGAGAACCATTTTAGAGGCTCCCAAGTAACTGATATAAAGCTCTTGGCACGGAGAACATAAAGGAATAAAATAAACATTTTGAGTTATCTTCCTTTGCATACTTGTTATTTTAAGCAAGATAGGGGTGTGTTTGCAAGGTGAAGAGTATAGAGTTTGGAGGGGGTTTTAGAGAAATAGAAGACATATTCCATTTGGATTTTTCATTTTATTGAAGGGTCAACCTTCAAAGACAAAATAATAATTTGTTTTCCATGAAATTTTAATCGGTGAAATTAAGACTAAGTGTGTGTAAAACTGCCCATTTTCTATTTCTTGATTTAACAATCCTAGTGATGAGTTGTAAAGGTTATTATAGATTGTTTATAAGCTCACGACTGGAGTATATCCATGGATGATGTCTAAATCTATTTAATAATTTTTTGATACCATTTCCAACCTCTAAGTATACATTGAAATGGAAAAAATAGTATAAGTTTTCCAATAAAGACTAAATGCTTTCTATTATGTCATATGAGCTAAGCATTATGGTTCATAGTTATTTAAAAATATTTTATTGATTACAAGTTAAATTTTTAATATTAGGATGCAATAGAGGGTTGATATCTAATTAGTCATGAAGTACAAATCTTTGTAATATATAAAAAACATTATGTAGAAGAGATACATGTTGTGGAAGTAATATCAAACATGAGCTAGAAGAAACAAGTCTTCAATAATTGAAATATTCCATTATTATCAATAAAAGCATTAACCAAAATAATTTTATAAAAGGTACACATATATGTGTAAAATAGACATGCTCTCACATTTTGATGAATGTAGGATTATCTTCCCCATTGACCTAAAATA
Source organism: Torreya grandis (assembly GCA_037957365.1). NCBI lineage: Eukaryota > Viridiplantae > Streptophyta > Pinopsida > Cupressales > Taxaceae > Torreya > Torreya grandis. Next base: position 404,590 of record JARHVA010000650.1, read on the forward strand.
ACACCTAAGTAAGCTAAACAACATATGTAGGGAAAAACCATTAAATGGAATAAAAACCTACACTAACACCCTCATTAAGCGTAACTTATATGGGTAGTGAAATTGAGTCCTGACAACAAGGCTTGATGAGGTACCCAAGTACATAGAAAATATCTCCAAAAGAATAGAGAGAAGCCCCCATCCAAAAGTAGAGAGAGAAAGAAGGAACTAAAATCCCCATAGAAGAAGCACAATGCCGATGATGAGATCCTTTGCTTGAAGACTAACAAAGGTCCATCCACATCAAAAAACATTTATTCCCTTTGCAAGAAGAATAACAAAATAAATGCTCTAAAAATCTATCTATTCCATTATGGAATATTAAGGTAGCAATATGAATATTTCTAAATATGGTCCAAATATGAAGTGCAACATAAGTCTAGCAAGATTATGGATAGAAATTGAAAGTAATGCCACTAAATTAGAACTATTAAAATAAGGATATAGAACATTCAATGAAACAATTTCCATGTAAAGTGAAGAACATGGCTCAACAACCCTTGAAACTAAAAAATAGACTACAAATGAATCATACAGATTTGTAGAATGAGTATTCATAGGAACATACGAGTTGTTGATGCTCTCAATAGTTGTAATCACATTGGAGACAATATAATCTGAAGTATAAATCTATGATGGATATGTAAGAATAACATTCTATGTAGAAATGAAAGTGATTTCTACAAAAATACATCTAAGTTTTGGTAAAAACTCATCCCATAAGGGTGGCTTGACAAAGAAAAGAGCATTGTCCAACATGAAGGAATAATCACAAAAAATAGGAGTAGGAGGAGAGAGTACAATATTATAAGAGATAACAAAAGGATGAGGAGAAGATATTACAATCTCCACAAAAGGATCTCTAAAAAGATTTTGATTAATGCTCCAAACAGTTTGAGGACACTCTATGTGCTCCAAATGGTGGCATAGATCCATAGAAACATTCATCAACAAGCTGCCATAAATCATGTCACATGAATTAAATCATTCATTGATTTGAAATGGATCAGTGGAAGCCATAAACTATCCATATAAAAATGGATAGAGGTCTTATTGAGTAAAAAAATGTTCCATTCATAAACACCATGAAGTATAGTTTGACCTTCCAAGAATAAGGAATGGAGATGAATATTTACTCATAGTAGTACCTTAAACATATCTCTCAGAGTATGGAAATCAGACTCAGTCGAGAATGCATCCACAAATGAGAGTAATCTATGAAATCAGTGACATAAGTGATAGTGCATGCTCAGAAAATTAACACCAAACTCGTCTAAAAAGGCATCCATAAATAATAGTAATTTATATAATTGTGACAGTTTAGTTATAGAAGTAGAGTGTGTAAGAGATAAAAAAAAATAAATGCAACCCCCCTAAAACTATAGAGGTTCAATTTTACAAAGCTCAAGAATAGCACCAATACGAAGAGCTAAAAAAAACCTCACTTTAAAAAAAATAGCACTTGAAAAGAATATGTAGGCTAAAAATTATGGGAGTTTGATGTTCTTACTTGCAAAATAACTCTTCACTTTGCATAAAATTTTGGGTGTATAAAAGTTTAACTAGAATTTTAAAGCAAAATTTAAGCCCCCTTTAATGGGTTGTGACCAAGGGTTAAAATTTAATATGACAAGGGGCTAAGCCCTAGGATAAGTTCCCCCTTTATGATGTCACATTGGGGGAATTTTATTATTTCACCATGATTGACCTTAAATACAAATGAATAATGTTGAAAACCATCTTATTAAATTTGATGGCCACATAGACATCACATTGGAGTTAGGAGGGAAAAATGCACATGTTAGAGTTATGAGGAAAGAATGCACATTGGTAGAAACAAGAAGCCCTCAAGAAATCATCAAATTTTTTGAAGTCTCTGGTAATCATCAGAACTTCAGAGGTCTCAAACAATCATTCTAACTTTGAGCATCATATATAGTCAACCTATCGATAGTTGGGGCATCAGAGTTAATTGTGTTAGAGTTAGGGGCCAAATAAGTAGGCACCTCCAATAATTGTTTAGATTATTGGTTACTCTAACAAGTGATGTAATATGCCAAGGTTCTAGTAGGTGCTGGGATGTTGAGAGTTTCTAGTAGTGTCAGGATAACTGACATTCTGAGAGTGTTAGAGTTCTTAGTGTTTTTGATAATGCTAGGATGGATGGTAGTTCTAGTAGTGTCAAGGTTCTAAGAGTTTTTGGTGTGTCATGATGGCTAGTAATTTTGGTAGTGTCAAGATGAGCTCTGGTTCTAACAATGCTAGGATGAGTGGAGTTTCCAACAGGTGTATAGAAGACTTATAGTTCTGGTAGGGGCACGAAAGGGCAAAAACTCATCTTTTATAAAAAACACTAGATCTATTAACCTTATAAAAAATATATGAAATACCTACCGAATTTCTCAATAAACCTAGAAAAAACTAGAAATATTTTTTTCCTTAAGAGACCCTCGAGGTACAGATTTGCACATAATCAAGGAAAATGCCTTTAGACCTTCAAAAAATGGCTAAAATTAACTGTCATGAAACTAGATCATGTTTACAACTGATCCTAGAGATTTGACACCTTCTGAATCTAATGACACAAGCCATTTTATGTGAAAATATATCAAATAAAATATGACCCAAAAGAGACACTTTTTCCTTATTCTTTTTATGAATCTAGATTAGCTAAGGACCCCAAAAGATGAGTAAAATCTAAAAGAGGGTGAATCTTCAATTTGCTAGGTCAACAAATGAAATATCTGTGACATGCATTTTGAAACTCAAGATTTCACAATAGGAACTTTAGCATTAATCTACTAAAAACCATGCTCTAATACTATGCCATATTAGGACACAATTGAGTATTAAGATCTGAGTAGTCATGAAGCACAAATCTTTATAATATGAAAAATAAATTATGCAGAAGAGATACCTATTGTAAAAGTGAAATCAAACATGAAGCAAAAGAAGCAAGTCTTGAATAATCAAAATATTTAATTATTAGCAATAGAAGTATTATCCAAAATAATTTTAGGAAAGGTACATATAGAGGTGGAAGATAGACATGTTCTCATATCCTCATGAATGAGGGATTGTCTTCCCCAATGACCTAAAATAACAACTAAACAAGATAAACAACATGTGTAGGTCAAAACCATTAATTTCAATAAAAACCCAAATTAATAAACTTCAAACATCATTGACCTCTTTGTTAAATTATTTATGATATTGGAAGGACAATGTGTAAAATCAATGAAAAGTGGTATTATAAAGCATGTTTTATGTGTATGTGCTAAGAGTTGTTTGACAGGTTGCAATGACTAGGTATTCATTAGCTTGATCCTTTATACTTGACCACACCAGGATACACACAAATATATATTTATAGTATTGTCATAGGATTCAAATAAAATACATTAAAAAGATAAATTGGGTACTGAAAATCCATTTAATTGATTTCTTTTTAAAACAACATGAAAAATATTTAAAAAAAATTAATTAGAATTAATTAAATACTATTTTTAAATTATTAATTATATTTCATTTAATTTTTAATTAATTGTTTTATTTTATTTTTCTTAACTATGCTGAACTCAACTACCCAACATTGTAACTCTTCAAGGTTAAGATTTATAAATTGAAACCTAAATCTAAAATCTACAACACTCCCAAAAATTGATCTAAAAATCACTTACATAATTTCATCCAAAAATAATTCATCTATTCCATATTAAATGTGAAAATATTATCTTTTTGTAAAATATTAATAGTCTTGATATTAGTATGCTAAATCCAACATTTCTTTATGCTTACAATCATAGTTGTAGTTCTACTGAGCTTCATGAAAACTTGATCCCAATTTTTATACGCACAACAAAATTGGCCATGAATTTCAAAAAATGGAATCTATGAATGTTAATAAACCAAAATTTGCTGCAAATGGGTTCAAACATAATGCATTAAAATAGGATTTAGGAAGAAAAGAATTGACCAAAAGATAGATAAGGGATGACAAAAGAATGGTCCAGTACTCTCCTAAAGAAGAATCTACCACAAAAGCTCCAATAAGGGGAAGCATGGATACAACACTTGACCAAATATTATAATTCTTTGTGGTGGTAGTAGTGCCATGTTGCATGACATTTGTAAGATAAGTGACCATAACAACCATAAAAATCTAATCTCTCTACCATTTCAACTCCAATCATGAGAAGATGAACTTTCCATCCTCTTGTGAGAAGTCTATTGATAGGGATTCCTTTGAGATATGTAGAACCATCCTTAGCTATGTTGTTGACGGGAGATTCACATGAGGATAAAATGGGTTCTACAACCATGAATTGGCATTTATTTTCCTAAACATATGCTCGAGTAGAGGTTAGATGGGTCATCTTGTATATATTTTTATAGAATTTATAATTATTATAGATTCCAAGCCCAGTGAAACATATAGAAATATAAGGTATGCTCAGGAAAATATCTTGTATATTTGTATTTTTTTATTAATATTAGCATTACCGATGTGTTCCAATACTAAAAATATGGAAATACAACATGAAGCATAACATTAAATTATATTTATATGTTTAATTGTGAGTTATTTGTACCAATCATTTTAAAATTGGATGCAATGTTTATTGTAAATATGTGGTCAAATGAATGTCACTTTGGCTTTTATTAGTCACTGCCAATGCAAGGTTCTAATGGTTTCATTTTTTAACTAGTTTATAGTTTTTCAGCCAATTAATTTTTTAAAAATGCATATGGTTTTAACAATTTCAAAGTTTTGCTAAAGTTTTTCCATATAAAATTTGGAATATTCTAGGGGTTTTATTTAGGAATATTCTTCTCACTTTAATGCACTTGTAAATACTATTAATAAGAGTATAATGGGTAAATTTATTCTATGTGATTTCAAGGTATAGTTTCATTTTTTGGTATAGGTACGTGTCAATGGAGATTATCAGTAGGACACACTAGTGGGATGTTTTTCATGACCTTGAGCATCTTACAAAACCACATAGTCACCTTTTATGATAGGAAGATAACAAAAGCATAAAAACCATGGTCAAGATTCTAGCCTAGAGTAGGTCAAATGATATATACACGGATAAAGTACCGGTGCCAAAATAAATGTAAGAAAAAATACCCCTATTTCATGGAATAAACATATTCTCCATGTTGAAACATAAAATAAATATTGTGATAAATTAGAGAGTTTTCATTTTATTGTAGAAATATCATAGCCATCAATTCAAAATAAAATAAGGCACTTGTCTTTTGTGTTATGATTGAGATAGAAACAATGCAAATTATCATTACCACGCAAAAAAGTAGATATCATGTAAATTATAGTATACTCTATAAGAAACATTTTAGAAGTTTAA